>OX596210.1:4223186-4634432 GCA_951394215.1 Glyphodes perspectalis | reverse complement strand
GAATGTCTTGTTGCGCAACAATTCCAGTTTGTTGCCTTACCCAATTGTTATGCTTGTTAATATTAAGCATTTAAATCTAAGGACACCTATATTAATTTGGTGGCGTTTTCTTGGAACCCTTTAGGTCTGTGTGTTACGCATATAAAGCACTAAAGAGGTCGTTCGTGTATAATGTTTTGAAACTGTTGAATAACGCCATCTTTTGACATTTACTGGAACTACATCGTGTCTTGTAGCGTGTGAGGATGATGAACCACAAGCGTGTACATAGCATCGATAATATCAAATAGTTATAGTACATATTATTATATTTTTATTGGTATTATATCCTTGGGACCAGAGCGTATTTGTACATCTCCGAAAAACCCAACCAGTCTTATTGCAAAAATTATTTAAACCTATTCTAAATAATAGTGAAACAATCTGAGACGATTATTTTTTTTATTTACGCTGTAAATCATAAATAAATATTGTGTGAAGTCATTAGAAGTGCCTGCGTAGATTTGCCAAGTCATACCTATATTACCTATTTTTAAAACACAAGCCTGTTTGAACCGCCCCTTTTTAAATTTATCACTTTGTTTTGCAAGTAACTTCCTCGGTGTGTTTTTCTTCATTTAACGACACAATGTCACAGTACAGAGATAATAACAGTAACACATTAGTGTCGTTGCGTAATGCGTACAATACAAAACAAGAATCACGTATTATTACCTACTGCCATGTATTTTAGAGTACTAAGTTCGTTTTGATTGGATATTCTGGGTATTGTAAGTGATATAAAATGCTAAATAACTTATTATATTTTCATAAATAAGCGATAGAATTTGGTGCGGCGCGGTTTGGTAGACCAACTGCGCTTATTCGTTAATTACAGATCAACCGCCCCAAGAGACCAATCACCGTTCGGTTTTGGTATCGGACTAATGATACAATAGCGCATTTATCGGTTTACTTGGCGTATTGTATTTGCTTCTGCCCGCAGTTTCGCTCGTGTGATACATTGCAAAAAAATTACCTATAAGTTATTCGGGTGTATATAAGCTATATTATTCTAAAGTTTCATTTAATCCATTCAGCAGTTTTTCCATCCATACAAACTTTCGCGTTTATAATATTATTAGGATTAGTAATCTAGGAGCGGTGGTAGCTCAATGGTAAGGACACGCGCCTCTTAAGCGCCTCTTTAGCGCCTCTTTAGCGCCTCTTTAGCGCCTCTTTAGCGCCTCTTTAGCGCCTCTTTAGCGCCTCTTTAGCGCCTCTTTAGCGCCTCTTTAGCGCCTCTTTAGCGCCTGGGTTTGAACCCGCACTCCGAGGAGTGCGGGTTCAAACCCAGGCACGTACCTCTGGATTTTTCAAATCTAACTAACTAACTAACTAAACTTCACGCCACTTCCCTAGCGGGGTAGGCAGAGAGAACCGAACGCCATATGGCACGATCCTTACACACCTCACTCGCCTCTTTTCAAATCTATGTACGTATTTATATCACTAGCTCGACGGTGAGGGAAAACATCGTGATGAAACCTACAAATTCAAACAACTTTGAATTTGTAACTATGATCCAAAAATTGTCTGGTTCCCCTATCTTAGGGTTACGAAGGCCAGATCGGCGGTCGCCTCAATGTAATTACCAGACTCGCTAAATCCTGGATCATGGTCTAAGCGGACCCCATCTAAGCACGGGACATAACGCTAGGAAGATGATGAGTATTCCTACTAATATTCTAAACGGAATGGCCGGATTGACCTTTTAGTTCTATAGGATTTGACCTTTTACTTCTGAATGGCCAGTGACGAAGCATCTACTTCGCTGCTATCTTATTCACTGCGGCTTGCCATACCAAGAGAAGCACGTTTATTTACCGAAGCGTACCCCTTACAAAACTTTTATTGGACCACACGTGGCACGCATACGGAATGAGGACAGCGGCGCTCAAACAAAATTCAATATCCATAACTTGCCCGTATAAACAAGGAAGATTTCTTCAAGTAAACAGCCTTGGAAAATAACTGTCCACGCGTCTTAAGTTACGTATATTGCGAAACTTTACCTGAGTGCGCGACCATTTGTAGTTTTTCCAAGTTTTGTTTTAGTTGTACCACGTACGCTCTGTTCGCGTCGGATGAACGGGGTCGGGTGAAAATGTTGTTTTTGACGTTTGAATATGTTTCGGGTTGAATGTGGAACAGTTGCAGTTTAAAATGTTTAGGACGGAATAAAAGCTTATTTTGCGTATATTAGTTTATGTTTGTATGTTTGGATTTTTGCTACTTGTTGCTACTCACATCTCAATTTATTTTAATTCCGTCTACTCCTCGTATTTTAATTATAACAACTTTTTTTTTATATTTTATTTCTTATTGGATAAAAAAATTACGGGATTATCAGATTTACATCATAAATAGCGAAAGGTTGCTTATATCTTGACTGGCCCGTTGGTCGAGTGGTCAGAGACCCTGGCCACGAAACCAAGGGTCGTGGGTTCGAATCCCGCTAGAGGCAAATATTTTGTGTGATGAACATGTATATTTGTACTCGAGTCATGGATGTTTATTAACGTATTTAAATATGTCTCTCGGTTCACCTAGTATCCATAGGACAAGCTTAAAAGTTTAGATTGGGACTAGGGAATTTGTGTGTGAGTCTGAAGAATTTATTATTATCTGGTATTTATATTTCGTTTAAGTTTCTCAAGCATCGTCTTTATAACAATGAAAAATCTATCGAGCACCGATTTCCATTCTTCGCCGTTCGCCTCAAGAAATAATTCTCCATGAACAAATTTGGCTTTTTTGTATTCTAAACTTCCCTTGTGGGTCGTTATCGTAAATTTGCACCGATAAAGCGTCGTCCATCATTCATTGGCAAGTGTAATGTCCCAGTTTCCGATATCTGCACGAAGTTGCACAACTTCACCAAACTAGGTTGCCGTGTTCCTGGTAATTTATATTTTCCCTGAGTGACCATTTAATGTTTTATTACTGTTTGATGGGTCTTTTGCTTGTTGTTTTAGCGGTTGTACGTTAGTTCCGTCATAAAGGGAGTAATCTTTAAGTAATCTTATTAGGTTAGATGGATGATTTGTTGATTACTCACGTGTTGATGCATCTGACAAGCTCGATGGCGCATTCGGTAGTGACCTGCCCCATGCGCCAAGAGTTGTGGGTTCGATCCCCACACAGGACAAACATTCGTGCTATGAATACTTGTGTTTGTTCCGTGTCTGGGTATTAATATTAAATATTTATGAATTACCACTGTTGATTCTAATATCCGTAACACAAGTGCTTAAGCTACTTACCTTGGAGTCAGATCAATGTTTGTGATGTAGTCTGATAATTATTATTTATCTGAAGTTTCTCGTAAAATTTTTTTTATCCTGGGCTCGTATGGGAAGATAAAATATGTTTTTCGTGTTAGCTCACTGTTAATACATTTTATGAGTTGACGCAATCGAAACAATTTACTTCGTTATCGTAATGTCGTTAGACCAAAATAAACTCGACAGCGTAATAAATATAAATAAATATCAAGACTACATCACATACATTGATCTAATTCCGAGGTAAGTAGCTTAAGCACTTGTGTTACGGATATCAGAATCAACAGTGGTATTACAAATATATACTTAAATATTGGATATAAACACCCAGAACTAAAGCACATACGACCGGCACATACGGATTGCTTTGATAAACAGTTATCGTTCCATATATTAGGTATACCGTCATCGTAGACATTTGTACCACCAGAAGTACCACAATTGAGTTGCCGACCTTGCAGTCTTTGTAAACCCTTCTAAACAAATATACAGGATAGGATAGAAATCAATCTTGCCAATTTATAAACAATAAATAAATATCAGACTACATCACATACATTGATGAGACTCCGAGGTAAGCTTAAGCACTTCTGTTACTGATATGAGAATCAACAGTAGTACATATTACAAATGTATATTTAAATTATTTGATATAACCCAGACCTGAACAAACACAAGTATTCATCATACGAATGTTTGTCCTGGGTGGGGATCGAACCTACAACTTTTAGCGCATGGAGCAGGGTCACTACCGAATGCGTCATTGAGCCACTCGAGTAATATACTGATGGACAGGAAAACAATGTGTAATTTATTTTTTCGCCACCTATCATGTAATAACAAATACTACGAAAACGAACCTGCGACAGGAGCCCTTTATTAAACGAAGTGCTTGCATAAACCTCGCATATTGTGTTTGGTGACGTAATATCGGCCGTCAGGCGCGCCCGTTGCATCTTTATGAACGAACATGTCATATTGACGTAGCGACCGACGAAACTCCTGTCGGGAAATTTAATACCGCGCGTCGGTGAATATCTATCGCGCCTAAGTTGCGTCGGCTCTAGTGTGACTTGCCTGGAGCGTAATATATTACCTAGTATACGAAAGTCACATACCTATTACACAGGTAATAGGTACAAATTACCCGTGTAATAGGTATGTAATGGAACAATGAAACACGTACCTATTTCAAGAAATTATTTACTTAAAAACACATTATTGAAGACTAAATAATTCATCAATTTCAATTATTGTTTATGTACCTACGCTCAGATCCGTTTTTCCCGAAGGCATAGACAGAGACTAAGGGGCAATAAACCATTTTTAGCTAAAAATAAAATTAATTTGTTTTGTGTTTGATGGGAAATTGTAAAAAAGTAGTGATAAGTGGCAAGCTTATCGCCCCCGCAATCACAAAACCAATACTTAATACAAAATTTGTCGCCTTTTAGGTCATGCTAGGTAACTAACACAGTTGTTAGGTTATTTTTCGGGTTGGGATAAAGTAAACGTTGATAGATTTTTTTTTATTTCACATCAATGTTACCGCTTATATTGTAGGGTGTAACATAGTGACGTCATACTGTGTGATTCCCCATGTAAGTAGTTCTTAAAACTACGCTAAGGTTCAAAAAGAGATAACATAAATTTGAATTTTATATTTTATATCTAACAGTCTTGGCTAAAACAGCTACGTCAATTCGCTCGGCTCCCAAAAGCCGTATTGGAAAATTTAATATCCAACCTGTGTGAGAATATTGTCCTAAAGATGCATCTACATCGAAGCTTTAAGAGGATATTGTATGGCGCAACATGATTATTGAATTTATATTACCTACTTTCGCAAATAATAATCTGGTGTTGGTATGTGTGAATCGGAGTAAGTACGTTTAATATATAATTTAAAATACATATCAACTATCAACACATCCACAATCCCCGAAGGGGAAGGCATACTGCAAAGTGCAATAAAGCTCCTTTAACTCCAGTTAGCCAAAAATTTCAGTTGAGTTGGGTTAGTTGAAAAATTATGAACAAGTAATGACAAGTGGCTAACTCATCACCTAAACGAATCACAGACTCAATATCCAATACATCATTAGTCGACGAGCAGTAGGTAGTAGTAGGCGACGAGCTAGCCACTTGTCACTTCTTTTTCACAGCTTTCCATCCAACCCAGCCCACTGTCCCATGTTGGTCTGGGACTTAAAAAGAATATGCCAACAGTGGTTCTTGCCTAGCATGTCGTAAAAGGCGACTAATGGTATATCGGGTTTTGGCTGTGTGATTGTGTAGGCGATAGGTTGGCCGCTTGTCACTGCTTTTTCACAATTTTCCATCTAACCCAGCCCGGCTTTATTTTTGGCTGAATGTGGTTGAGGGGGCTTGCTGCCCCTTCGACTCTGCCTACCCCTTTGGGTATTGTGGGCGTGATGTTATGTATGTATGTATGTACGTAAGAAGTTAAGCCCTTTTTGTTTGAATTCAATACTACAGAGGACAAGTGAAAGTCATTGCGATAAAAATTATCGTTAAACAAGCTAGTAGTTAAATTAGCCTTCACGCATTAAACCTTAAGGTTAGTTGACACTACTAATCATTGACACACTTTGAACACCATAGAACCACTATTGCTTTGTGTGTACACACTTTCGCTGTATTAATCCGTATTCCATCTGTGTTGCTTTGATTCGTGTTCGTATGAAGATTATTATAAATAAACTCAGTCCACATTCCGTACCGTTGATCTAACTCCGTGGTAAGTAGCTTAAGTACTTGTGTTACAGGTTACAGAAACAACAGTGGTATTATAAATAACTAACTAACTAACTAAACTTCACGCCACTTCCCTAGCGGGGTAGGCAGAGAGAACCGAACGCCATATGGCACGATCCTTACACACCTCACTCGCCTCTTCAACATAAATATATACTTAAATACTGAATACAAACACCCAGACACAGAACAAACAAGTATTCATCACACGAATATTCGTCCCGGGTGGGGATCGAACCCACAACTCTTGGCGCATGGGGCAGGATCACTACCGAATGCGCCATCGACCCAGTCGATATTCCCCTCGTTCACTTTAGTTAGAATCGCAGCCTAAGTTCTCGGGTCCTGAGCGGTCGTGTAAAACTTTTACGTTACAAGCTCTTGTGTCTTCATTTGCATCTTTCTGGGCACTCGGCAAGGTAGCTTTATCGTCGTGTATTTTACACGATTCATACCTTTATTGTTGTTAGAATTTCCTGTATGATGTAATAAAATGATACGAGTTGGTCCGCGGGAATACAAATGTACCTGATCAGATGAACCTGTTTTCTATTCATCGCAAAACCTCTAGCTAAAATTTTACTACCTGTTTGGCCCTAAAGATAGTTTCTTCATGGTTCGAAAAACTATGGGCTATTAAATATACTTATCTTTTGTTTATCGATTATTGCTTTAATAATTCTACTAATAATAAGTCTTATCGACTGGCCCGTTGGTCGAGTAGTCAGAGACCCTGGCCACGAAAACAAGGATCGTGGGTTCGAATCTCGCTTGGGACAAATGTTTCGTGTGATGAACATGGGTTCATCACACAAAATGTCCATACATTTGTACTCGAATCATTGATGTTTATAAACGTATTTAAGTATGTTTATCCGTTCGCCTAGTATCCATAGTACAAGTATAAGCTTAGTTTAGAACTAGGGAATTGGTGTGTCTGTCTGGAGAATTTATTTATTTATTATTTATATATATAGACGTGAAAGTTTATGATGCAAAAGCTTTCTATAATAGCTTTCGCTCTTTTATGCAAAAGTGACGTTGACCTATTGTAGATTAAAAAGTATAGGAAAAACGTTGTTCGGAAATAAAGTTCCGATCTCAAAATCGCGTCTTAATCTTTCTTTAATACACTGAATTTGATTAAAATTGATTCCATCGAAATTGTTATGAAAAATATTACCTTTTGTAAATATAAACACAAACTCATGTATGTCTTAAAACCATATTTTACCTGAGACTTTACCTAAGCAGCATCGGGATATGATTTACATTAGTTAATGTATACGAAGTCACGTAGTTGATACATTTTCATAAACATACATGCCTGCGTAAAGCGGAGATAGCTTAGCTCTTTGTATTTGCCTTTTCTGGTATGTAACAAGTTGGAAAAGGTTGCGTTTGAATGAAAAATATTCAATGGAGCGGGGATGAATGGCCCAAAAATATATGCAGTTGGGTACGTCGGTACGCGTAAAAAGCGAAAAGATATTTTTGAAATGCGAGCGTTGGCAGGCCAATGGGAATGAGAAATTATTGAATGTGAACGATGAGTTGACTGTCGACAGTGAAATTTGAAAGTACGGAGGCCGACAGTTAACAATATCAGACAGTTTGGAAACTGTCGGCGCTAAATCAATGTGAGTTTATAATCAACTAGCAGCGCCCCGCGGTTTCACCCGCGTAGTTCCCGTTCCCGTGGGCATACGGGGATAAAATATAGCCTATGTTACTCGCTGATAAAGAAGCTTTCTATTGGTAAAATAATTTTTAAAATCGGTCCAGTAGTTTTTGAGTTTATTCATTACAAACATACACACACAAAAATACAAAAATACAAACTTTTCCTCTTTATAATATTAGTATAGATTAGTATATATGACCTAGTCAGCTAGCCTTTACTCTCGATATGTTATTGATGTCACGAGAAGGGCACTTAATGACTATTTCAATGTTGTGAAACAGGACAATATTTACTGAAATAATATGGCGGAGAAGTTTGTTTACCCTATTTTCAGGAATTATTGGTCGGGTAGACGACCCCACTACATTTTCATAGGGTGCACTATTGAATATCGAAATAATGTTCAACTGAAACAACCGAAAGAGTCTTCTTACGTCAGTGGGTGCTTGCCATCAGGTAATAAGCTGTCAGGCTAGACCGTTTTCATGTTTGCCGCAATAGTATTACAAGGGCTATTACAAGATCGAAGAATTCCTCAATGACATATATGGTTAACTTTAATTAAGTGTTCATCTGCAGTGATATGTAGCCTTAAGTCTACATACATACATAACATCACGCCCATAATCCCTGAAGGGGAAGGCAGAGTCAAAGGCATGTTCCTTCAACCACATTCAGCCAAAATTAAAGCCGAGCTGGGTTAGATTGAAAATTGTGAAAAAGTAGTGACAAGCGCTAACCTTTCGCCTACACAATAACACTCCCAAAACCCGATATACCATTAATCGCCCTTTACGACATGCTAGGCAAGAACCACAGTTGGCATATTCTTTTTATTTTAAGTCCCAGACCAACATGGGACAGTGGGCTGGGTTGTATGTAAAGCTGTGAAAAAGGAGCCTTAAGTGTAGATTAAGTGTAAATTAATTAAGTTTACAAAATTGTATAATTGGCATTTAAAAGAGTAACTATCGAGTTTCTTGCCGGTTTCTTCTAGATAGAATCTACCTTCCGAACCGGGGGTAGTATTACTTGTTCTTTTTTGTATATTGACTATTTATAAGTGCTTTCTTGAAGCCTGTATAAATAAAGATAATTTTAATTTGAATTTGAATTTGAATTTAGTAACCAAAATGTATCCATAGCTTGTTTAGGCACTCTGAGGGGAGTGGTTAGTGTTTATAAACTGCCGAAACGTGTCCCGCGATGACGGAGTGGGTGTTTTGTATTCCGCACATTCGGTACCCAGATTCACTCCGGAGATGCGCTCCCGAAATTCCCGAAGCTTATTGCTATTCTTTGGGGCAAGCTGTTCTCGAGTTGCGGATTTATATAGACTTTTCACGTGGAATATATCTTGAGTTTAATAGGTTTCGACTTTACGTTACTTAGATTAAATGTATGCCAACGTTGAAAAATGTTATCTACATTTACTTTCCTAATAGATTCTTCCCATGTTGGTCTAGGACTTGGCCCATGTTGATCTGGGACAAAAAAAAAAAGAATGTGCCAACTGTGGTTCTTGCCTTGCCTTGTTTACGGGCTTTTAGGTATGTGACTAAGTAGGCGACGAGCTAGCCGCTTGTCACTGCTTTTTCACAATTTTCAATCTAACCTAACCCGCCTTTATTTTTGGCTGAATGTGGTTGTAGGGGCATGCTGCCCCTTTGACTCTGCCTACCTCTTCGAGGATTATGGGCGTGATGTGATGTATGTATGTAAATGTCTTTTAACTTAAAATTTAGTTCCTCTGCTCTGTCGAAAGAAGCTTGTTTGTTTCATTGTTATAGTTATCTAAATCTAGGCACACTAATTTCACTACGTTAAATTTGCAATGATTTGTCTAGATGTAAAACTCGATACTCGATAGGTTGTGCTATACCAAAAAAATGCTGTCTATCGTTACTTCATTTGGATTAATGTTTCCAACATCAAATTGTTCTTTAGGTTGTGTTAAAACAAAGACTAACTTTTTGAAACAGGGTTGAATGTGTTACGTTAATAAGCTACCCTTGTTGTGCTACAAATAAAATGACGTCACTCTGAAATAAAACAAAACCATGCTGCTATGACAAGGGTCGCCAATACAATATGCTGTTATTAATGCGAATTGCACTTGTTAACAGTAATTCATTCTCGCCAACTGCAAACTGTCAACCCTCTTTCGTCTAATGAATGGCTTCTGTGCGACACCCCTATCATTAGATGTTATTAGATGTCGTCCCTGTGTAGTATATGACTTGAACAGTATAGAAGTAAAGTATATATGTATGTAACATGTAATATATTCACAGAGCACGGATCAGAATGCCTTAAGACAGAATGGAGTAGATTATACCACTGATTTAGCTGAATTCATGTAGACAATATTTCAAACTGATACAGCTATTCTTAATACTGTGTTTAAAGTATTAACTGTTTTGTAGTAAAATCGAAGGGTTAAAAAGCGCTGTCAGATAGCATTAGCATAGCATTGCATAGCATTTATTACAGCCTCGATTCACATACGTTCTCTCATCTCTGTCATAGATACTCTTAGATACTCTTTCATACTCCTTAATCCTTATAATACGTAGTTTCGTACAGGTGAAGTCTCACTGTTAACTATTTTATTACGTCTCTCTATATGTGTACTAGCAATACCAGCAGTGTTTTACTAACAATGCAAAATGAGACCTATTTGTAGCGTGTTTAGGTAAACAATCCCGGTAAAGTGTCGCATACAAATGTCGTAGAATCTATTCATATTATCTATCAAGGGGTATCTGGTAGCAACTATTGTATGAATTTTGATATGAATTGAAATATATGTTTCGTGTTACGTGTATTGCTTAGGAATACGCTTGTACCTGAATGTTGTTTGTGCTAAAGTTATTTGATGTGTTTCCTTCGTTTGCGTATATTTATAAAAATGATTTTTTTTGGGTATAACAATGTTTAATTGTCATCAGAAATAATTAGACTGGCTCGATGGCGCATTCGGTAGTGACCCTGCCCTATGCGCCAAGAGTTGTGGGTTCAATCCCCACCCAGGACAAACATTCGTGTGATGAACTTGTGTATATTCTGTGTCTGGGTGTTAATATACAATATTTTAGTATATATTTGTAATACCACTGTTGATTCTGATATCCGTAACACAAGTGTTTAAGCTACTTATCTCGGAGTCAGATCAATGTATGTGATGTCGTCTGATATTTATTTATTGTTTATAAATTGGCAATGATTTCTATCCTATCCTATATATTTGTTTAGAAGGGTTTACAAAGACTGCAAGGTCGGCAACTAATTTGTGGTACTTCTGGTGGTACAAATTTCTACGAACACGGCATACCTAATATCGTCGTATCCTACGAATAAAGCCATATTATAAATATTTATTTAATTAAGTAAATTAGTTAAACAATTGCGGTTTGATGTTCTTCAACAGCGGATTAAGCTCCTATAGGTTTGTAAGTTATTACATTATCTCTATTAATATTTCTCATTCAAAGTAACGTCGAATGTACATATATTAAAAATGTTCAGCGTAGGGCGAATATAATTATTGCTTCCTTTCACTTTTTTGCATACGTCAAGTTAATATTCACGTGGAGTGACGCTTAATATCGTTTGCTATCCATTCATCTTCTTTGAAATGCTTTGTTCAACTGACAGAATTAGCTGCAGCCATTTTAAAGGTCAAATATCGTATTAATCATGTGCTCAGCCAGTCTGTGACAGAGCAGAAGAAATAAAAACGTTTTAATTTAAAGTTAAGGTGTCTAGGGCCCTTAGACGTTGCCAATGAAATATTATTGTTCACATAATTGTGTGTTTACGTTATTTGAACGCTAATCCCAACTCCGATGCTGTGAACGCGATTCTGGCTTTATTTGTTTGTCCTTGGGAACAGAGCAATGAACTTGCTTCATTTTGTCCTTGGATAGTTTTTGGGGTTGGGGAGCGAAGTTGGTATGGAACTTTATATTTTGCAGAAATGAAATGTCTTTTAAGGGCATCTAATAAAAAAAAGATTTTTGTAAATCGATTTACAATGCTCAGAAATATCGATTATACTTACTTACTTACTACTTACTGCGCTGGCTCAGCGACCCGAAGTGGGTCTTGGCCTCCGACATTAAAGAATAATCGATCATACTTACAAAAAAAAAACAATCTAATTGAGAACCTCCTCTTTTTAACAACCTTTTATTTAGTTTCACCTGTCTCGATGTTTGTTTGTTTGTTTGAGTGTAATCTTTGTCTCTAATTTACCTGTGAAGATAAACAAGAAAATTAAATAACTTGATCTGATTAATAAAAATTTCAAACATATCACTACGAGTAATTAAATCTCGCGACAAACTTTTATATCATATAAATTGTGTGATTACGTTATGAGTTACATTATTACAGTTACATAACATCACGCCCATAATCCCCGAAAGGGTAGGCAGAGTCAAAGAGGCAGCATGCCCCTTTAACCACATTCAGCCAAAAATAAAGCCGGGCTGGGTTAGATGGAAAATTGTGAAAAAGCAGACACACCCAAAACCCGATTTACCATTAGTCGCCTTTTACGACATGCTAGGCAAGAACCACAGTTGGCATATTCTTTTTAAGTCCCAGACCAACATGGGACAGTGGGCTGGGTTGGATGGAAAGCTGTGAAAAAGGAGTGACAAGTGGCTAGCTCGTCGCCTACTCAGTCACATACCCAAAAGCCCGTAAATCATTAGTCGCCTTTTACGACACGCTAGGTAAGAACCAGTTGTGTGCCAACTTCTTTTTTTTGTCCCAGATCAACATGGGGCAAGTCCCAGACCAACACGGCACTAATGAACAAGGCGCTTTGTCTAATGTGAGAAAATCTCTGTATGTAAATATGTACAACTTTTATGTGCATCTTAGCCTCTCGCCACCATCAAATATATATCTCCAATCATTGGTAAACACTAAAACTGGTACCTAATGGTCTCTGAATGACACTGCGTCCATTACTCTTATCCCTCGCTAAGAATTTATTACCCTACCAGTCGAGACGGACGCGAATGGTGTGACAAATGAAAAAAAAAAGTGAAATACTTCGCATTTGAAACTCTTCTCAAATATAAAGTTCTCAGCGAATTCGACGATGTAAAATTTTCAACCGACATACAGATGTTACATTGTTCCCTTGCACGAGTGGGCTAGAATATGGGAAAGTAGTTAAGTTCTTTAAAGTAGTTTTTCGTTGCTTATTATATAACACATAAATGTATAGATAATTAAACTTGTTAAATTTGCCAAAGTTGACAAGCTCGATGGCGCATTCGGTAGTGATCCTGCCTTATGCGCCAAGAGTTGTGGGTTCAATTCCCACCTAGGAAAAATATTCGTAGGATGAATACTTGCATTTGTTCTGTGTCAGGGTGTTAATATCCAATATTTAAGTATATATTTTTAATACCACTGTTGGTTCTGATATCTGTAACACAAGTGCTTAAGCTACTTACCTCGGAGTCACATCAATGTACGTGATGTAGTCTGATATTTATTTATTGTTTATAAATTGGCAAGATTGATTTCTATCCTATCCTATATATTTGTTTAAAAGGGTTTACAAAGACTGCAAGGTCGGCAACTCAATTGTGGTACTTCTGGTGGTACAAATTTGGTGGTGGTATACCTAATATTGCATATATTACTATATATATACTATACGGTAATTGTTTATCAAAGCAATCCGTATGTGCCGGTCGTATGTGCTTTAGTCCCTAAACTACATTTGTCCACACCTATGTATGTTACGTAATTTACAAATCATCATACCTACTTATAATTAGTATTACCCTTTGTTTTATTTTATGTGTAAGGTAACTGAAAATATTCCATGTTGGTCTGGGACTTAAATATAATGCGCCAACTGTGTTCCTTGTCTAGCATATCGTAAAATGCGACTAATGGTATATAGGGTCTTGGGTAGGTATGTGATTGAGTAGGCGACGAGCTAGCCACTTCTTACTACATTTTCACAATATTCCATCTAACCCAACCCAGTTTTATTTTTGACTTAATGTGGTTAAAGGGCTTACTGCCCCTTTGACTCAGCCCACCCCTTCGGGTATTATAGGCGTGATGCTATGTTTACTTCATGCTTTAAAGAGTTACAAAAGCATCCATCCATTCATATTCGCGTTTACAAACTGATGAAAGAACACACAACATAAATATCAATCGCGAACTTATTTGCAATCTAAAGTGCCACGCTCCATTACGACGTTCGAGAATGCATGATAAAATCGGCTCACAGGCTAAAATTCGAAAGGGAGGAACGAACAGTGGCGCATCTGAAACTCTTGAATATAAAGTTCTCTGGGATTCAGTGCGATGTAAAAATTTCCAACTGACAGCTGTGACATTGCCTCGCGACACTGGGTGCGCGTGTGCATTGGAATAAATGACAGTGAGGCTGGGATCAGAACGTGTACATTAGATAACGTCATTAGGTATGGATGGTTGCGTTGAATCTATAACATTCTAACGTGTTGCATTAACAGTAAATCTCCAATAGCTGAACCATAGATATTAAGAGCATATCGTCTTCTTTATCTTTTTTATCTTGATCAAACTGTTGCGTGATGCTGACCCGAAACACAGGGTACATTCTTTTTAAGTCCTAGACTAATATAGGACTTTGTAAATTGATTTTTAACAAGGTTTTATATCAAATATATACCTATTATATCACATTGACATGAATGATATCTACCATTTATGAATAAACAGGGATTTACTTAACAAGATTTGCACATTTCGGGGAATCAAAAAACGATAAACCATTCCATATGCATGCAAAGAAATACAAGTATGCAAGGAATATAGAGTAATGTGATTTAAGCTTTAGTCAGCACATCAAATGGTAGGTGTATCGTGGAGGTCTAATACAATAAACAAATCGACGCTTTCCGGGCATACAATATATACAAAGAAGAAAAAATGCATGCAATGATAATTTTTATGACGTAATCATACTTCGCTGTTCCACGTACACTATGCCGGTGCATATGCTAGGTGCACCCTGGCGCCGCATTAAAGCTGGAGTGGGATCGGGGAAGTACGCCTCGGTGCTCTGTCCTTTTATTTCTCGTATTGTGCTGGGCTTTAAATCGCGGTTGTTTCGGTTGGAAATGTTGCTAAGGGAATGCGCTGGTTCTATAACAGGTGAACATAGTACCTTTATTGGAATTCTTCGTAATTAATGAGATTTGAATGAGGGAATGATTTCTTATTTTGTACAGTTCGATCGAATACACGTTATTCAGGCGATTGGATTGAATAACTCAGTAACGCAGTGGCGTGTTCTGATTGTTATGGCTTTACTATTTTTTTTAACGCTGAGTGTGAGTAATAACACGTTTTGATGGATACGATAATAATCACAAATCGGCTTCAAAAAAGACTTCAAACATTAAAATATAGTTATTGAAATAATAAAAAATCTTGTACTGTTGACGAAACGAGGTTGTGTTTTTTTTTTATAACCACAGGGCCGCTGCTGCAAGATTAGAGATTAGCATGGGTAAATTTTTGTTAAGTAATATAACTTTACAAAATAAACAACCGAATTTAACCCTATAATGAAGTCGCCAAAAAATGTAATCTCGCACTATTGAATTCTTAATCCACAACTCGCATCTAAATCTTGCAGAGTCTAAAACTTGCGAGCATTAAATTAAAAAGTTTTCCCGGGAAAAAATGGCGTCGTTTATTTTGAGTCGACGATAGAGGTTTTTTTTCGCGGGATTAGCGCTTAATCCCAAAGGTCGGGACATTAATCATGGCCTAATGACTCCGGAGTCGGCACTTTTCGAGTAACGCGTGCCAACCGCAGATAATGCGCTCGCCGGCTAATGCAGTTCTTGATTGCGATTAGGATCATCATATTCAGTGACGTGGTGGTAACGATCTACTTATTGGGACAACGGAGATTGTCATGATATTTGAAATCCAGTAGCAGCTAGTGATATAGTATAATTAGCTATCTCGAAAAGAACTGATAACAAGTGGTTTTTAATGAAAAAGAAAAACTATTACCAGGTTTCGTAAGTGTAAGAGAAATTATTATTCCAATGAATTTCTGTATTGTTCGCTAGAGGTGCCCTTGCTTTCAATCTGTTCAATGTATTCTGAGTGAATGGCAGTTGATAGATCGTCCTAGCAGATACTTGCTCTCAGTCTCTGCATTTCAAATCTATTCAACTCTTTTAGATAAAAGAATTAGCTCTATTGGATCAATCCTCTGTCGCAGACTGCAGTAGTTTTTTGCTGACCGACCGAGTGAGCTGGGCCAAAGGCGAGCGAATTCTTTGCTTTATTTAAAACTGCTCTTACTTAGTAATGGAATTGTTCGCGTAATTTAATGCACTGCTTTCAAAGGCTTCCGTTGTGATCTTGGGAATATTAAAAGACGTTATTTAAAGACTGTAAGTAGCAACTTCTATTGTAACGCTGGATTAAGGGATAATAGATTTAATTTAGGAGACAGTAATAATACGTGTAATTCTTCAAAGTGGAATAGTTTACTACTTTTTGGCCTTAAACTATGTTTGTAATATGTAGCCTAAAAATGTACTTTTGGCTTTGAATTAGCCTATACTTTGTAAAAAAGACGAGCTTCAGGTCATAGACAAATAAGCATGTCGATTCAAAGATTTTTACACCGCCTTTTTGGTTTTTTATATTCGTCAATGTCAACTCGGTTGAACTAAATTGTGCGCGCCACGCGAAGCCAGCACGAAGCAATCAAATTGTCTTGTCATTTGCCCTTATTTACTTTGACATTGTCCTGTCAATAAAAGCCTTTGTCTCTTCCGTTAAAATTTAGGCAAAAAACTGAAAATTCCAGAGCATTTCGAACAATTGGTTGTGTAAAAAAATAGTTTTTTTACTGCAAACCACGTTACAATTTAGTACGTATTATACTCAGAACTTGTGCAATCACTAAGGACCTGTATCCGAAGAACAGTCCATAATTTGTTAGGGCTTAGAAATAGTTTATATCTCGCATTGTGATAAGAAACGAACGTCATTGTGAGAATTGGTACGGCATGTCATATTGTGATGTGCTGTCGCTTATAGAGTATTGTAATCTAAAAGTATTCACCATATCGTAATAAATATTGAAGAGCGTTTATAAATCATTAGTAATTGTTCAAATCCCGTCGATATTGTACGAGCGGCTTCTATAGCGCCTATACTGAACTGAAACTGCCATCTCTCATTCGATTGTTCGTTGCAGTCAGGATCGATTTAATTGGATTCCGGTTATCGCGTCCATGTTATTAATTTGGACATTTAGGTTTCTCGTGGATAATCGGTTTTGTTGTATTACTAGTATTATCGATGCACATTTGAAGAACCTATTAAATATTTAGATTCCAAATAGTTTTACTTTGATTGAGATTTTTCCTTAACTAGATAAATAAAGGTTTCCGTACAATAGTTAGTTTTCCTGTTTTTCTTTGGACTTTACATACGTTTTTGCACCCTAATCACTTTGTAATCAAAGTAGTCAAGTAATAACAATAAAAAAAGAATACTAGATTCTTCGTTTTATTTATTTTTAAAATCGATCTTAATCATTGAATACGTCACGGTTGAAGCTTTAATGGTTGATTTGATTTAGATCGGCCATGTCTACCAACATAAACATGTTTTATTGCCAAAATGGCTCATGTTGTTGCTACAAATGTCGTAAAATGCGATAAAAAAAAAGTTAGCGATAGGCAAATATAATTCTGCTATCAAAGTACACACAATAAAGTAGATACATATTTGTTATATATTGATATATGATATTGTTCGAGCGTTCCACCAGGCTATCATACAGGATTATATTGGAGTGTACCTGACTCTTCGATCTATCGGAAAGTGGGTACCGTTGTTAAAGTGGAAATAAAAGCTACTTACATGCTTTCATTTTATATCAAAACGTCATGTAACTTATGTATGCACTGAGTGGAGTTAGTTAAAACTTCAGTCACTGATAATACATTAGGTAACACGATTTTTTTATTACATTTTTGAGTTACATAAGAACTAAATTATTTCATTAAAGTTAGTAGTTGACTAAAACGTAGCTATTTAGCTTTACGTAGGTATATGTATAAAATATACATGTGAGACTATTGTAACCTTATTATAAAAAAAAAAAAAAATTCGATTGCTTGAAAGGTTCAAAAATATGCGTTCATTACGAACTAATTATAGTAATTAAAGGTTAATTTGATATTTAATTCTGTAAAAACCGAAATATACGTTATCTTTGTCCTCATCCTCCTCTTAACCTTATCCTTTACTTTCCAGATGCTGATAAACACCTATCCACCATCCTCTCCCATTCCTGCATCCAGAAAATCTTGGAACCTTTTTCGCATTACGAAAAAAAACCTCTACCGTTGGAATATAATGTAAATAAAACAAATGTTAAATCATTTTATTTTTCTTCTGTTGTCTCTGGTTAGGTTTTATTTTTTTGCGGTATGGAGCCCAAAACAATTAAGTTCACCCCAAAACCAGACATGCATGATAAATTTCACGCGCAATAAAATTTCGGTCTGTTTCAACATCTTAATTAAATGTTAATTGTATTGTAGTTGGGTACAAATGTATGTTTAGTACATATAGGCGGAACATAATGGAAGTTTGCATTAATCTAACTGTTGTTGATATAAGATGTAAATTTTTTAAGAAAACTACATGTGATGATGACTCGCTTTTGGCCTTCTTCATCTTTTTAACCGACTTCAAAAAAAAGGAGGAGGTTCTCAATTCGACTGAATTTTTTTTTTTTTTTTTTTTGTATGTATGTTACTCGATATCTCTGAGAATTGTTAACCGATTTCCAAAATTTTTTTTTTAATCGAAAGGGTTTACTCCCGAATTGGTCCCATTGCCACCAAGTCAGGATCTGATGAAGGGATCCCAGGAAAATCGAGGGCAACCCTCAAACTTTATAGGCACGTACAATGTGTTTTAGACATTTTCTAAGATTTTTCAAGTATTTACGTATGGTACTTATCATCTTATGATGGTGAGCTGATGATGGAAGGTACAAATCCTTAACGATTAGGAATTAGTTTATGATTCTTTAAATATTGATATCTTTGAGAATTGTAAACCGATTTCCAAAATTTTTTTTTTAATCGAAAGGGTTTACTCCCGAATTAGTCCCATTGCCACCAAGTCAGGATCTGATGAAGGGATCCCAGGAAAATCGAGGGCAACCCTCAAACTTTATAGGCACGTACAATGTGTTTTAGACATTTTCTAAGATTTTTCAAGTATTTACGTATGGTACTTATCATCTCATGATGGTGAGCTGACGATGGAAGGTACAAATCCTTAACGATTAGGAATTAGTTTATGATTCTTTAAATATTGATATCTTCGAGAATTGTAAGACGATTTTTAGAGTTCTTTTTTTTATTCAGAAGGGTATATCCTGGAGTTGGTCCTATTGGTACCACATCTGGATCTGATGAAGGAATCTTAGGTAAATCGAGGGAAACCCTCAAGTTTTATAGGCGCGTACAATCTATTTTAGTTATTTTCTAAAACAGTTCAAGTATTTACGTCTGGTATTCATAATCTCATGTTGCTGAGCTGATGATGGAAGGTGCAACTCCTTAACGATTAGGAGTTCGTGGATAATTCTTTCAATATTATACGGCCATATTGAGTGTTATTCTCGAGATAGTCTCAATTTCACCAAGTCTTGGTCTAGTGATGGGGTTCCATAAAAACGAGGGCCACTCTTAAATTTTAACGACATGTTAAGTGTTTTATTTATTTTTTCTACAATGATTCCAGTATTTGCGTCTCGTACTCATCATGTTATGTTGCTTAGCTGATGATGAAAGGTATAACTCTTTGAAGATTAGTAGTTTTAAGTAATTCTTTAAATATTAAAGGCTCGTTATACCTTTTCGTCTTTAGTCTCATAAGACCGGCACTGTCTCATTAAAGCAGCTCGTTTTGATTTGGTCTACCTACCTATTAATAAATTTCACTAAAAAGTAACAAATAAGTTAAATTTTAACAAAAATAAAAACCGACTTCAAAAAACCCCGCAAAAAATGTTTATTCAAAAACACAAGTAAAAACTGCCTTAATAGCTATTTAAATGTCCAAACACTAAAAAGTATAAAATAAATTCTATCGACTGCTTCGATGAAAGTATTAATCTTTAACACGTATTTAAATATTTACAATAATCAGTTAGTTTTGGAGTCGGTGCCAGCCAAACTAAAAAAAAAGTAGACACTTAATAACAAATTACCTTACTAATAACAATATGAAACAAATTAGTTAAAATATGAGTATATTAACTTACTATTGATTTTGTATATTCAAACCCTATTTTACCACCCTTCACAAAGAAACAAATAATTGCAAATTCCGAAATGATGATATAATTACGCGGGCTGGCACCGACTCCAAAACTAACTGATTATTGTAAATAGTTAAATACGTGTTAAAGATTAATACTTTCATCGAAGCAGTCGATAGAATTTATTTTATACTTTTTAGTGTTTGGACATTTAAATAGCTATTAAGGCAGTTTTTACTTGTGTTTTTGAATAAACATTTTTTGCGGGGTTTTTTGAAGTCGGTTTTTATTTTTGTTAATCTCATATTGCATATGGGTTATTAACGATAGATTTGTTTTCTCGTTTATTTTACCGTGGTCGACCATTGGAGCTGTAATTTGTTACAAGTTTAGTTGTTTCTATTATTCCATTTATTGACGCATAATTAAGCTGCAATTGGGTAAGTATGTTGGCAAGACATTATTTTGGTACGGCCACACTGGTCTTATGATGAGGACGGAAGGTGGCTTTAAGAATTTTGTTTAATTAGCAAATTGTGTTTTCTACATTCAATATGATATATTTATCATTCAGACTATTTCAATGGTCTTATCATTGATCATATATATGTTTCCCAAAGCCTGTTAAGTATTTAGTCTTGTGATTGTTCTATCGATAGCGCAATTATGTAGGTTAAACCTATTATCTGCATCCATACGATTTGTTTTACTTGTTTATATTAGAAAAAAAAAACTTCATAATAATAATGTTTGTTTTGACATTAAATATAGTAGCAATCTATTGAAACAACTGGACTATCTCGTTTCGGTTACACAGTTTACCATCCACTCTGTGTAAAACAACACACGGCTGAAATAACTTACCACAAAGTGACATAAGATAATAGTGCTTCCAGGGGATTCATCGTCGCTCCCCAAATCCGGCTCTAGGCGTGTTCGGGAACAATAGCGCTTCCCTATTCAGCGCGTTCGCCTTATTAAGTATGGCTTTAAGTTTACTAGGCTAACATATCTCGGGAGATGTGTGGGTTGTTGGATAAAGCAAGCACGCAGACTGAATTCACGTCATTGTTATTTCTTACAATGTTAAAGGTTTTGAGATTGTTGACAAATTTTGTGTGGTATTGCAGTTGTCTACAAACGGCCGAAATGATTTACAATCAGGTGACACATAAGTATGTTCACCGCATTAATTACAAAAAAAATATGGCTGTTTACAAACAATAACGTCTGTCAAACTTAAAACTGTATTTTTATATGCCTAATGTAATTCCTAATAAGATAAAAAAAAGTTTAGTCGAATTGAGAACCTCCTCCTTTTTTTTGAAGTCGATTAAAAATATTTCAGAACTTAACTTTTAAAATTATAACTTGTACAAACGTACTCATTACTCTTGGGAATACTTTAGAGGGTTTCATACTAGTACCTTATGTCAGTCACATAATATATTTATCTACTCACTGAATTAATCACAAAACAAATCAAAGCGAGGTACGTCATTAGATAAGTTTCATCCTAGTACCTAATATCTGCCAAATTTTACACTCACGTGGACTAGTTCACCAAAACCAATTAGCCTCCAATGCAGCATATATCTTATATAATAAGACAGAACAAAAGGCGATTCCCGTTGTCTCGTCTCATTCGCTAACTAGGTTCTCCATGATAAATGCACAGGCGGGACGCGTCTGCCAACTTGATTAAGCTTGATTAACCGCGGGAACTGGGGCGCAAACCTGTATGAAGGTTGGAGCGGAGCGTTGTTCGTTTAAAATTTCGGCCACGGAATTGATGCAGTTAGCGTGACGTGAAGTTAGTATAGGGGTAGAATAGCGTAGTAGATATCACTGGAAATTGACGTGCTTTTATGGGCCATTGAGATAGCTTTCGCATTTTGAAGAGTTCTATAGTAATAAAAAGGTTAAAAGATTATCACCCGGTATTAGTGTCGACAAGTGACTAGTCTTGTGGAAAACTTTCAATAGACACGGTGGCGTCTTCAATTTATTTCCACTGGAAGAGTTAGCTTGCACGGAAACCATGAAAATGCAGTCAATTTTATTCAAGTAGAATATAGTATAATATAATTGCGGAACACTCGTGTTTTACGGTTGAAACTTAATAAAAATATTTCTTCTTTTTTGTAATAGGTACTTCAAAAAACAACCGATTTATTTCCACCGTTATAACGTTCAGTTGCTCGTTCGATTTGTAATAATATTTATTTTAATATTGTGTGTTATTATTATATATTACTACCACCGTCGTGTTCTTTACATTAAAAAAGACTTTTAGCGGAGTAATAAACGATAATATTACGGCAAGTCAAAATATAGTCGGTCCAACATCATTAATCCTGGTTATCATAGTTAATGAACATTCAGCGACAACACTATGTGCATACCATCCGTGCATCATGCTTTGTTAACTTCAAGACGGCTGCGTTTGACGTCTTGACTGTTCCTTGTTCACATAAACGTGAAGTGAAGGTTATTGAGTTAGCCATATCAACCAGCTGAGTTGTAATCCCTCGGAATTGGAAGTTGAGTCTGTATTGCTGGAAAAATATTTCATACATCAAAGACGAGGGTTGTGTCTTTACATACATACATACGCCCGTAATCCCCGAAAGGGTAGGTAGAGAAAAGGGGTAGCTAGCCCCTTTAACCAAAAAACAAAGTTTGGCTAGCTGGTCGCCTACACGATCACAAACCCAAAACCAGATATACCATTCGTCGCCTTTTACGACATGCTAGGCAAAAAACATAGTTGACACATTTTTTTTAAAGTCCCAGATAAAGTCCAACATGCGACTAACATGGGTTGTGTCTTTATATCTATTTTATTTTATTTGTATTGATTGTTAAGTGACTTGTTTGTGGAAAGCAAACATTAGACAAGTTGGCGTACTCAGTATACAGTGCGGAGAGTCGCCAAGGAAACCATCAAAAATTTTAACAACAGTGTGTCTGCCTCTGGCGTTTTAAATGTTCATAGGCTGCGTCGAACAGAGAGTACTTACCATCTGACTGACCCTTTACTTGCTTGTCGCCTTAAGTAGTATAACAAAGTTTTCACGGTTCATTCTTGTGATGCAGCATCTGCATCGTAATTAATCTACGGTAAAACAGGAAAATGTTGCATAAGAGAACAATTTATGAAATCGCCGAGCTTTCAATTTTCTTAAAAGTAACCGCTCAAGTTTTATAGAGGTCAACCACAAATTACTTAATGTTCTCGCGAGGGAAGAGGGCGTTTGATAAAATATTTGCGGGGAGCGTGACAATTACGAATGGTGGGAGGAAAAAGTAAAAACGTTGTGGTGTGACTTACGTTTCACTTTCAAGTGAAATTATATTTAGTTGCGTCTTTTTTGTTATTGGATTTTTGGGATTGAAGAGCGACGATTATACAATAGCGACGGTTCTAATCCGATTTTTTTTATTTCTGATTTTCTAAATCTGTGTGCATACATACATACCATCACACCCGGAAGAGGTAAGCAGAGTCATATTTGTATCTCTAGCACATTCAGACAATTTTAGATGGATCCAATTTGTATGGCTATAAAAGTTAGATGGCTGTCGCTCTAATAAAATATCGGCATTAAGCCGACATCGACTAGACCGTGACATCGCTATGAAGGTGATTGTCACCATATCTGTAATCTTCTTCAATTGATTGCGACTTCCAAACTTTAATAATTTTTCCGATAGCATAAAAAATTCTACGAAATTTTGAATACCTACGGCTCAGTATTTCTAATCTTTTTACATTTTACCTGTAACGAGAACATTTAAGATCTTTCAAGAACTTCGCCACTTAAATTTCGTAATTATCTACCTGTCCTCAGACTTTAATTTTCCTCGTAAAAACCGTTCTTAGTCCATCGATTCAAATCTCATTTTTATACGACACGAAAGTACCCGCATGTCGTTCCCTCCTACATACATAAAAATATGCATAGTCAGTGTATGCCACAGTGCAGTACCTACATTAACAGTAAGTAGCCCACTACAAATTGTTACGTAATAAACATTTGTTTTTTTTTTGTTTTTTTTTTTTCTGCTGTTAAACTTATTCTTTTAGTATGTTATTTCATCTCAATGCGTCAAGACTTTCATCAATGAATACAATCTAGCCTTATTCAAACTATCACTCCTTTTCCTTGAAAGGCCTTCTGGCGATAGAATGGTCGATCAAATAGGTAGTCTCCACGTATACTAATTTTGATCGATTTACCAGAGAAATAATGTACTTAATTGCTATAACTATTCTGAACAAGTCGACTTGTTTCAAATCTGTTTGATTTGTCGAATCGTCTCGTTGCTATTGTTATGACCGTGACTAATCATTTCAGTCTATATATTAACACATAAGAACTGTTGCTTCTTGTTGTCTGAACGGTCCACGGTCCCTTTGGCTTAAGTCCAGGGTTCACTGTAGTTTACTGCTTTGTGCACGTAGTTTGAAAAACAGTCGGTAACGAGCGCACTCGGCTAACAAGCACCAACTTTTCCATTTCGGATTACGCAGCATCCTACCCGTCACGTGATTCAATTGAATTCGCTTTTAAATTCTATTATGTAAACCGATTCGGTCTGCGGTTCGCAGCTTGGTTTGCGAAAGGGAACGATCAGGGGAGCTTCGTAATCCTAAACACAGGACAAATACTAGTATTCACACGAATTTTTGTCCTGGGTTGCTATCGAAACCGAAACTCTTGGCCCATGGGGCAAGGTCACTACCAAATGCGCCATCGAGCCAGTCATTGTCATCGTCTTTTTGAGATATTTTCGAATATGTTAGCGTCACGTAAGCATAGCATGTTGTGGAACAGCAATTAATTCTATTCAGACCTATTATGGTGCAATCTTGAAAATATTAAGAAAGGCCATCTCAAAATGCATTTAGTAAAACCATGAATTTGACGTGCCATAAATAAACATAGAAAATGTATCCTGAACGGAAATTTTATTTACACTTTCATATTTACACATATATGCCCACAAAACTACTTACACAGAACTAGATTGGCATCTGCCGTTTAATTTGAATTAAAAAAATAAATAAATAAATAAATAAATAAATAAATAGATACGAATATGTGTATACAATAAAGTATTTTTCTTGTGGATTTATCTCAAGCATTTGTCATCATAAAGCAACGGAAATAGAAGTAATATTATTCAATGTGGATGACAAATCGTAATTACCTTGATAGGTTTTTCGATACTTTTATGTACTCTTTCCAACACAAATGTACAGTACGGTACATTCTATTATTATTTCTTTAGCGAAGTTATAACTAACTAAAATGACGCAGCGACCCAAAGTGAGTCTTGGCCTCCGATAATAAAAGCTTCCACCTGGATCTGTCCTGTGCTATAAGTAGTTGTATAAATTAATAGTCCTTCGACGAAGTAATAATATTGTCAATTGTGTGACTTGGTAGCTCAATGGTAAGGATACGCGCATTTTACCGAGGAGTGCAGGTTCAAACCCGGGCATGTACCTCTAGATTTTTTAACTCTGTGTACGTATTTATACCACTAGCTCAGCGTTGAGGGAGATCTAAGGGTAACGAATGATAATGTAATTACCAGACCCGCAAAATCCTTAATCATGCTCCAATCATGTGTTAATTAAAGTTTCATCATAAATGTAGTTTTAAAAATGATTGGAATACCATTTTTAGTCGTTAGATTGAGATTGAGTGGCACTGTCAATACCTGTTTTTTCGTAGCCCAAATTTCTATTACATGCTGAATTATGCGACATAGAAACACCGTAGGCTTTATTCAGAGGAACCGCGCCCTCTCCTCATTCATAACTATGCATCAGCCACTCGAACTCGATTATTATCTACCCTCAGATCAGAGATAATTTAATGTTTATTCCATTGATTGACAAGGGTAACCGAACTTGAAGAGCGCCGTAGAGAAGGGTTGACGTGCGCTTCCGATTTTAATGTTTCAAACTTCCTATAGCTATAGTGAACGCTTATCTGTTCTGCTCTTATTTAAAACGGAAAAGCAGATTTAATTTTACTACTATGAGGCTTATAGTAGGGATTTGAACTGAGTTGATTGATACACTTTTAGAAGGTATCTCTTTTGTTTACCACATTTTATAGGCTTACAAGTAAGATTTATTCAACAAGCATGGCGGCAAAATAATTATAAGCAGGTAAAATATCAGGCAAATAAATAGCCTGCTTAAGTTTAACCTTAAAATTCGCTGGAAATGTAGTAAAATAAGCGATACTTTAACTCGTTGTCTCACGAATGCAGACTGAAAGCGAACTTTTCACTCTTACTGCTAAAATAAAGTGTTGGGTAAAATTCTGGCGACAGTTAATGTATCTACAGGACTTACAATTGGATCCGAGGAGCTTTCAACCGATTCGTAGCTGCAGAAAAGTTTGATCAAATAGTGGCACTGTTTGTAACATTGTCCAAAAATGTAGGTATACCTAAACATTGTCGGAACAGGACAGTGTGTTCTTTTTATTTTGGAAAGGTCCTTTCATAGTTAAACTACTAAGTACTTTATATAGGCTTCATTTATCAAATAGAAAAGCTATTGCTTATCTACTTGAGTTGCGAACAAGTAGTCAATTACACTAAACAAACTAATGATTTGTTCTTATATGTGCTTTAAGTAGTTTGATTTATATACGATTTATATAAATCATGAAAATTTTTAAACGTCAGCAGGTTATATGCACTTGTATTAAATGATGGTGTCCGAAAAAAACGTATGAAATTTTACATACTAAGTACACCTTATACATGTATTCAACTCAAACGTAATTATCTGTGGTCATAATATCAATGTTGTAGCAATTTTATTTAATTGAATAACTGTGCGGTTTACCTTTCCAACACTTCGGATTGTCGAGAAACGTAATGTTTATTGTAGCGAAATGAATGTGAGCTTATTAAAACATTGTTGGCGCACAAACCTAGTTTACGTCCAGGTTAATATATTACTTAGACAGCTCGCTTATTTATTACTTTTAGGCTACAATAGAAATACTATACACATATTTTTCGCTTTATCAAATAAACAAAAAATCACAAAGATAAAGAGCATCAAAGTTTTTAAAGTGAAGGCTTGCGACGTCACTATTTTGTAAAAATTGCACGAAAGCGTGACGTCACGCGCAACTCAAATACATTGTATCTTCCTAAATTTTTGTTTGACAAATAAATAAAAAAATACATGTTAAATTTTTTTTATAATCTAACTGACGGACTATACAGATTTTTTTTCAATGATAACGGCTCTTTGTACAGAAGTGATTTATACATACTACATATTAGAGTTATTATGTTGCTGTAATAAGAATCACCGTTGAAAGGTGTTGTAATTATCTATTAGCGCGTAGAAAGCTCTGCTTTCCATCGTACTCGTGTCAAAGTGCCTATTTATATCTGTTGCTGTAAATGTTGGCTTTACACACGATATATAATTTTGTCTTAACTTGTTACATACCTACCTAGTTTTAATCTAGTTTAAGGACTATGTACAGTTATTGACGGATTATTGCACAAAACTAAACTTCACGCAACTTCCCTAGCGGGGCAGTCAGAGAGGACTGATTGCCTTATGGCACGATCCTTACATACCTAACTTGCTTATTACATACCTAACTTGCTTATTTAACATTCATGATGCTTTTCATACAAGCTCTACGGTTTTTCTGGTTCCTCCTGATTGTACAAAAAAAGAGAACATTCATTCTAAAGACTGTAGTGAATCATGATTTGGGTGTCTTCCACTAAAAGACATTATTATTGCTGTATTTATAACATTTTCATCATTGGCAGCTAAATGTATTTGGATCCAGTTGACCTCCGATGATTGCGTTGTTCGCAACATTGCCATTATTATATTGGTCCCACTAATAGTATCGGGATAGACATCTGTTTACTTAATTGATCGCCATTATGTCCTCTATTAATGCGCGCACCTGCGCCCGAGACTAAGACGCCGAGCGAAGTCAGTCCTTTGTCCTGCGATCAGTTGAATTGCTTGATGAATGTAGGCATTAGCTGTTCGGGAATTATTACGTCACATAACGCTGCACAATGAATAATACAACTTCTACTGCACTTGCTGGCTTCGAGTAGAACTTGGGGATTAGTCGTGATAGGTCTGATGTATCTTACTAAAATTCGAGACGGAAATTCTGATGGTATTTGGTTTTTAAATTAATACAATAATCGTAAAGAACTAGATAGACTGTTTAATCAGTTTTGACGTCTAAAGTAGTTTATTATATAGAAACTGTGTGCTGCCTTAGTGTGAATAAGGACACGCTCCGAGATTACAAAAATCTTAAAAGTTTTGCATAAATCGCAATATCTGACGATATTAGCTACTTAAAACATAGATTTTCTTCATCCATACTTGCCTTGGTATTTCAAAAATTACTAAATTCTGAACATGGACGTTGATTGATTGAATACGTCGCTTCATCAGCAACCATAAGATAAAATAGTGAATATAAAAGATTCCGTGGCTTATTCTACAGACTACTGTGTAAATACAATATCTCAGCTCGGTCTTTGAGAGGCTTCGTGCTTCTTCGGAACTAAAAGTTTTCATGCACGTGAGCTAATCTATTATGGACAGGTAGCTTGTCGGATACCGGTTGAAACTTTGCGGTTTATCTGCAGATTACACAATTTCCACAGTGTATTTTAGATGTAAGAAAGAGAGAGAAAGCATTTTTTTAAATTCAATCGCAAAATATTTTTATCGCAGGGTGTTTCAATATTGACATAACTCAGTACCAGCCCGAAGTTAGGAAGTTTGCGTTTTTTCATCCCAGAGCCTCGGAAAGCATATTCACGCTGTTGATCCTGCGCCTGACCTCTCCGGGCATGTTGGTTTACTGGACTATGAGAGCAAATGAACAGAGAGTGCACCAATGCTTCCGCATACACTTGTGCACTATAATATCTCGTGTAGCTGGCTAATCTTCGTTAAAATTGGTCGCCGTGACTGAATTATTAGCTTAGAACAATTCACGAACCATTTTTTTGGTACGTGACGTACATACCAATCCTACCGAACCTTTACCCTTTAGCTTGTAGCAGTTGCAGTGCCCATCAATTACCCATGTCACACTGGGGGTGCCCGCGTCACCGAACACGCTTTGCTTCGTTGCCACGCATAAATTGAACCCAACCCGATGAGACATCGTACACAAATCGACTAGCTCGGATAAAGGCTAGCGGTCTAAATGTAAGCAAGTGAATTACAAAATACATAATGAATTTAAATCAGACTTACACGAGGCAGCTTTAAAGCAAACTTGCTCACTGATACTACAAAACTATGAAAGAGTTAGTCTTGTAATCTTTTCTATCGAACAGAAAACGAAAGATTCGTTTGAGAAATTGCGAGCTGTTACGAAAATGCTGTTGTATTGTATAAAGTAAGTTCACATGCCTTTATTACGCGAGTGGTGTGGTGCCTAGGTATGCGCCTTTGAGTTTCTTTTTAATCTATGAGTTATCTTTAATATTTGACGAATTTATATACACCACTCCATACCTCTGCAGATCCATTAGGAGGTAATTTTCAAATGATGTATGTCTGTATGTCTAATTTTCTGTATTTGTTTGTAGTCCCATAAAGTATACCTATGTATGTGTAACCGGGATACACTTTACGAGTCACAGTTAGATAGCAGGGCATCGATGTTATAACCTCTTACGCTAAATCCAGGATTTTAGTCGGACGCCGACAGATCACCTGACATGACTCCAGGATGACGATGTATGTCACCTGTTCAAAGACTAGCAGTTCCAGTACCATTCAATATTTGCGATGCATCCCACGCAAGGAGCAAGCGGTTCCGTACACGCGTCCCCTTGTGCCAAACATGCACCGCCGTGCCTTACATAAATTGGCTGGAGCCCGATGCAGAAACGGAATTTCTAACTTTGCCTCGTGGAAGCTCAGTCGTGGTTCCTCCTCTACATTGCTTTAAACAACAATTTCTAGTTATGCGCGGTAATAGATTTTGATATTGCTCGGTTAACTTTAGTTGGGTATTAATAAAATAAACACTCTTGGAGAATTTATGTCCAATACTCCAGTAGTCCTATTTTCTTTTTATTTTTTATTGTGATCGAATTTCCAGTAGAATAGGGTGGAAAATAGCAACCGTAAAAATTTTCAAAAAAAGCTAATTTACAGTGTATCTTATATAATTGTATACCTACTTCAAAAGACGCACTTCATTCTGGTTACCACTAAACCTGTAATGTTACCTGTTACATATTTAGGTTATAAACGGATTTAGAATAAAATACATTAACATGTGCCTATCGCACTAAAAGGAATTGAATATTTACACTCGACGCACCGCTCGCCTCAAAATATCGGTAAATCAAGAATTAATCCTCCAATTAATTCTGGCACCCTTCTCTCAAACCCGTAAGCGCATCATTGTCGATCGTCAAGCACGTAACACGTCTATTTACTTAGATAAACTCCACAATCTCTTGCCGCCTCACCGTGATAACTTCTGATTGGTTCCCTGTACAGAGCCGGGGTCCGGGTAGCTGGGCTCAAGAGATCCTGTTGCGTCATTAAAAATTTTGCGCTCTGTTTACACTTCGGCATCCCTTGCGAGAAACACGAGTTTGTTGCGACCCGATCGTGCCGTAAGAGTTGTAAATGTTTGTACGATTTTGAGATTAACTTGTTAGCCGTTTGAATTCTTGGAAGGGACTAATAGATAACTGCCTCGACCTTTCTGAGATAGCGAGTGTGGGAGTCCCACACGTGTATTCGTTGGCATTGAACAGAATAAAATATATTTTATTTAGGCTATGAGATCTTGGTTTTTAGTGAGTCAAATGACTAAATCTTCTTTAGTGAAATCTTAAATGATTTTAATGGGACATAAATTACTATGTATGCATGTATCTATCTATAAATTACTAATTTTCTTTTCTATGCGACCGATACCTAGTTTTCCAGTATCGGTATTCTTACTATGTTCAGAGTACTAAGACGGAGGTTTATTCTTGGAAAACGAGAGGCCTACGAACTTTCGGTACCTTATAAAACTTTTTGATCCGGTCGGTTATGCTTTCTATCAGTACGCGTGTAGCCTCCATTTTCTCCGACCCAGTTTTAATACAGATTACCTAAATGGGAATAGGTTTTTACTGATCGGGTCAATTAAAAGCTCATAGTTTCGCAAACGTTGGCTCTTTAGAATATATGAAAGAAAATGATAAATCAGATTTCTGTGTTTTAAAAACTGGTGTTGCTGTTACATGCGTAAAAAATGGCCAAAATATATAAGGTACTATTACGAGAGCATATTAAACGGTGGCAATACACATATGAGTATGCATGTGTCATTATTATCATTATTGATTAAGGTAATAGATTTAGTAACTTGCTCTAAAAAACGTGAACATAATTGTTAGGCCATGTTCTATCAATAATTGTAGTGTCTTTTTCGCGTTGTCTTGCGACTCTTATAAGAAGAGTCCTGTTCGCTCTGGTCTATCTCACAGACCCTGTGATAAGTTCTTGTCAGTACTAAATGCTGAAAATATTGTCAAGGTAAAACAGTTGACCTGCCCATCTATTCCAGCTCCCCTAGCTCCGTTACTGCCCGTGTAATCCTCGACACATTACACTCGAATAAATACGTATTAGCTATATAAATTAGGTTCACTTGTACCGCGGATACAGAACGCCCGCGGGTATTTATCTGGGGTCGGATTTAAATTAGTAAATTATTGCCGTACCTGGCTCTAATTGGGCTGTTTTAATGTTTTACCGACCCGTTTATAGATGCTATCGGTCTAGGCTAGTGTTTCGTGTGTAATGTAGAAGAGTTTTTTAAGTTTAACATTCAATTTTATTGTTTTTTTGTCTTCTTGTAACCTATTCGTCTCCTTTAAGGCCTACTTCTCCAATATACATTTACTGCGTGAATGGAGGAACGTATCTTCCTTCTGACAGTTTGTGTGATTATAATAATTAATATTTATATTATTAGTGTTGTCTGGTTGTAACAAAACAACTTTAACATGCTGTGATCTTCTATAGTCGTGGGAGGACGACTAAATAATGTTATTACTTGATAGCCTTCTATAATTTTGTTTTATGTGTGTATCATGTGTTGGACATTCTAATAAATAAATACAACTGTTATTTATAGCTTAAACATTAAATATCCCGCAACATACAACTCTCTTGTCACCCATTTCAGGATTGTAAGCGTTGAAATATTCCGTCGTTGAGATTTCAAGCTTTCGGCTGCGTAATTGCGTGTCTCTCAGATTGTGTTGGATTCCATTAGCCAGCCAACACGGCTCATTAAAACAAAACAAACATACCCCATCGACATCGGCGCAATTAATTACCCATGTTGAGATATTGGCATTCCTAAGGGTTTTATTGTTATATTCATAGCAGTTTACCTACATTTAGAAGTTCAGTGTATTGCGATTTCATATTAATACCATATTATTACTCTTTGTTAATACTGAATAAGAAGACGTAAATTACTGATTTTTATTAAAAAAATGTTAACTAAAAGTGCTTGTTTGAATTTGAAATATCCTGGACAATCGATTTTTATTCCATGTAAGAAAATCATCCAACCAAACCATAAATTGACTAGGGGTTTTTCTTAGCGATAATCCAGTTCAAGAGTCCTAGCATTCAGCTGCTAATCTGCTCTGATTTCGTCACCTTTATATGTACTTCATTAAATTAAAAATACGGAGATCAGTCCTCTCTGCCTACCCCGTTAGGGAAGTGGCGTGAAGTTTAGTTAGTTAGTTAGTTACGGAGAAGATATCGGATCATAACTGTTACTATAACGGTATTATGAAAGTAAATTCCATCCATTATTGAAAGCTATTAGAAATCTATTAGTGACGGGTCGGTTAATCTATGTTCTCTGACCCAATGCATTCATGGGACTCGGAGTAATTATTTACCTTAATATATTGTGTATTACGTAAATGAGTCGTCTGAAACTCCATTAGTACGCCATCACTCCGCTTGCAAACAATACAAAACAAACTCTCCATTAATTACCCATCTTTAGATATTTCCTGGCAGACGAGATATCTCGTCATATTGGCCCTTCATATTTGCCCTTACGTGCCTGTAATCTCCTTTCAAAGGGCGGAAGGATCTGCGATGTAAGCTAATAACGATATATTGGCATGCGAACTCGTTTTATGATTAAGCCAATATTTTATGTCTTGCCGAACACACTGGGGCATTTTACGACGATGCAAAAATCAAATCTTAGACGCTGAAGCATCACTTTGAGTGATCAAATCAATATGCGAATACGTTGAAGAATGTTAAAGAAAGGTTGAGAATATGTTTTTTAAATAATAAAGCGTTCGTTAATCCTATTGATATTGTAAATATTATAATTTCTGGGTTAGTTAGTCAATTAATCGAAATGAGACACAGGAACTTAATAAATTGGATTATCAAGTAGAATCCTTGTTATCCTGAATAGCTGTGGTTCCTGTGGGATGAAAATAAATACACGAACATAGTATTCTGGACTCTCCTATAAAATATAAAGTAATACAGCGCGATTTTTATTAAAAAGGAATACCAATACTTTTCCTGCATTTCCACATGTTGAACTCAATAGTTTTAAGCATCGTACAATATCAAATGCAGTGATGGTTTATTATATCCAAAATATATACGGTCGAATTGAGAACCTCCTTTTTTAAAAGTCGGTTGAAAAGTGTAAAATCCTTATTAATAGATCCTGTAAGTGAAATAGTAACGATTTACCAGCTTTTAGGTAGTAATGCTAATAGTATACTTACAAATATAAATTTAAACACTTTATTAAACTGTGATTTGCTACCTAGGTACTAGGTAGGTACATATAATTTCTTAATTTAACCTAATTATAAGCATAGCAAATATGCGGCTAATTCAGCTATTTATCTATTACTATATTAGTAATAAAAAAGTAAATCGAGGAAAGTTTCACCTACATAACCTTGCCGCATTGTTGAAGTTGTTCCCAGAAATATGTGAACGGAAGTATAGGAAGATGCCAGAGAATTTACATTCGTAATAAGATCTCTAGTTTCTGAAGATATATGTCCTAAAACATAAAGTCCGTGAGAGTAATTCAAGGTACAAATAAGCCGAGCGGTAATGAGCTTAATTTGATAAGTGCACTGAAAATGTGTATAAAAATATTTATTTGTTTATTTATAGGTGACCTGTTAGTCACTGCTTTTTCACGGTACCATCTGGCCCAACTCGACTTTACTTTCTGCCCTTTTGAAAATTGTGAACGTGATTATATGATTGTATGTATACATTTATTAGTTCGATGATGATACTATTATATAGCGTTGACAAGTTTTCCATGTAATTTTTTTAACAGTGCTTTTGTATGCATACCGAAAGGACTCGTTAGGGACGGCGACGATATTAAATTTTATTAAAAGTTTAACAGATATCAATTTACATAACTGTGTTAATTTGGTACTACATTGAAAGGATTTTGTTATTTGCCGATTTATGGTAGATATACTTACTAAGATTACGGTATTTTTAGACTGTTAAAAAGCCGAGGCTAAAATTAACTAGGTAGACAAAAAAGTTCGTTATTGAAAGTAATGTCCAATCTATTTAAATAGCAATACAGTTGAATATTATATCAACTGTTTCAATTAATATCTCGCCTGCTTAAATCAGTCCTTGGAATAGAAGCGTTCATAAGGTCAGTCTCGTATTAGTAATTTCTAAAAATACGCTCAATCTGGACGTAAATTATTAACATTACTGAATAAAACAACACACTTTCATTCAATATCGACGTCATCAAATCTAAACGTAACATTACGAGAAATGAGTGTATGTCTATGATTCATACGAATAGCACTCTCGTTGAAATAGAATATTGTGAAAATGCATGTAGATTGAATGCATTTTTGGTAGAATTTCACTAAATAAAATTGGTATTCCGAAAACTTTTATTCGGATGCATAGGTATTTAAGCCGAAGAGCGGATTCCTTTTCACTTGCCTTAATGTCCGCAAAGAATTTTTTTTTTATTTGATTTTTGAGGAATCTTCTAGCTTTGTGGCGTTTAACCTTTTTAGAGTTTTTCCATTGCTGCACTGGCCCCAAGAAAAATAGATGATAACCATTCGAAAACAGAATCATGATTTGAAAATGTTTATCAGAGTTTATTATTATGGTCAGGACGTAATAATAACCAGTGTTATAGAAACGCGATCTTTGTTATATTGTCTTATAATTTAAATGAACAGTACCGATTTTTGTCTCATATTAATTGCAAATATTCATTAGTTAAGTGATTTCTTCAAACACACACATACACATAGAATAATGCAAAAATGTGATTTGTAACAAAGTCAAAAAAAAGTACAGGTTTGAAAGAAACACTTATAAATCGTCAAATCCAGATAAAGAAATATGATTCTACCACCGGTTCGGAATGTTGCTTCTACCGAGAAGAATCTGGCAAGAAACTCGGTAATTACCTACTCTTTTCAACAACACCATTAACAAAGGTGTTTGTATGACATGTACTTATGCCATGTTTCAAATTGGGTTTGGTGTAGAATAAGAAAATTAAAATGTATAAATACAAGAAAAAAAAAAGACTTGACCAGACCACAGCAGACCAGTGCCCGAAGGCGGCAAAACAATCACCCATGTCTAATAGCGACAATTTTCCAGCTAAATGGTAGCATTGCTCGAATTCTATCTCTAATATTTCTCCTTCTACAATCTATTACAACTTAATTGGTACTTTCCTGGAAGATATTTTTCTTCGGGAATATTTACCGAGCAAATCTTACAATAAATAGTAATGCTTGTAATGGGAAGATTTCCAAGTAACGCGAACGAGATATTAGTATATTTTATCTTCAGAAGCGGGAAAATATTGATATTTTGTGGAAGTTTTGTGTAATATTTGATTTTTTATTATGTTACACATAATAGGTAAGTACTTTTCAAAATGATCCATGGAATATAAAGTATAAATCATATCATTCTTGGAAAATTAAACTTCAAAAGAGAAGCAGGAGTTCTTCGCCCGTAGGAAGGCTCTTAAAAAGATCATTATTTACAAGATTTATTTCATTTTAGCTATATGGTAAGATTTATTTATAGCTTGGTAGCATATATGCAATCTGTATCATATCGATACCAACTTCTCGTTATTCAGCGGACAAACGAGCGCAAATATTTTATGAGAAGCTACTTAAAAAGTTTAAATGAAAACGCTAGTGCAGACATTCAAAAGAACACCCGAATGGTGTACTCCTTCGTAAAGAAACGTGATTCATTCGTAAAGTTGGGTGAATCTACGTTTTCCTGGGTACATCATTTGTTTGTGTTAAGGTTTTATGGTTCTTTTATGTTCCCGCTCTTAGTCATAATGTACACAAGATTTAGAGGAAACTATGAAAGTACAGTCTCAGTTGAGGATTCGAGGTTTTATTTAGTTGTTGAGTTATTGTAGACTTGTTAGTCTTATGTTTGTGAAGCGAGTGACGTTTACAGTGGATAGTAGCGATTGTTTCATCGATATCAAAGTTAAGTTACGTGCGAGGCTGGTTATCGTTGGATGGGTGATCGTTCCAACCGAATTGAGTACTAAATGAGCAAATAATACGTTTTCAATATTTTTCATGATTATCTACCGGGCGGACTAAATATTTCCTTAATTTTTTACCCTGTAAAGCTCTCTAGAGATTCTAGAGAGCATTACTGTACTCACAGTAATGCTTGCCTTGCTTGCATACCTACTTCTTGATTTAAAATAAGAATGCGTTCTAAAGATAAAAGCAAAAGTTCTAGCCAATAAAACAAAAGAAGCTCCAATAAATATATAAATAACAGCCTTCACGATATAGGTCACAGATACGAACACATCGTCCTGAACGGAGTGCAACATAATATTTAACGAGCGAATCAGTGGCATTCCTTGAAAGTGGGACAAGTGCAGTATACGTTGTGTCTACGCAGCACAGCGCACGATGTGCAGTGAAGAATATATTGATATGTTTGTACAATAAACCACTCCTCACATACCACACCTACATAGCGAATCCATTATCAACAAACATACTTACATACTTGGCATAGCAATCCAGCAGCATTTTTGCTGAATCCAGGACATGACGCTCAATCCAGAAGAGCTAAAATTGTGCTAGACCCAGCCGGTTGGCATCATCCAGCATTCTATCATCATCTTCCTAGCGTTATGTCCCGTGTTTAGACGGGGTCCGCTTAGACCATGATCCAGGATTTTAGCAAGTCTGGTAATTACATTGAAGCGACTGCAGATCTGACCTTCATAACCCTAAGGATAGGGGAACCAGACAATTTTTGGATCATGGTTACAAATCCAAAGCTGTTTGAATTTGCAGGTTTCATCACGATGTTTTCCTTCACCGTCCGAGCTAGTGGTATAAATACGTACATAGACTTGAAAAATCCAGAGGTACATGCCCGGGTTTGAACCCGCACTCCTTGGTTAAGAGGCGCGTGTCCTTACCATTGAGCTACCACCGCTCTTATCCTTTGATCCAGCATTCTAACCCCTATAGATATCCAGCGGCACCAACACATGGCGCTAAATCAAGCGCGGCTAAAATTGTGATGGGCCCAGCTTGATTGCTGGATCCAGCATTGCAATCTATCACACAACATCACGCCTGCAATCTCCGAAGGAGTAGGCAAAAGACCAATAAGCTTCTAACCACATTAAGCCAAAACATTCAAAATTGTTAAAAAGTAGTGAACAGTGGCTAGCTCGTTCCCTTCACAGTTACTAATCCAATACCCAAAACACCACTAGTCGTCTATACAACATGCTAGGCGAAGAACACAGACAACTCTTTTTCGCATGTTTGAACTGCGTTGATTGTAAATCATAGATAATGGCTACGTAAAAAACAGAACAGCTTAAAGATTTTTTCGCGATATAAATTCGTAGTTCCCTACATTCAAGGCTAAACAAAAGATGTCTCACTGTTCTTCACAAACACGCGAAGTGAGTACTTGGAAATAAATGAAAGTATTATTGCAAAAATACCCTAAATGTGCGAGCGAGTCGAGAGCGGAATTCCCTCATTATACCACCACTTTTTACTCAGCGAAGCAATATGTTAGTTGCAGATATACGTTCTTCTGTATACGTTCTATGCGCGCTGTAGCCTCGAGTTAAGAAAGGCTCATTACAAAAAGGAATTCTCTGTACATTATTCTGGTTTAAGCCTACATCTCTAGGTAGTCATGTTGGCGTTTTGTCTTTGATGAAAAATTGTGTGGTAGTTTTTGAGCGACTAAGTGGCAGCATTTAAGTACCTACTTTATATTAATTGTTTGTTATATTGTTATATTTACATCAAACTTCAAATGTTTGCGTTTTAATAGGCTATATCAAAGCGACACAATGCAATACGGCTTAAGTATTTAGGTCTGCCATAAATAATATAAGACTTTATTTGTACAAAAAAATATATTCTCATGGTTTCCTTTGACATATTTCGTTCGATGGACAAATCGGAAGCTCTCCTTAACTCTCCTTTTTTTTTAAATATAGTTAAAGCGTGTTTCTAATAGATAAGAAATATATCATATCATTTACATCAGTTGGAGGTACTATACATCGAGTTATAAGTATGGAATGATATCTGGTGAATATAACAGATTTAGCTTTGTACCTACATATTATAAATTATAAAATGATGCTTTTTGATGTTCTAAAATGACATATGCGACTCTAATGGAGTATAATGAGAACCTCTAACAGCTTTGTAATTATGTGCTGGATAATAAATTATGCATTTTGTTGCAGGTAAGTCCCCAACCAACGCGCCTCACGGTAAGTTGTATTCAGTAATTATACATTCATTAAAAACGGGATTGTGACGCTAAAAGCATTTGCGCTGTTCCATTACTATGAGTTATACCGATACAATTTTGTTACGAAGATTGCATCGAATGCAATATATAACTCTGTAGGTATTGCTTATAGTTAATACGATTTTTTTTTATTCAAACATGCACTTGTTGGTTTTTTTTGAGCCAAAGTAGCATAAACGTGAAAAAAATAAACGATAGCTACTTTCTTAATATAAAAAAAGAATATTAATATTAAGTTTTTGTAAAAAATTTAATTAAATATCTGGTACATAGTTTGCTAAATCTATTAAATATAACATAAATGACGCATTTATATATTTTTCTCCTGTTGTTTTATTACTTTTTATTTAATAAATATTGATTTTTGAGTTAATGATTTTGATTTTTTATTTCATTTTCCTTTTTCATTAGATTTTTCGTGAGATTATATTAAGGTAAATGTAATAAAAAATGTAACGACCAAAAAACAAAAAAAAAATGGAAAGCCTTAATAAGTCGTACAAATATTATGAAAATATAAAAATACTTTCAAAGTCCTTAAATGGACAAAACAGGTAAAAAACATAACTTTTACAAAGAGCTTTTAACCAATAAATAAGTGTTATTTTGTAAATCATCCAACAAATTACCTTACTCAAACTGCCAATTTTGAGCGAAACTTAAATACCGACTATAATTCTTATTTATGACAAAATAACAATAATGATCAAATCAAACCAGCCTCTCTGAATATAGCTATCCCATTATAGGCTTAATGCTCTGAATTCTATTAAAGAAAGTAAGTATCTACTTTGGAAATTGCCTTTCACGAAATTTACGGTGTTTCCGCGTTTATGACGTTTTAAGGGTGTAAAATTTTGCCTTATGTTGTAAAAGTTGGGATGAATGGGAATATCATGTACTAGGTGTTTGTTGCCTTTTATGAAGTGTTTATTTAACGTCTATACTTGGAGCGGAGGTAGCTTATGCTTAAGAGCGCGCTTCACGATTGTGAAAATGTATTTTAAAGGATATGGTTTTGTGCGAACTACGCGCTCGCACTAAAAGTTGGAAGTACTTTCCCCGAGCCAGGTGTTGCTTGCTCGGGGACCTAGGTCCGACTAACCGTCGCGATGTGTTGTATATATACTTACTGGCAAGAATAACTTCATCAGCACGATGCAGGATTGTATGGCGTTTCTGCATGTTCGATTGACGTCATCTGTTTACATATCGGCTTTTTCTTTTATACATTAATGATCTCCCTTATTTTGCAAAGGATTTATGTGAGATAGTTTTATTTGCTGATGATACTTCCCTGATTTTTAAAATTGATAGACAAAAGGAATTTGTTGACGATGTAAATAACGCTCTCTCACGAGTACTATATTGGTTTTCTACCAACAACCTACTACTTAATGCAAAAAAAACAAAATGTGTTAAGTTTTCAATGCCAAACACAAGGCAAGTTAATACACAAATCACTATGAACAATGAAGCAATTGATGTAGTTAACTCAACTGTATTTCTTGGAATCACCTTAGACGCTAAATTGCAATGGGGTTCCCATATTGCGGTCTTGGCAGGAAGACTTAGTTCGGCTGCATATGCAGTCAGGAAAATACGACAATTAACAGATGTTGAAACAGCAAGATTGGTGTATTTCAGTTATTTTCATAGCGTAATGTCATATGGTCTGCTGCTGTGGGGATCTGCGGCTAATATACAAACTATTTTTGTATTGCAGAAAAGGGCCGTTAGAGCCATATACGGCCTTAGACCACGTGACTCTCTTAGAGATATTTTTAAAGAAATTAACATTTTAACAATTGCATCACAATTTATTTTAGATTGTATTATGTATATATATAAAAACATTGACCAATTTCCTAAGAAGTCAAACACTCATAGTTTTAATACTAGAAATAAACACAAACTTGCTGTTCCAAACCATAGACTCCAGAAGAGTGGTAATTCATTTATTGGTAATTAAAATATTTAATAAACTTCCAGAAAGTCTACTAGCATTACCTTCACATAAGTTCAAATTGTGCATTAAAGCGTTCATAATGAAAAAGGGCTATTATAAGTTTGAAGACTTCCTAAATGATAAGCATTTATGTTTAACTTCATAATGAAGTGTTCACCTGCAGTGTTGTTACCTAATAAGTACCTATAGAATATTAAGCACGAAATTGTAAATCTTTGCATTTAAAAGAGTAACTATCGAGTTTCTTGCCGGTTTCTTCTCGATAGATTCTACTTTCCGAACCGGTGGTAATCCTTTTTTCTGTTTAAATTGACTATTTATAAGTGCTTTTTTGAAGCCTATATAAATAAAGAGATTTTGAATTTGAATTTGAATTTGAATATTATTGGAGCTATAATCTTGACAATCTTGTCGCCACAGCTTTTTCAAAAGCAGCCTTATATTTTATGTTTAAATTATAATATTTTTATCAAATATTAACTCGGTGGTAAGGGAAATCTTCGTAAGAAATCAGTGCAATCAGATAACTATAAGTTACTCAGTGATTTTAAAAATCAAATCAATCTTCAATGAATGATCGTACGCAGCAAATCTCAGTTCGAGGAACAAGAAAAACTAAAGTGTCAATCTTAATTAGATCTTGTAAAGTTTAGAGTAAGTAAAATATTAGTAACAATATGAAATGACAAAGCTTGCATGTAGTAAGGAACCCTTTCGGCATCAAAACCGCACTTGGCCAGTTCCTCATATTGCTAAGTCTAATAAACATTTCTTTGTTCTCCCTACTTACAGTTTAATTTACTACCATTTTAATCACAAGGGGAGTAGCCATTAAAACAAAAAGTGCGCGATAAGGAAACAGTAGAAGGAGCTGCACAATAGGCCTTTGAACAAAGGGCCCATTCGTTGGGGACAGCGCAATACGTGTATCGATATTGTCGCGCTCCTTGGTAGCAGCCATTTTTTTTTTTGGTTAATAGCAACCTATCCACAATGCAAGCTATGTTTTTAGTTTTAAAAAGTATATTGATAACATAATGTAATTAGCCTGGTTTTGTTTCTGGCTGAATGTGGTTGGAGGGGCCTGCTACCTCTTTGACTCTGCCTACCCCTTCGGGGATTATGGGCGTGATGTTATGTATGTATGTATGTATAATGTAATTACTACCTTTATTCCACGGCTCCGCCCGCGGCAAATTCATATCGTTAAAGACATCGTTGAGTGTCATGGGATCTATAATTTTCTCCGCAATGGCTTACTTACCTATGCAATAAAATTTAAGTTAACCCCAAAAAAAAGCCTTTTGGATCCTAGGTAGTTTTTAACCAGAAGATATTCATGTTAATGAAGAAAAAAAAGGTCAATCGTCGCTTAAAAATTTAATCGTATTCGGTTTATCACTTTTATAGTTAAGGCGTAATAGACAAACAAAATTACTTTCACGTTTATTTTTTTAAATATTATAATAAGCATCTATGTGGAATCATTATAATTAAAAAAAAAAAGCGTAACCTTTATTCAAATTTATGTATTTCAGCAAAATCCGACTAAAAAGTGATCATATTTCGCCTGGGACAACATCGTCACTAATTAATTAAGGGCGCTTTGATCCTAATTTTTTAATTGTATTTGCCCTTCGCCAGCGTCATTTAATAATGATCCCCGGATGGTACAGTGTCGGGACAAATACCTTCATCAACAGGGAATTATTTCGCGTGATGTGTCATGGAAATTTCAAAGCCCGATGTTAATTGATTCCGCAAATCAATTAATACTGTATGCCGAAACATATAGAAGTTTATTGAAAAACATAGTCGCTACTTGTTATGATATATGTAGCTTTATACTTGTATCTGGCTCAGATTTAAGTTTAAATACAATCTTAACGTTATACGTTAAAAATTACGACGTTACAATTGCATTTAAAAACGGACAAAGTTATGACAATGATAGTAGCTTCATTACTCGTATCTGTATCAGATTTTAAATACAATTTTAACGTTATACTTATTTAAGATTAAGACATTACGATTGCATTACACATCGGCCACAGACACAACAAGGAAAGAGGCTTGATACTCTTATCTGTGTCAGATTTTAAATACAATCATAACATAGACACGACAAGGATTCCATACGTAATAGGTGTTAACACATGACTTGTAAGCCTGACGTTTGTTTTGTATGTAGAATACCCTATACGCTATAGGTTTAAAATGACGAATATATTCTTACCGTGCCTTTACCGAGCCTCATTATACCTAATAGAGGCCGAGTGGCCATGCTTCGATACCTGCCGAAGAAATGGAGACTCTTACTTCTGTTTTCTTTGAACCGATAATTGCGCACTTTGATGGTTCAAAGCAAACCTTTCTCAGGCCACGCTTGAATGACCTCAACGGCAGCTTAACACTTAATTAAGCGATTGAGGAATGTCAATTAAGAATGGTGCTAAGTCTATCAAATAAATATAACTAACTAACTAAACTTCACGCCACTTCCCTAGTGGGGTAGGCAGAGAGAACCGAATAAATATAAATAGATGTAAACACATGATAAGGAGCGAGACTTTTAATTTTACACTTTTTTGTTGGATTTTTATAGTCTACGTATTTCAGTAGTAAAACTACGCCTTAGCCGATCATTGGCTATAGTCACTGTCGGGGTCGGAGCTGACCCGAAATTGTAGTACCACTCCCTCACAGCAGATAAAGTGTAGTGAAGTAACAGTATGAACTATGCTTGTTATGGGGATTGAGAGTTTAGGATGCCCAATCCTTCAGCAATACCCATGAAGCACTTGTCTCAGAGTTTCACTTAGAGTTTTAATAGTCATGGTGACTGCTTACCAGCAGGTAGAACACATGTTTAATTACGACTTATGGTAGAAAGCTATGCCGGAATATACTTTTATCTGGTTGAATCTATTGTGAAATAAACAGTTTTCCCTTAATATAACAGTTTATATAACAAACTAGCTGACCCGGCGCACTTCGTAACGCCCTGTTCTCGGATTTTCAATACCCATTTTTATTTTCCGTGCAACTTTTTTATTTTTTTTCTTCCATAAGAACCTTCACCTGATAATAACAAACACAACTAAAAAAGAATTAGCGAAATCAGTCCAGCTGTTCTCGACATTTGCGCTTAGCAATACATTCAGCGATTCATTTTTATATTATAGACTAGAAGGGACTGAACTACTATACAGTTATTTGTTAATATAAGAGCTTAAATTATATTTTGCCGGAAATGAGAATCCCCTATCAGGATTTCCGGAACTGGGCCCTACAGGCCAAAGATTGGAAGATTTGGAAGGATATATGTATGGGGATATATAAAACCGGAATAGCAAATATACCCCCAATTGCACATTCTGGGTATATTCAAAACATTTACTAATAACTCACACTGAGGTCAGACTTTTGGAGTGCCCGTGGAAGAACTATACCAAAAAATTGCTTTATTATTACATAAGTAATCTATATTATTGGTCAGTTTTAACAAGAAATATGGGTCTAATAAAGTCATTGTACGTAAATCTATTTTACTGAATTGTGTTTTTTGATTACATTATATTACTAGCTGTGCCCGCGGTTCTACCCGCATTTACGGTTAAAGTTATATAGCCTTCCTCGATAGATGAGCTATCTAACACTGACAGAATTTTTCAAATTGAAACAGTAGTTCCTGAGATTAGGGCGTTGAAGCAAACAAACAAATTATTAAGCTTTATAATATTAGTAAGTATTAGTATAGATTTTCAGTACAAACATCATAATCGTACGTATTGTATTTTTAAAAGCAAACTTGATTTTTTACTTAAGCCAATAATCCAATTTCACCTTAGCACTAAGAAGTATGATACTGGGACCAATAAGGTAAAATTTAATGAAGTATCTTCATCCAATAAGGCCTCATCACGTATTCAGATCTCAAGGGAGGTCTGCCCTGAGCTCGATTTTGGCTATCGGTATAAAGGTCAATATGACGGTGGTAGTTTAATAGTTAGAGTGTGCATCTCACATTCATGGGGTTTCGGTTCAAACCCGTACTTGTACTTTTTTTATAAGAGAAAACATTAGGTTATCATATTTAATCGTATGGATGATTAAATATGATCCATTTGGGTATGCTATTTTATGATTCCGAAGGTCGGATGACATTCGTTGCAATATAACAACCGGACTCGCTAAATCCTGGTTCAGGGTCCAAGCGTTCCCTGACTAGGAACGGGGTATAACGCTTAGAAGAAGACGATATCATTTTTTTTATACTAAATCCCCTATCTTCGTATTTTCATTTTTATTAGAGTTCTCATTTCCCCGCATCATAGAGAGATTAATTTCTCGCATGGCTACAAAGTTCAATTTAAAATACGATATGAAAGATAGGTACAATACATAGTTCCTATTCCGGCTCACGTCGCAAAAGCAAGTGTAATTTTCTATTGTAGTCGTATATTTCTATAATGACTTACTGACCTGATTCATCCTTTGGGAACCACTCGCATTTCTATCCATATTCCTGGATTCAATATTAAGTGTGCCTTTCGAGTTGGGATTTGTATGGTAATCTATCTATACTTATAATAAATCTGTAGAGAGGTCAATTCTGTACATGAAATATATTTTCAAAATAACTATCAGGGGGTGATTAGTGATCGATACTGATGCCAAAAATGCAATCAGTAAAATTTTTGTCTGTCTGTCTGTCTGTATGTTCCTTATGGAAACAAAAACTACTCGACGGATTTTAACGAAACTTGGTACAATTATTCTTCATACTCCTGGGCAGGTTATAATATACTTTTCATCACGCTACAATCAATAGGAGCAGAGTAGTGAAGGGAAATGTTGGGAAAACGGGAGCAGTTACTACATTTTTTAAGCTTCCGTCGCGTGTGCAGCCTTAATGGTTAAAGTTACATAGAAATCATGTATGACGGAAATAGTCTTTATAATAGTAACTATAAACGCGGGTGACACCGCTGGCACAGCTAGTACACAATCATTGCACGTTCCTCCTCGTTATACATGTACCTTCTATGTTATATCGGGAGGTAGAGGCCGATAAGATTAATAATGTGATTTCAATCAAAATGGATTTTGACATTAAAGCCTTGTGATAGAAGATGTTTTTTCCTTTCGTTATAAAGAGAGACATTAGCAGTATTTTTACAAGAGATACTAATAAGTTAAATGTCGTTTTTATGTTTGTTTATTGAAAGAAAGAAAAAAAGAAAGAAATAATAATTTTTTTAGGTTTTTGTTTTTATATTTTTGGTATTTATGATCTCGATCTCGCATTTTTCTAATTTTTCACTAACCTTTGCACACACTAACTAAACTTAAAATTTACATCTACTCAAAACAGCAAAGGATTACTCCCTAGTCAAAAAAAATCGTTGTAATAGTTTTATTTTACAATACTTAAAGCGACGATCTTGACATTGATACAAAACGATTGACAAATTTTGGAGATCAATGATTGATAATAAAAATTCAACTAATTACATTCATTTATTAAACCAAATTCCTTTTATTCCCTTTACCCCAATGGTTCATGCACTTCATATGAGAGACTTAACTTTACGACACCAAAACTGCCCTCGGAAGGAGTGCGGTCCGCCATTCATCTCCCTGGGGTCGTAAACGCCACGAATTGGGTGCGAAACTGCACTATTGCCTTTTGTTATACTCTTGCGACCTTTACGGAGTAGCTCCTGATCTTGACAGGAATAGGAATATGATCAAATGTCTAAAATAAACTGTTCTGATACTGTAAATAAATGACATTCTTAATTGTTGTTGGGATGTTTTTTTTTTTAGCTGCAGTCAGTTTTTTACTAATCTTTGACGCGTTTGCATTCGAATTAAGGATCAGTGTCTATACGTTGCTACTTTGTCGTATTTGTTAGAGATACCTAGTGTCTAATTGTTCTCTAGAGAAGGCTAGTCCTCGCTCTTGGACAAGTATGACGTCATTTTCAACCGTAGCATTTTACTCTATTCGGCTTCAAATATTTTATTACACTCCGAATCGTAAATCCAGTAAAACGTTGGAACATAGATAAAGTTTGCAAGTGTCCAAAACAACACCGCCAACCGCGGACATCTTTCAAACTGCATTTTGAATGTCCGTCCAGGTTTTACGATGTTGCACGTTTATTTACTAACATGCTTGTTCCAAGTTTTCTGCTCTGCATGTGTCCCACATTTATCACAGAGAAACTTTGCTTTCGGTTGAACTGTTTAACATAATTTGTTTCGTTCAATTCATGCAGTTTCTAATTGTGCTATTGAAATGCTATCAGGATTATGATCGATTCTCTCTTTATAAATTTGGAATCTTGACAGCATTATAAGATATGTTGTAACTTATTAGATATATCATAACTTAATATTGTAATAAACTCCTTACATATTATTCAATAAGGCAAATTCTTTATTCTTTTACATGAACGGATTTATATTATCACAAATACTACTTATATATTTGTAGGACTGTGTAATATCATTGTCTGCATTTTTTTTAGAATAAACGAAATGCTTAGGTGGGAAGATTAGAAAGTTATACGTCTAATACCTACATTAATTTAATCATTCAAATCCAATGCTTTTTAAGAAACACAAGCCACGTTTGGGAGTTGCAAATGACTGGATTACCAGGCCCCACCATCAGCTACCCTCACGGTGATTAGGCGGTTTAAGCCTCGGAAGAATTGATGATGTGGGCCGGGACGGTTCACGTGATTAAAGATCACGTCGGTGATTTAATCGGGAGATAAACGGCATCCATTTATTGGAGCCGATGGCTGAATGTGCGACTCTTGTAATTGAATATTCATTTGTTTTATTCTGAAATGAAAAATGTTGTATTGAGTGTAAATGTCACCTTTCATATCTTAAGTTGACTAAATCACACCTGTCAGTATTCGGCAGCTAGGTCTACTTCGATGAAATTTGCCAGTTTATGATAGAAAGTGTTTAGAAGAATTATTTTAAATAAATAAATAAATATCCGACTACATCACATACATTGATCTGACTCCAAGTTAAGTAGCTTAAGCACTTGTGTTACGGATATCAGAATCAACAGTGGTATTACAAATATATACTTAAATATTGGAAATTAACTGAAAATTTTGGACTCAGGCAATTAAAAATAGGTAATACATTGTTGACTATATTATTAAGAATAATATGTTCTACAGCATATATGTAACTTATTCCAAGAATCTAACTGTTTTTGGAATTTATCAGAGAGTAGTTTGAGAAAACCCTGTTCCATCTTTCAAATGCATTTTTCCTATCATTATCTTTAGCGTACAAAGGCCTAACTTTCTGTTAAAAGTGATGTTAAGTCATGTAGGTAAAGATTTATCGAAAAACTCACTTATGATACCGCTTTTGAGACGCGCATCGAGTTGTCATTAACCAATTCCAAAAAAATATTTGTCAGTCATGTGTCTATTTGTCGTATACAATCAAGAAAAGTGGAGCCTTCAGGCCTGGAAAGACTAGTCTATATTTTTCTACCACTTTAGAATACAGATCTTGTAATGTACTACAGTTGCGTTAAAGTAGATGTATGCTGCGTTACACCATATTCTCACAAGAAGAAAAGCAGATACATATTTCAATGTTAATGTAGAATGCTACATGAAAACATAATGCGGAACAGTTGACCCACATTCAGACAGAGACAATCGTTTAAAAATGCAAGCGAGACAAAGTTACCTCCATCATTAGTAAAAAGCGCAAAAGAATTCTTGATAAGCGAATGCATTCGGACCGCTAAATTCAACAAGAAACTACCAACAAATGATTCCATTTGCCAACTGCGCCTGTGTGGAAGTAATGGGGTAAAAATTCAGAGGAGTTGCATTGTACAGTCGACCTCAGTATTTGGTCATAAGTATTCTTATTTTTTTTTATTACTATTTGGTGATTGAAGTGAAGACGTAAAAAAGAAGTAGAAGGAGAAAGCTTTACGTCACTAAATCAGTGTAGAAATAAACTTGACATCTTTGACGACAGATTAGATAAATGACGTTAGAGGACAAAGAATTTATATCAATGATTCTGCGGACCGTGCAGATGGTCAACTTTGTCATAATGCTGTTTACATGAAAAATATGAGATTTACTTTCTAAATTATTACTATGTAATTTAATTTAATTTAACTGTGGAGCTATAATTTGTAAACAAAAATAATATAAGTCCTATATTTAAGATATCAGCATGTCAAGCCAATATAATGACGGCATATTTTTGGTGTTCTGCATAAATATCAATGACTTGTATTACATAAATTATTATCAATATATTACAGACGTGGAACATCATCATAAGGCATATATTGTATGTATGATAATACAAAGTACCTATTTCGGTTCACTAATGTATGACAAATAACGAATGACAAATGATCATTTTTAAAATAACTCTAGAAAAACTATTCATTTGGCAAACATGTCCTTTATCAAACATTACTTTATACGTAATCATTTGACAAAATACAGATTTTGCAAATGTTTTACTTTCCAAACTTATCAAATGTTAAATTAACATTCCAAAAAATATTTATTTGACAAAGTAAGTACATACTACATCTATTAAATTTATGATTAAAAAAAAATACTGTGGGTAAACTGTCACTTGATAAAAAATATTGAAGTACCCACTTATTGCCGTAACGATGTCACTGTCATAAAAAGTGAGTGAGTTATTATTGTATCGAAACGTACTGTATTTTTACAAAATACACTCTGTCCTAACCAAGTAAAATAGGTAGAATTCGATTCTGGCACTCACCGGCCGCTGCCGCGGCACTCTCGCTTCGCTCGCTCGGCTCGTGCGTTTTGTGCCTGAAGTTCTAACCTAATCCAAACCTAGCCATTCTGTTTATTTGACGAACCCTACTAATGACTGATAAATTTATATTATGATTATTAATTGACTTCCATACCTGTTCTAAAGTATTCTATTTTCTTTGTAGGACAGATATCTTTATTTCTGAAGTATGTTTTGGTAGGTAAATGAAGCAATTATTAAGCAATACATTTGTCAAACGTTATTTTTGCTGTATGTTTTTTTGTCAATTTGCATAATTATAAAAATATTAGTTTGTTTATTGATATTATGAATTTTTGTCTTTTAATTATTTCGTCAAATTAGTTATTTCAAGCAAGAATAATTTGTAAGTGATAGCTTTATCACCTATAGGTAGTTTTACCTATATTATTTGTCATTAGTTTTTTGTCAAATGTTACCACATTCAGAATCTTGAATTTGAAAATAAACTAATGCTAGAAAAATGTACCCAGGGTTATTCGTGCGACTGTATTTCAGTGCATATTGCACTAGATAAGGGTTGTTAACGATTTAACCCTTACTTTAACCCGTTAATGTTTCGCGGTGTAGGTAAATAGCAGTTAAACTGAGGACATGCATGTAGTACTGTTTATTTCGACTGGCTCGATGGCTCATTCGGTAGTGACCCTGCCCCATGCGCCAAAAAGTTGGAGTTCGATCCCCACCCAGGACAAACATTCGTATGATGAATACCGGTGTTTGTTCTGTGTCTGGGTGTAAATAATGAATATTTAAGTATATATTTGTAATACCACTGTTGATTCTGATATCCGTAACGCAAGTGCTTAAGCTACCTACCTCGGAGTCAGATCAATGTATGTGATGTAGTCTGATATTTATTTTTTTGCTAGCTGTGCCTCCGCTTTTATTTGCTAAGGTTTTATTTGGATTGAAAGTCCGATGCGAATTAGAAGGCCTGAAACGTCAGATTACCTGAATTCCATATTGTTCTAGAAACGGGCTAGAACGGTCCAATCGCTGTTTTATCGCGTGTGAATTTTTATAACAGAAACTGTCTCATGCAGTTTCGCTAAGGCAAATGTACGGCACACTTTCCGAAATTAAGGGTATGTAATTTAAAAATTATTTTACTATTGTTTCTTAGTATTAATAACGTTTAATATATTTTTTTTGTACATCATTAAAAACGCGAATTGGACCAATTGCGCCTAAATGATTAAAAATGTTGGCGTACAAATGAGATGTTGCGGATATTTTTCTACCAATGCTTATTAAAAAAATACTAATTAAAGCTTATGAGGCTCCATATTCCATATTCTTTTCAGTTTATAATGGAAGATTTAATGACCTTGTTTAATTTGCAATTTCTTTACTTACGGTACTGCAGAATAATGCAACGTACATTATTCAGGATTCATTAAATACTTTGTCCGTTTCTAGGTACTTTAATTTGAATTATGGTTCTAGCTGAGAACATGATTAGATGGAGAATACCTGGAAATGAAGTCGTTATTGGATTTGTGCTGTGCTTTTTGCTGGGCAAGGAATAGTTTTGTGATAACAATGAATAATGTTAGCCTCTATATATGTAAGATGACACTAATCTAATCTAATCTATAGGTCTTTCATTAATAGTCTAGATGAGATCATAGCAATATAATTTGTTAACTACTGGAACTCCTACGATGTTTTGTACTGCTCTCTGTTCTATTATAATGAACCAAGCATAACTGATTATTTATTTCTTTATAGATTGTTCCTCATTAGGCTTTATATGTTCTAGAATTGGTTTTTCCCATGTTGGTCTGGGACTGAAAAGAAAAGAAAGTGCCAACTGGGTTTCTTGCCTAGCATATCGTAAAAGGTGACTAATGGTATTTGGGGTTTTGGTTATGTAATTGTAAAGGCGACGAGCTAGCCACTTGTCACTACTTTTTCACAATTTTTCATCTAACCCAGCCCATTGTCCGATGTTGGTCTGCAACTTAAAAATAATGTGCCAACTGTGGTTCTTGCTTAGCATGTCGTGAAAGGCGACTAATGGTATATCGGGTTTTGGGTATGTGATTGTGTAGGCGACAAGCTAGTAAGTCACTACTTTTTCACAATTTTCCATCTAACCCAGCCCAGTTTTATTTTTGGCTAAATGTGGTTAAAGGGGCCGGCTGCCCCTTTGAATCGGCCTACCCTTTCGGGGATTATGGGCGTGATGTTATGTTATGTTATAGTATTGGTATTATCATCATAACAAACTTCTCTTAACATTTGTTCTAGTTGATCATTTGGAACAATCATCAAATCATTGCATACAGAATAGTTGTACATTGATGATTGTGACAAACTTTGGAATTAAATCGCGTCAAGTAGTTTTAAGACGTAACAGACAGAGTTACTTTACTTTGACTGGCTCGATGGCGCATTTGGTAGTGACCCTGCCCTATGCGCCAAGAGTTGTGGGTTCGATCCCCATCCAGGACAAACATTCGTATGATGAATACTTGTGTTTGTTCTGTGTCTGGGTGTTAATCTAAGATATTTATGTATATATTTGTAATACCACCGTTGATTCTGATATCCGTAACACAAGTGCTTAAGCAGCTTAGCTCGGAGTTAGATTAATGTTTGTGATGTTGTCATATAATTATTTAACATTTACAATTTACAGTAAGGATGCAAAACCTAAAGGGCAGTTAAACGTGTTTTCAATTTACCAGGTTATATTATTATTTGTGCGGCGCATGCGTGTCCTAAGCTTTTATACGACATCCACAAACGCAAATGCAGTTTGCTCACTGGAGAGGTTTACATTACCCGCTCGGTAAATGTTAACATATGGAAATCTCATGCATTTTGCGCAGTGGATTTAAAACGGTGCAGAAGATGTGTCTACATTTCCATGTTACAATTATTTTGAAGGCTTACGGGAACTTCGAAGCAGATGTGATAAAATTAATATATTTTGTCTATTTTTTTAACTCGTCACTACTTTTTCACAATTTTCCATCTAATCCAGCCCAGTTTTATTATTTTTGGCTGAATGTACATATAGCTATATACATATAGCTGTACGTTCATGCATATAACATTTAGTCCATTTAGTATTATTTGTAAGTCTATCTATCATTAGTGAAGGCAGACTAGTTTTACTGCGAAATATCATATTTTCATCTTCCTACAAGAACTTATTAATTTCTCGGGATATAACTGTTAAGGATGCTTTAAACCCGATTCAAATGTGTATTTATGTCAATCTCAAATACGTCAATAGTGAGAAAATATGAACTACTCATTTCCGTTATATTTTACATACAAAGATACAAACAAGCGATACGAGCATACAAATTTCCACTCCTCTCCACAAATTAGTTACCTAAAGTGAAGGAAATTCACAAATAGGCTTCGTCAATTAAACTCGGCACGTTGCACCATTCGCGGACGACATTAATTCGAATCAGACCATCGGGTAACATCTAAACGAAGATTAATGTCATTCAGCCTTAGCGGATGAAATCAGGTCCTAAAATAATAGCTCCTGTATAAGCTAAATATTTATGATACAGTATCGAATGTCTGCGAAATGTATGCCCTATATCGTAGGTACCTACGTCCAGACAAATTTGTTAAGTTTACATCTAGTATACAAAAATTTTGAGGATTGTGTTTTTTTTTGAAGCTATTATAAGTACTATTCAATAATTATTAATACTATCCGGGTACAGGAATACAAACATGTGAAAAAATATTACCCTATTTATTAAGTGATAAGATGTCTTTTTGGTTTATTGCCTTTTTTCAGCTGTTGAACCGCGATTTAAAATATACTATCCTTTTTAATATATGTAGATAAAAATTAAGTCCCTTTATTTTTCCTTTGTTGGATTTTACATTATAAAACTTATACAAATTGTTATGTACACACCAAGCTACGTCTGCAAAAGCTTAAGGGGTAGTTAGAGTCTAAGGAGCAATTTGCTCAAAAATTCAGAAAAATATATCATTGTTTAATCTTAACGTTTTACTTAACTGCACTTCAGCTTCTTTCCTTTCCTTTACATCCAATCCTTACGTCTACATTTGTTAAGTCCATAATCAGCTTTTAAAAGTGGTTCGATTAAACAGAGTTAACTTCCCGATTGAGTTACGTAAGTCGGTAACGTCTGCCAAGTTGGGTCCTGTTTCGTGGGAGATTGAGCGGTCCATTAGTGGTTACTGGCTTTAGTAAAAAATTAACAAAGCATTAGATATATGGTAGTAGAGTAGTTTTATAATGAGTACGGGGACCATTTTTGAGTGTGAAAGTTTTTTTATAAAAATTAACACTAGAATATAATAAGTAACACAAACACAACATCACGCCCATAATCCCCGAAGGGGTAGGCAGAGTCAAAGAGGCAGCAGGCCCCTTTATCTACATTCAGCCAGAAACAAAACTGGGCTGGGTTAGATGGAAAATTGTGAAATAGTGGTGACAAGTGGCTAGCCTGTCGCCCACACAATCACATACCCAAAACCCGATACACCATTAGTCGTCTTCTACGACATGCTAGGCAAGAAACACAGTTGGCACATTCTTTTTTAAGTCCCAGACCAACATGGGACATAAAAAGTAGCGCTCTGAAAATAGGCTTATTCTTTTTTAAGTCGTAATGTGGCTTAAGTTCGTGGCCTGGACAAGGTATATTCTTGTATGTATATATTTCTTGATGAAATATCGATAATTACCTCATTCATCTATCAAAAGCAGATAAGCACGTAACTTAGGCGCTATAGAGGAACAGATGTAATAACTAATATACATAGATAACTATTATGAAGGCTCGTTCATTGCATATATACATTGTTCACTGAAAATTCACAAAACTTCCCGGCGGTTTTGCTGTCTATGAGTAAAAAAAATAATGAAGTTAAAACCCAGTCAAGAATTTCAACAGAAGTTCGATATTTTTTCTCGTGCTTGGCTTACATGTCGTAATTAGAAATATATTAATTATTGCTGTTCCCAAGTTAATCCCCAACACTGAAATACAGCAACCACGTGCACATTTCACAATGTCAGTTAAATACAGAGTAGACCTTTGAATATAATCTCATACTTGGTATTGAACTTAGCAGACCATGTGTACTCGCTAAGTAGCTTCATAACTTGACATATTTCGAGTTATTACCAACTCCGGTCACTTGATATTAGTTATATTATTTGAACTGCGGTGCGTTAGTGCAACAGTAATAGGGGTCTTACGGCTGAAGGCTCATCTACACATTTGACCTTCTGCGAGTAATCTAACCAACTTCATGCTTTAATATAAATGTGCAAATAACTGATTGTTCAGACATACCTTATATGATGGATAGACAACCTTATATAAGTTATAAACATTCTAGAGTTGCGTAGAAATATTCATCATACAAAACATTTCTAAATAACATTTGAAGCCACGACTTCTTGTTTCTTGACCAAGCGGCTTGTCTGACAAACGTAGGTAAATTGGTATGTTTATTCAGTTATTCTGCAAAACTACCTATGTTTGTTTTTTGCACAACCCATATAAACATAATTAGGTATAATATATTATATTGTAGTTTTTGTATTGCCATTGGGTAACAGGGTCATATTTTATCCATGCTAATTATGCTTTAACGGCCGGAATTAGTTTAAATATGGCAAATATATATGTACATAGGTATTGATCTAACGTGTAAGGTATTATTCTCTCGTGTATAAATATCTTTTAATGCAAGAAATGCGAATATCAGATACCGATGCTCTATGAAATCCATTACTATCCTAGCGATATTAGTATATTGAAAATTATGCATTCAATATATCGAATACGATTTAATTTCGATCGCACATTTTCACAAACCGTCGAAGTAGGTTATTACCAGTGAAAAATGGAGTCGAAATAGCCTTTCTGATTTGCGATCTCGCCAAAATGTCCCACATAATTCACCCACTTTACCACTTCAAGAGTTTCAGCATCAAATCCTTTGCAATTCAATATTCATGAATAGGGTATTAATAGTAATGTATTCGTAAAAGGAAGGTGTATTATATTATTTATTCAAGAAGAAATTTCGTACGAATCGACCCCTCTTATTTCGAATTTACCAATAATTCCTTTTTATATAATATTAAATTAGATGAGGTCGAAGGAATATATAAATATTAAATTTCACAGTCAGGTATAAATGCTTTTTCTTGATGTTATTGTTTACTCGTAGCATAATTATAATTGCTTTTCCAATCAACACTGAAACCTGTGTTTAATTTACATTGTTTTACACGATTCAGGTCACAAGGTTCCTAGTTACGCCTATATACAAATAAATTAAACTAATTTACCACGAGAACTTAATATTAAGACTAAGTATTATTTTTAAATAAATAATGATGGATAAAATAATGGACGTCTATAACACATTAATAATATAATCAATATTTCATTTCCTTTTTACTTCATATTAAGGTACTTGTCTCTTAATATTTAAAAAAATATTCTCAATCAACTTTAACGTAGAGAGACTCGCTGTATATCCACTTGCAATATATAAATATAAGAGATTACGTCTGTAATTAAAACTCTGTAAATTATTTTTCCCATCATGGCGTATTCCCAAGGGTGATATTCGTTTTTATAAATGGCGACCAACTCACCCTGGGAGATTTTACCCGCCAATGTTGCGTGAAAATTGATATAGTTATGGGAAGTTATCCGTTGTTCATATTTTCAATGTCTTCGTGCTACAATATAATGTCAAATGACCTGTAATGAATTAAGCAAACAGACAAACAATCTTTGCTTGGTCTTGTTTCTCATTTCTTTCGCCTCTTCTCTTGTGGCTTTCCATTTAATATAAATTGCATTTTGTGATAAGTTCGTAATTATCGGAAATATAAAAAAAATATTTTAAAATAATAACATAATATCCAAAACTGACAGGAATATCAACTGTCGTTGAACCGTTTTTCAATATTTGCGGAAAAACATATAGGTACATATAATGTTTGATATTTGAAAAATGATTTCAAATTAAATTCGTTCTTGCAATTGTGCATATAGCCTAAGCATTTGTACATCTTGTTTTATCATGTACCAATTTTGAGCTAAGTCAAAGAGTAAGCGCAGTGTGCTGAACCTAAGTTATTTTACTCATGCAAACAATTAGCTGAGTTACCCAAGCCTAGTCTATTTCTATGACACACTTTTAATAGTAGACCTATCTCATGAACGCAATAAAGTTATCTTAATTTTCTTTTATAAAAACATGAAAGCCGATATCAAGCTCCACTTCCACCGTGATAAAGAAGTTTCGCCGCGTGGAGGTGACGCGTCCTCGACCGACGATAAATATGATAATTCACCTGTTTTCGCCATTATGCATGAAAATATAACCTGCAAATGAATTTTCTACGCGCTTTTTATTTTCATCGACGCGCATGAGGTACTTACACGTCTACATTTTATGAGATTTGGTAATATCTAAGCAATTTTGGCAGTCATGCTAAATTTTATTGCTTTTGAAACCATTTTCGTGCAAAATTTTGCACATTTTGCAAGTTTGGATAAAAAGTTTTACATACATACATACATAACTTCACGCCCGTAATCCTCGAAGGGGTAGGCAGAATTAAATAGACAGCAGACACCTATTAGCCAAAATAAAACTGGGCTAGGTTAGATGGAAAATTTTGTTTACAAATATTAATAGTTGTATTAACACTAATAGTATACGAGATGCAGTCTTTAAAGTTTGTAACTACCGTTCCATGTAGCCGTAAATAACATAAAACCTCTTTGATATAAATAAATATCTCATAATATATATTTTAATGGTTGTATTTTCTTTTAGGGGATAATTTTATGTTCTTCATACATTTTAATAGTTATTTGTAAACAGTTGGATGCGTTCAGGGGAATTGTGCCTTCAAAATTTATTTTTGACTTTATCTCGTTAGGAAAAGGTACAATCGTACTGTATTGACCAAATAGGTTCACCTCGAAAAGACAAGCAAAATGAATTTCACGCATACGTATATGACCTCGGTCGTAGTAATTCGATAAACATTAAAAGGGCTTTTATCTACATAGCGAGTGGACTCATAAATTTCTGATGGATCAGAAATATTGAATGTATAAATGTATTTACTTAATATCGTATTTTTAATTTGTTGTAATATAAACAATCTTAATTTTTTTAAGTTTAAGTTCAGTCGTGTTAGACCTACATTTAAATGTTTTACTGATTGTATGTTTACCCTCTTGACATTTAAAGATTAGAAAGCTTTTTATAGTGAACATAAAATGACATTGTGATAGTGTAATTTATTTATTTACCCAACCAAGTTGTATGCTTTTTCATAGAAGATCCTTTATCCTATTGTTACTTCTAGTCTTCAAATTCAAATGTTTTATTGCCACTAATACATGTATCACATGTATGTTATCGAAAATATTTCTACGCCAGCTTCAAGTTGTAACATATTGTGATCGATCAGACTTTGTAGAAGCTAGAGGAATGCTTGCGCCAACATTCGGTAATGAATTGACTAACGTCTCCTGGGTGAACTTGGTCCCGTCTGGATGGTGTATTTGGCTCAGAGCCCACCTTTATCAGGAGTCAAGACTGCGTGATGTTGAACAATAGATTTTGGCTCTGCGTTTTCTGTGCAGTAATCAGTAACGATATTTTGATTAAATCCAACGGTTAATTTTTGATTGTCGATGTCTTCAAAATACTGATGTATTCTGAGAAGTCTTAACATGGGTAAATGTGGATTGGTCAATGAGAAAATTGTTAATAGGGATGTTGACACCATTTATATTTAATTTTGGAATATCAATGCCGTAAAGAAAGTATCGTAGTATGTTGTAAAATCTTATTGATTTTCAATAATATTGAGTCTACGATTTAAAATATTACAAAAATGACTTGCCAGTCGACATCTATATTGCATATATAATAATCTATGTGCATTTCGTGCTGGTCTTCATATAAGACATCATCTTCCTAGCGTTATGTCCCGTGTTTAGACGGGGTCCGCTTAAATCATGATCCAGGATTTAGCGAGTCTTATAATTACATTGAAACCACTATCGATCTGACCTTCGTAACCCTAAGATAGGGGAACCAGCCAATTTTAGGATCATGGTTACAAATCCAAAGTTCTTTGAATTTGCAGGTTTCATTACGATGTTTTCCGTCACCGTCGAGCTAGTGGTCTTCATACAAGACATTTATTACTAATTAATTCAAACATAATTAGTTCACTATTTTTGTATAATCTGAATGATAATTTATTCGTGTTTAGTGAAATGTTATTACCGATATGAAACACAAGGCAAGACTGCTCTAGAAGAAGTAAAACAGTCAAGTAAATTCTACAGCTACAATGAGATGTCCAGTAGTACTGCACCAATCTCATGCATTTGTAGAAAGGTTGTCGCACTCATATGTTGTAGTTTGGAGCCCACACGGAGGTCGCAGTGCCATAACATAGAGATTGCACGATTGAGACCTAGCAGTAGCAGATTCCTTGTCCCGATTCGGTCGGGGACAATGTGAATGAGGCTGTGCTCTGCCAAACATCGCACTGCATTTTATACTGCATGGAGAGACAACAGAATGTCAACCGACTTCTTTATGATACTGCATTAAGAATGTGTCGTTGTGGACGTGTCCCATTACGTCGGGAGTATTATAAAAAAACCTTAGTTGAACTTTCATTATTAGAAATAAATGTGTAAGTGCAGTGTGGATATTGACATCTTAAATATAGATATATGAAAAAAGTTTATAAGTATTCTCGTTTTAGTTTTTAAACAATATAATTTTTAACACTTAACATTCGATTTTACATCATCCAAAATAATCAATCTTAATTTTGCTAAACTTAATTCAAAATCAACTGACAAACACACATATATAATAAAACATAATAACATTTATACGTGTTGATATTATAAAAGATTAAACAATGACAACAATGACGACTTTGGTTCTTTCTACGTCTCTGAGATTGTGCATTTACTGCAAGCAAAACGAACCATCCCCACTGTCCGGAGGTCCGTTACAGCAACCAATACGCTATATGAGCCTCAGCTTTCGGCCATTTGCGAGTCTGCCACAGAGGCCCATAAAAACGGCGTATCAAATGAAAATTTCTTTCCGTTCGCTCGGTTTATTGCGACCCGCGCGATGCAGTGGCATTTTATGTTGATGTCGCATGTCTCGTACAAGCCCCCTATCTTGCGGACTTGATGTTTTTTTGTTTATTTTAGAACTGCGAATGTACACTCGAAAGCCGAAATGCCGTTGCAGCGTTTATTTATTGTGTTTTCGGGTAACCTCGTGCTCGAAGAGGATTTCGACTGCTATTTGCAAGTCGTAGTATGATCTTATCCCTTTGCTTATCTAATATTTTTTCATTTTAGACTAGGATTACCAGTTTCTTGATGTATTTCTTAATAAATAAGGGCTATTATAAGATTGAAGACTTCCTAAATGATAAGCATATATGTTTAACTTCATAATGAAGTGTTCACCTGCAGTGTTGTTTCCTAATAAGTATAGATTATTAAGAACGAAATTGTAAATTTTTGCATTTAAAAGAATAACTATCGAGTTTCTTGCCGGTTTCTTCTCGATAGATTCTACCTTCCGAACCGGTGGTAATCCTTTTTTTGTTTAAATTGAGTATTAATGAGTGATTTTTTGAAGCCTATATAAATAAAGAGATTTTGAATTTGACTTTGAATATTATTTGTAAACTGTCAAATTGATTTTGATTATGTTTGTATTTTTGGGGCTAAAATAAAGTGTTGAGGAGATTTAGATGAGATTCGGCTCACAGATCAAGGCTGAATTCAGGTTTTTTCTTACTAGTCAGAACTTTTTTTGCTTCTTTACCAGTAACTACATTATCAAATTTTATCGAGTTATCTATCTATGTACATCAAAATAAATTGCTGTTCGTTGGTCTCGCTAAAACTCGAGAACGGCTGAGCTAATTTGGCTGATTTTAGTTTTAAAATATTTGTAATCTTCCAGGGAAGGTTTGAAAAATAAGAAAATATGGAAGCAATCCAAGGAAAATAATTAAAGAAAATCCGAAAACGAAGTGTGCCAGTTCAGCTTGTACTTCATAAAATTTGAAAACTTTAGTTATGAAAATTAGACTCATTCAAAAATACTCTGAAAGTTATACTGTATACTATATAAATATGAAGTCATATATAGGCTTACAAACGACAAATCTAGAAGAAAATTAAAATTCCATCACATTTCATAATACTTTTTATCACAGAGGAGTACCTAGTAAAACTACTTACAGCAAAATAAGCGAGGCCTTACCATAAATAAGCATTGTAAATTACCGACGCAGATAAATTCGTTATATCCACCATTATATCAGCGACATTTCTTGCACCCGGCGTTAAGACCCTGCCCCTTCCACGTACGGGGGAACTAATGAAGGTATACAAAAACAACAGGCTGGTAACGTATACCTGGCCGACATTTGTCATGCTCGAGTAAATACAGGAAATTTACTTTATAAATTGTATTTTTTGTGTTGTTATATGGTTTTAGATAGGTATAATAAATGTTGTCATTACATAAATTTATTGCTGCAAGATCCCGAATTAACATTATTGGGTATGGTAATTTATAATCTTATCTTATATTATCTTAACATCACGCCCGTGATCCCCGAAGGGGTAGGCAGAGTCAATGGGGCAGCAGTCCCCTTTAACCACATTCAGCCAAATAAAACTGGGCTGGGTTAGATGGAAAATTGTGTTAAAGTAGTGACAAGTGAGTGGCTAGCTTGTCGCCTACACAATCACATACCCAAAACCCTATATACCATTATTCGCCTTTTACGACATGCTAGGCAAGAAACACAGTTGGCAAATTCTTTTATAGTCCCAGACCAACACGGTACATTCATAATTTATAATCAATCCTTTTTATATCCTTTAATTCATTAGCACATTGAACCTTTCATTTTTTACGTATAAATTGTATTATTCGTTTATTTAAGAAATTCGAGCTAGGTGTCTTACACACAACACGTTTGAGAAATCAATACCGCAAAAAATATTTCATCTTAAATTTTCTGTTTTTCAAAAGGAACTATGAAAAATTAATTTAAAAGGAATAATTTTATTCGTGGTTACAAAATTAATGTACTATGACTCTGACAAATGTTTTATTGCCACTATGTGTAATATACAGGTGGTTTATTATTTTATTGCACTTTATTACTTACTCGCCCTTTTCGAGCATTGCAATGCGTAGATAGCACTCTACTCTTAAATATACATAAGGTTAAGAATAACATAAACATTAACATTATATAACGTAAGTACTCATTTTATAGCTATTTTGATGAAAGTAGGTATTCCTCAACTGAGTAGAATGGTTGGAGCTTAACATTTTCTTGTTAGTCCAGTGTGACAAAATATTCTATCGCTGATTGGAACTAAAGGTAGGCTTCCATCCTGCAATTTTAACCTTCATTAACTTTAAGCGTTCCTATTTTCGCATTTTACCTAACGATTCCTCTAAAGCCAGCGACCCTTGCTGGGTTCTGGCGTTACAGATAGTTTAGCTCTATTGAACCATTTCTTATCTTTATTACAATTTTAGATTTACTGGCTCATATTTTCTTAGCTCTCTGTTATTAAATAAGTGTTTTATTTTCTTCGCTGTACGATTTGTGAAAATTGTCTTTTCGTTGCTTAAACAAGATCAAGGCTTGTAGACAAGTGTGATACCCATTTTTACAACTGTATTGACAATAAAAGCAAAAACGAAGTCAAAGATTTTGTTTTTATCCTTTATAGACGAAAGCAAATAAAATAACTAGCATTGACAATATCAATATATTGTCAATGCTGTCAATTTGACAACATTCCTTAAACGAGATTGTTGAAAGCGTCAATGACGAAGTATCAGAACTTCCTTCCATTAAGTTATTACAAGCACATGGTTATCTTAACTTAGCTAAGAATGAACGATATTTTAATAAATTAATATCTTAAAATACTTTCCTCGGAGTCGAGTTATTACGAAGATTCTTTACAATCTTAAGAGATACAAAACTTTTGTCAGTGGCCTTTTTCTCCGCACTTAAACTAGGTCAGGCTCCCACAAATAATATCCCTAGTTATGTCACTGCAGAGACAACTCGTGGGTTCTGCAGAATCTATAACAGCGGAATTAAGAGCACAGGTGTTTATGACTAATCGCTTGTTTCAATGTTGGATTCATAATACCTCCAGATATATTTGGAACTGGGATAAAGAAACGTAGTAGTAAGTCTGCAGGTTTATCTAATAGACCTAGGGCTTAAAGGAGGGTTGCCTTCAGCTACCTGTGCATGTACATAAATTCACTTGTACTGGTTATCAAAACCACCTATCGTAATAGAGATAAAGTTCTATAGCGTCTTGATTATTTGCTAAATTTAGGCTGTATGATGTCAGAGTGGGTTTAATATGGCGACTAGCGGCCCGGCCCGGCTTCGCACGGGTGGACATTTATTTTCTTACCTAACATAACTTTCTTAAAAATATTCTGTAGCCTATGTTAATCATGGATAATGCAGCATTCTAGTGGTGAAATATTTTTTTTCTTTACTACTTATAATAATAGTCTAGACATGCAGTTTTGTATGAAAACAAATATATTGTATGAAATGTACGAATGAGTCCGGAATATGACTCCTCTCCTTTATTATGTTGAAATACATATAATTATATTTAAGAATTGACTACCATTGTATAAAAATAGCGGAAAAGAATATTTTTCTTACCGCATTCTTTTCACAGCGCGTTTTTTGCGGTAGTCAGATTTTTATTCTTAATTTATCTTTTCTCCTTGTTGTGTGATCAATTAATAATTAATCTGTTATCGTAATTTATGAGCCGTTCAGGCCTTCAACTTAGCTTGATTGATTTAATCCAGCTGAGGCCAATAGCCTTACATTTTTTCCGAAGATGATTGCTTTTGGTATTTCTCTAGCCGTGTTTCTCTGCGCTCTAAGGCCGTTAAAAGATAACAGACTCCAGAAGATAATAATATTTGAGATTTAGGTTTAGGTTCAAAGTAAGTGCGGCCAATTATGTTGATCAGACAAGTGTCGAATTTAAGAACAAAAAGTCAATGATGTTGTTTTTATGTTTAGTTATTTAGATAGTCTTTATTGAGATCTGTGCAACTAAAGTTGAACATGATCTGTAATATTCTGAGCGAAAAGGGTATTTTTCAGAAAGTGGTGAAACGCGCTCTTAACTAACTTGGAAAGAACAACAGTTCAATTAATATATTTAAGAACTACAATGTAGCCCTCATGACTAAACCCTTCGCCTAACATCCTCTGAGGAGCTGGGAGTGGCTGAAAATCAGCGCTGACTAGTCTTGGTCCTACGTCAGCATATGCTGAGTCACCTCCATTTGCTTATGTAAACTAAGGTTTTTTTTTTGTATAATTATTTTTTTTTTAGCAATAAACGCATTATTATTATTTTTATTATTATATTTTGGTAGTTTTGAGCGAAAGCGGCCCAAAACTAAATTCTTTGGCGCTAACGCTGACAGAGAGAAAAAGTACCTTAACTACATATGTTTGTGTCTCGCACACTTTAGCAATATAATAGCATTTATAAATTTAAAAAAAAAACTATTTTTGGATAAATATGCAATAAGTATATCTATTCCATAAAAATATTGCCTTAAATATTGCTTCTTATTTTCAAAAACATTATAATTAAAATTTCTAACAACACATGTTTTCATTGCGCACGAAAGGTTTGCCAGGGCGAAACCTTAAGAGGATTTCATAATCTATATGTACGCTGCGAGTACATAACACAGGTTCGATTCCCTACATGATACGTGACGCGCGTGTCGCTAGGCGACGGGAACGGTTGCCATGATACGATTAACCTTTAGTTCCTACTAACATCCTAATATAACTAGATAGGAGGAAATTTATCAGCATATTTGTATAACGGTTTACCGAAGGTCGATTGTAAAGATAACCGTTAAAAATATTGATGAATTTACTATTCAATTGGAATATCCTTATTTATTAAATTAGTAGCGTTTTTTAAAGTAACAACATTTTAAATGTTTTGTCCCATGTTGGACTGGGAATAAAAAAAAAGATTGCTAAATATTCAGAGTTCAAAGAGCAGTAAATATCTTAGATAGACCAAAATTTGACCAGAAATAGTATTATTAAGTTACATACATACATACATAACATCACGCCCATAATCCCCGAAGGGGTAGGCAGAGTCAATGGGACAGCAGACCCCTTTAACCTTTAACCACCATGGAACATTGTGAAAAAATTGTGACAAGTGGCTAGCTTGTCGCCTACACAACCCCGATATACCATTAGTCGCCTTTTACGACATGCTAGCAAGAGACACAGCGAATTCTTTTTAAGTCCCAGACCAACACGGGACAAAATTATTAAGTTGATTCCACTTTAGGTGAAGTGGGTCAGAACACATCTCCATATGTACACGTCTATTCGATTTCAGATTCCGATTCAAGGAACACTGCTTGCAATTTGAAATGTAACTGTACACCCAAAAGCTTACATCGACATAGTTTCAAACCACCAATAGGTACGCTATTCGACTAAAGATCACGAATTAAATGTACCGAAAGCCTTTGAACACAGAAATTGCGGCCGGCGGCCCCCACACACGACAACCATGGGGTCCCCGAACTGGAAATAATTCAGTTTTAGGGCCGATCACACGGCCTGCTCAAACCAACCCTAATTTATTCATAAATAAAACAGCGGGAGCCCGCCATGCCTCGCCCCGTGGCTAAATTGAAATTTCATAATAGCTATCACCATTGACTGCGATGGATAAGGTAAAGATTCATCGTTATGAAGCAAACGCCGTCTGCTGAATAATGATTCTATTTTTAATTTGATTCAATTTGTTGTTCTATGGTGTGAGACTCAAAAATAATGTGCCAACTGTGACTTGCCTAAAATGTCGTAAAAGGTGACTAATGGTGCATAAGGGATGTAGCGACGGGCTGGTCAGTTGTCAATCCTATGTGTAATTTTCCAACTAACCCAACTCAACTTTATTTTTTGGCTAGATGTGGTTTAATGAGCTTTATTAATGTTATACTATACGTTTTTTATTTATTTAATTGAAGCCAAATTTCAGTTTTTTTTGTTTAATGGCAACAAAACATCTTTAAGAGCTTTATCGCTGCCAGTGCGGTAATTTATTAGAAGTGTCATCAATAAAACATGAGTGTTTACTGTTTTATTGCTATTTCATGGAGATTACTCTCTCGTAGTAGCAGGTTCAAGTGATCATTGGGTCCTAAGAAAGTTGTTAAGCAACAAGTATTTTGACATTTGATTCTATGTATATCACTTTACAGCACTTTAAACACTTAACAAAAAAAAAACACAAGTTTTCCGCACTAGCTTAATAATAATAGACAGTGAGTGTTAAAAATAGTCCCATGTTGGTCGGGCACTAGAAAATAATGTGCCAACTGTGTCTCTTGCCTAGCATGTCGTAAATGGCGACTAATGGTATATCGGGTTTTGGGTATGTGATTGTGTAGGCGTTCGTAAATACTTCAAATTAGAAAAAATAAAATGGCTAGGATAAATCTAAAAACTGGATTTCCTTGCAAAAGGTCTTCTTATCATTGGCTATAGTTTCTTTTCCCGTCCTATCTTAATATTGGATTACTACAAGCCAATAATGAAATGCTGAGCACAGTCGGTCCCAAATTGAATTATTTCCAGTTCGCCTCCCCCCTTTCGGTGATCGGTGCGCGGACGCGCCGCGATGTTCGTGATTTGCATAGCTGCCTCAGGCTTGTAGATATATAATTTCTATTGGTGGATAACTGACCCGGCAGTCGTCAATCTATCAATATACAGTGACTAGCCCGTTGGTGGAGTGGTCAGAAACCCTGGACACGATACCAATGGTCGCACGATTCCAATTAAGGTCAAACGTTTAGTGTGATGAGTTTCGTCATGACATTTATACCCGATTTATGGATGTTTATAAATGTATTTAAGTATATCTATTGTATACCGGTTCACCTAATATACATGCTTAGTTTGGAACTAGGCAATTGGTGTGTCAGTCTGGAGAATTTATTATTATTTATTATTATAATGCGCAATACATCAAAGGCGCCGGCCAGCTGTCCTATGACGGCAATTTTTTGTCTGCGACCTAGTCAACGGCTACACACACCAACACGAGTTGTTATAACGGTTCATTGCGAAATATCACGCTTAGTTGGTAACGTTTATCTTATTATGAACCAAAATTTCATACATAACATCACGCCCATAATTCCCGAAGGGGATAACCACATTCAGCCAAAAATAAAACTGGGCTGGGTTAGATGGAAAAATTTAAAAAAAGTAGTGACAAGTAGCTAGCTTGTAACACAATCGCATACCCAAAACCCGATATACCATTAGTCGCCTTTTACGACATTCTAGGCAAGAACCACAGTTGGCACATTCTTATTAAGTCCCAGAACAACATGGAACTAATTTCATCATATGTATAAAACGGGATTTCCAAGACGTGCCTGTTTATTAGCATAGACCTTTCACTGAAACAAGCGCATGTAACGCTAAGAGAGAGCTTGAGCGCGTCCGCTCCCCAGGCTCCATAAGTCCCTATTTCTAAGACATTCTCGAAACGTTTCCCGAGAATTAATGGAATTTCAATAACGGCAAGGTAACAGAGGTTTTAGTATATTTGGCGCTGATTTAAGCCAAGCACTTGAAATTGAATTAATTTTAGCTTCGGCCGCTCTCGTTGAGGCGAGGGCGAGGTATCTCAAATTTGCTCCCTTGTCCAGAGGTGTTGCACGAAAATTTGATTTATCTCGCTGGAACCAACGTCGTCTCTCTCAGGTTTGTTACGTTAAGGCAAGCAGTTTGTTCAAGTTAACTCCAAGAAAATATTCTGGGCTAACTTATGTTTATACAACTATACATAAATAAGACTTTCTGTATGTATATGAAATATGTTGACTTATTTTTTTGTCTTTTTGGGGTTTTTTTATTATATACACACGAATTATAATATTATCTAGCTCTAAATTAAGCACACTAGACAAGGAGCACATTTTCAAATACATAAATACTTAGGTAAACGTCTATGACTTAAATATACATGTTATTTACTACTGGATCTAAAACAGGAATTATATGAAGTAAAGTATGAATAAATAACTTTGTTGATCACCAAATCGATCACTTCGATTGACTTATGTATAATCAAAATGACCACAATGATTTGGGTTAATTAAATAAGTAGGTAAGTAGTTTCTCATAAACTAAAAATAGCCTTGTATATAGATGAAGTGTTAGCACCAATTCAATTAAATTGGTGCTAACCCGGGTCGGCTATTCTGGACAATCGGGACATGAGCGCTGGCGCGAGGCGCCCCCAATTTGCATACTTGTCCAGAGGCGTTAGGGCGAAAATTTGATTTATACCGAACCAACATAGTGTCTTTCCCGGTTTTTCACGTTTGGAAGCGGCTTGTTACAGCTGTCAGGTGATTTTTCACGTTCGTGCTGAACGCTCGGTGACTTTGTTCGTTGTAATTTCACCTGGATAGTAGTACTATTTCGTTTGGACAATTTTAATATTGTGCTTAGTTTAATCCTGTGATTCAGTAGCAGTACAGGATGGTGAGAGCTCATGATTTCTAATTATATTATTTAATTTATATAATTGAATTGTTTTTATCGCATTGTTTTTATTTTCTCTTCTGTAAGTCGATTTTTTCTATCTCATTAGTCGAACTATAAAATACAACCTCAGAAAATCCGCAGTTCAACCTACACGTCGAAGAAGTAAAAAATAAATTTCTCATTTAGCTTTCCTAAAGAGAATGATAGAGGAATACTTTCCGAACAATTTCTACCAACTGCGAAAATCCAAATGGCCACAAAAGTACTGGTGCCCGCCATTCGAGTCCTCCCTGACTATATTTCTTTAGGTAATGTAATAACGGCAACTAGGCGTCTTATCTCCAAGTTGGTAAAATAGGTTGAGGTCACTCTAGCCAAATAGAGTACGAAAACAGCTGCCAATTTCTTCACCTTTTTATGTAACTGCGCGATGTCAGATATTGTTCTTGCTACGTTTAATCTTTTCCCTTTTGTCGTCTATCGATCTAGGGATTTGGCCTTTATTGTTTTGATTGGTTCTATCGTATTTACGCAGGCAGATAACTTTTGCTTACAATGCGGCCTGCGTAGATTTTGATGATGATGACGCATGATGCATTTTTTTAATAAAAAAATAAAATACTATACGCACGTGGTAGAATAGAACTACGTGATTAGGCCTACTCCTTGATGGTTTTACTCGATAGCGGTGTAAATCTATCAACCAGGCTGCTTGAGTGTCCAGGCAGCTACTATAGGAGGCAAAAAGTTTACTTGAAATATAAGATTACTTGTAGTTTATGGTTTATTTAAAAAAGGAGACCATTAATCTGCCTAGAGGGTGGTATTCAACTATATATAATTTTAATATAATATGCTCGCTATCTTAGAAAACCTCTTTTATGTTTATAGCCTAAAAAATAAACTATTACTTTATGTTTTATTCTAAATGGCATCTTTGTGACTTAATTTGTGAATATGTACATGTCAGTAAATCGTTTTATTAATTACGTTTCTCCGATTCAAGAGTAGCAAATAAACCGTAATTCGCGCACCGATCGACCCTTTGACCTCAAAATTCTGAAGCGTGCTGTGTTACCACAAAACTTGGTTGGAGTGTACATCAAACGCATTTAAACTTTAACGGTACGTAAAGTAATGTTGTTATTCAATTAATTAACAAGTACGCGTCCTTTGTTCGCTCCACAATCATTATCATACGGTTGAACATGTGCAAACATTATAAATCCTTTTTCAGCTGATCTCGGTTCGGCAATGCTAACACGTCAGGCCGCTATTTTGTGTGAAAAGAGCACGAGCCGCATTAAAAGTCCGGCTGTTTTGAGCTAGGGCTGCGGGTGTGAATGAAGGCGGGGGCGGCGGTCCGCGCAGCCTCCGACGGTCCCGGCCGCCTGCCTGCCAGTCGACGCCGCGCCGAGCCATCGCTCGTACCTCGCGTTCGCTCCCACGCGAAACTAACCAAATAGTGTCAACCAAACGTGTCCTAACTTCTTTGTCATCGTAAGTCCACGTCCACGCTCAGACGCGACCTCTTTGAAACGAATCGGATGACCCAAGTGCGACAGTTGAAGCGAGGTGTGATTCCAGTTTGTCCCTAGTCACCTGAGTTGTCTGGAGGTCGTCGCGTAGACACAGCCCCGTCTGTCCTCAATCACGTGCATTGTACAATACGTAATTGAAAGCTGTAACGTTTAAACGTAATTGTGATTCGAAACGCTTTTCAGTTGTTCGCGTTCTTTTGTTTAAACATTCTACTTAAAATTCCTAATTCAAAATTGCCGTGGATACATTTTCCCCGGTTCCTATAAGATAAAAGTGTCGATAGGGATATTCGTCCGAAAAATTTACGCGGGAGCTTTCTATCGCCCGCTTCTTTTTGATTAGCAAATTGAATTCGTACTTCTAAAACGCTTTTACTGTTATTCAAATTGAAATTTCTTCCTTCGGAATGTTTTGAAGTCAGGCGAAATTTGGGCGAGCGACAACTTGTAACGTTTGGGACAGTCGAGTTCGTACGTCGAATACTTTGTATCGGACTTGTGTAGTCCGTGTTAACTATCGTAATCCCGTCCTCTGAGCCCCGTTGGGATAGATTAGAAAAGCCGTTACTGCGATGCGACTGATACAACGTATATGTCTTGGTTCATCACATTGAGCGACTCTTTGTCGATACTAACATGGGTGGAATTTAGGTAGTTCCATCTTGTTCTATTTGGATATCGATTTCGCTTCGGAACAATGTTTGACTGATTGGACGTTGTCTATCATCTATATCATTTTGATTGACACCTCCATTGTTCAATAATGTTAATAAGATCATGCCACATATAGTCTGTTAGCACAATTTATCTATTTGTTTTGTCTACTATCAAATAGTCAGGAAGAGTAGATTGTTGATCTTTGCATATGTATATGTTAACACACATATACAATTTGAAATTAACAAATTTAAATACTCTGGTGAATCTTAATTCGAAGCGCAAATGTGTAACCTCATTATCCTACCCTCTTCATGAAGGCTTTCTCTGATACGTCCCGGGTCATAATCTAATGCTGACCCCTGGTCTCAAATTTTCGAGTATTGCGGGAAAATTCCGCTTTCATAATTCAAATCCTTTTTTCATGATTAATTGCCCAGCATCTTAATCATAAAGCCAATTTGGGGAAAGTGTGTACTACACACGATTTATGGCTGACTCAGTAGCTTTAAATGGCTCACCTTTTGAACTGGATTCGATGTGTATCGCCAGGGTTGCCGAAGCCCAAATACCCGGACGTATCTATTTTTTTTACCCTAACTGTATGGGTAAAGGGGTCAGAGATAAAAGGGTTCAACAGGCCTGCACGATTTTTTGCTAGCTGCAGACTGTGTAAGAAAAAGATTAATTCCGGCTGAAAACTCGCAGTGTAACTTTTTGGGCGTTTGTATACCCCAGCCCTACACTTGTGAGTCTCGTGACAAACATTTACGAGCAACCATTTTGCCAGTGATAAATCAACGATAAAGGACACAAAGTCCACCCCGCATTTAAAAATTTAAGAGGCGTACCGCGTTGTCGAACGTTTGCCGCTGTGAGATTTTATTGATCGTAAACATTTTGGAATTTTGAGCTCAAAATTTCGAGTGAGGTGGTCAGATGTGGTTAACGCGAAATTGTTCAGTCGGCGTTGTTCAGTTTCTAACTTTTTCTCTGCTGCTCTCATGAGTCAAGCAATATTCGAGCAATTAACTGATAATTAAAAACAAAAAGAAATAGATACCAGTCCAAATACATCCCAGTACCTACCAGTTTCTAAACTACCCTAGTATTACTCTATTTAGATCCGAGTGAAATTTATATGAATGGTGCTATATTCAACTTATTTGTATCGGACAAAGTAACTATATTTATATCTTGAGTTATACGTGAACTTTATATAGTTCACGTTTTGACCTTAACATAAAACATATAATGCCATAACATAAAATGAAATTTACTTTTGTGATAACAGACGCCGTTAAAGTTATGGTTAATGTTGGGAAGAACACTGGCTAAGACTTTTCTTTATCTCGAAACTAGTTCCTCTGTCCTATATTAAAGTCATAAAGAATTTAGTTTCCGCAATGGCTTTTCTTACCATTTTATAACTATTACGATTACGATTCTTATTATTCTTATTCTTTTTTCCGAGATAATACAATCAACTTCACAAAAAAGTTCGCTTTGTCGATTACCTGAATGCCAATTAAATGGCGCCGAACGGATTATAAATGGACTGTATTTCATTTGCTTTTAATTGATTTTGTTTCTGTAGAAAAAATACACTTTAAAGTTTCAGTTTAAAAACTGTTCTATAAACTTAGTCCACTAGAATCCATCAATGGGCCCACTGAGTGGACTGGGCCTGGCGAGCGTCGCTTGGAGCGACGATAAGCGTTGGAGAAATTGAAAAGGATTTAGTTCGCACGGCCGAACCCGTTTGCGGGATTAAATTGGCTTAGTTTACAATCTAAGGGCCTGTTCTTAGGTGTAACAGTGACGAACTCGAAGACGCTGTGGCGCATTTATAAATAAATAAATAAATTCAGACTACATCACATACATTGATCTGATTCCGTGGTAAGTAACTTAAGCACTTGTGTTACAGATATCAGAAACAACAGTGGTATTACAAATAAATACTTAAATACTGAATATTAACACCCAGACACAGAACAAACACAAGTATTCATCACACGAATATTTGTTCTGGGTGGGGATCGAACCCACAACTCTTGGCGCATGGGCAGGATCACTACCGAATGCGCCATCGAGCCAGTCGATTTACGTTTACCGATGATCTTTGCTTAGCCTCAAATCGTCTTTAACAAACAATAGGCAAATGAGTTGATATACTTTTGATAAGAACGTCTCAAATTGACGCTTGATAAAAAGAAAAATTATTTGTTTCTATTCAAAACTGTAATCTTTAACATAAAAAAGGAATAACGCACTAAAGGACGTAAATTTCAAAGTGCATTAGCAACTTACAGCTTGATGTCTTGACCGTGTTGCAACGGCCTTGCCGTTGCAACACGGTCAAGACACACACGGGGCAAGTGGCAACCACAAGGCAAGTGGCAACCGGACTGATTGTATTGTTATTTCTAATATCCTAGTATATTATTATGCCTGAGTATTTCTTTTTCATAACAGATTCCCAGTTCAGAAACCGACTTCAAAGCTGCTAAATCGTACTCTAACATGTTTAACCGAAGCTCCGAAGTCGGTTAAAACGAGAAGGAATATTGCTTAGGAAAGGATTTATAGCTACTGCCCACGGCCTTTTCGGCAGAGGAATTTAGAATCAATAGGAATCTATATCGCGCACTCTCTGGTTCCATTTTGGGATAAAATATTATTTTTATTCCTTTCCAAGTCATTAAAAAAGGTTAAGCAGCTGAGCTTATAAAAACGAAATGGATTGATAGAAAGACAAATACATAAATTCTCCAGACTGACCTACCAATTCCCTAGTTCCAAACTAAGCTTATACTTGTACTATGGATACTAGGCGAACGGATAGACATACTTAAAAACGTTTATAAACATCCATGACTCGAGTACAAATGTCTTTGTTCATCACACGAAACATTTGCCCCTAGCGGGACTCGAACCCGCGACCCTTGGTTTCGTGGCCAGGGTCTCTAACCAACGGGCCAGTCAAATAACAAGTATGTAGTATATCGGTTCTCTCTGCCTACCCCGCCAGGGAAGTGGCGTGAAGTTTAGTTAGTTAGTTAGTATATGATTTCCTTGTGAGCATTGTTAGTTGATATTAAACTGAAATCGTTTTATTCCCTACTATTTGGGAGTGATTTCCTCGACATCTGTCGTGTGTGACCTCCGATATAAAATCTAATCATACTTAATAGGATCCCAAAGACTTTTGTCGTATGGATTTTCCCCCACCTCGGGAGTCAGAAAAATATTAAATGTGGTCACGTGTGAAATTCCTTCTCTGAGTATGGCATGAATATAAATTGAATTACATATGGGATAGTCTTCGTTCAAAATAGAATGTTTAGCAAGAACTTGTTGTTATTAGTATATTAGTCTACAATATAAAAAGTTTGTTGTTTTTACTATATAAATAAATATACCTTTCTCCTTTTTCAAATTTGCTTTCTTTTCTGTTAGAATTGTAATTTAGCGATATAAAAATAAAAAAAATAAAAAAATTATGGTAGTAGCTGTATAATAGGATACTATAAAAAAAAAAAGTAAGATTCAACAAACGAACAGATATTCAAATTGTTTGTTACAACAACAACAACAAATGTTGGAACAAAATTTACCCACTGAAACAAAATGGTACAGCAAAAATTTTACTGTGAATCTGAAAATCCAGATTGAACTGGTATTCCACGGTTCTAGCTAACCATACCTAAGGGATTAATAAAACAAGAGAATTGGAATTCGCCCTCAGCAGTGACAACGGAAGGTGTCAATGATTTCGCATGAATGAAGGTTCAAAACAACCGAATTAAACCCTTTCGAATTCGCTTAAAATGTATTTTTAAGCGAACACATTGATTTTTTTCCTGTAATTGCATTCAACCTAATATTTTCTTTTGATAAAATCACAAAGCCCGCTGAATGTGCAAAATCTAGTCTCTATAGCGTGATTAAATTGGATTCGGTTATTTTATTAAATTATTTGGAATTAATCTTGTGCGTAAATTTGAATTTCTGTATAAATGAATATAAATTGAGATAAATCGTTTGCTTTCGCCGCGGAATACGGGCGGTGCAGATGGTACGAGTCGTTTTTATTCGCTTCTACGTAAAGTTCATTTTACTGATAATATGAGCTATTATTAAGATGTTTTGAAGGAGTAATCTTTACACTATGCTACTTACGTAACACGAAAAATAAAAGGTACATAGAAATATTGATCTAAACTTTTAAACCTGTACATACACACATACATACATAACATCACGCCCATAATCCCCGAAGGGGTAGGCAAAGGGACAGCAGGCCCCTTTAACCACATTTAGCCAAAAATAAAACTAGGCTGGGTTAGATGAAACATTGTGAAAAAGTAGTGACAAGTGGCTTTAAACCTGTGATTCTCTTTAGTAATAAGATTATCAAATATGTATATAATTTTGATGTTGTAAGTGAAAACCTTAAACTTATACTTAGTATCCATCCATATTATAAACCCCGTCATCCTGAAAGAGTAGGCGAAGGAGCCGCAACCTCCTTAAACCACGTTAAGTCCCAAACTAAATGAAATTTGGTTAAATGGAAAATTTTGAAAAAGTAGTGTCAATTGGTTAGCGCGTCACTGACATAATCATAAATAATACTGAATGAGTTATAGTGTATTTATAACAACTAGTCAGTTAGACTTAAATAGTCTGAATTATCTAAGTAAATGTCAACTGATATTCATATTACTAGTAAAAGCTCTAGGTTTAGTATTGCTAGCTTAGCCAGTTAGATCCGATATTGGCAACTACTGTTTGGCACATTTGTAAGGTAAGCAATAGAATTATAGACATAATTCGTCCTTACGTGTTTAGGAATTGTGATGTTTTTTTTTTAATATAGACTACTTTATTGCTGATCGTACATTTAATTGTGTAAGCATACAGTTTAAAAGCCTTCAACAACTCTATACAATAATTCTCCCATTCAATCACAAAAAAATCCGTAGTTTTATAATTTACATATTGTTTAGTAAACATTTTAAATACATTTCAGTCAATATTTATTTAAAAACATTTACGTAAACTCTATTCCACCCAATTGTATCATGTTCATCCGAAAATAATTATATTAAAAATCGAATGTAAACATTGGGATTGATATATCTCTAAGCGTTATTTACAGCAAAAACAAGAGCCACTTTTTGTTATTGATCAGGTATTAATATAAATCAAAATCCCGCCCTCCTCGAAATTTTCACATTGAAAGTAGGAAAATAAAGAGAAAAAACTATACAGATATAATGGTCTTTAACCATGTCTAGTTTGTGATCATAAAGGGTCTGTAAAATATTATGACACATACTTCTTCAATATTTCATACATAGCCATTATTATGATGGTTATCACTTGGAACACCAATGCACCTATTTTCAGGAGGCCCACTCTTTTTGCCCTGGTAAATATAAAACACTCTGTAATCACATATCATTAACTAATTCCCGTCGTTAGTATCGCCGCGATTGTCGTAAAGGCCAAAACAATTTTTTAATGACCTCTCGCTTAGCCATATCAGAAAAGATTTGAGGCTGCGTCCCCACAAAGAGAGAGCAAGGGCATAGTATAGAATAGAGAACAGTGACGACATATTATACGCTCGTAGCTCGTAGTCAGCTTGAGGTAGTCTTAGCCCGTTACAGCTCGTACTACGAAGCTTGCTACAATGGCTCGTAGAAGCGTTTTCGTAGAAAGACAACGTGATTTTTCTGAAACTTCTAAATGTTGTATTGAGTAATTTTAAGATGATGTTATCATCATATGCGACAGTTTTTTTGATAATAAGGCGGGCGCCTAAGTCGTAGAAGTTTTTATTTATAATACCACTTATAATCAATATTTCGAAGACACGTTTCGTTAATGTATTTTCAACATTTTAGTTCAGTTTCAAAGTCAAAAGTCAAAGTCAAAATATATATTTTTTAATATATGTTTCAAGGAAGCACTTATAAATCGTCAAATGCAAGTAAAGCTATATGATTCTACCACGGTTCGACTTCTTTATTACAATTTTGTTGTAGAACATTAGTATGCCAGCAAAAATATGTCAGGGTGAAAACGTCTCGCTGGTGTCCATTATATTGGGACACGAGCGCTTGCTAATATGGCCCTGACCTATTTCCCTGAGCCCAAGGTGACATCCAGTTTCAATATACGGCCCGGATAAACTGAGTTTATGCATAGCCGTAAAAATGAAAGTTTTACCGGGTGTCCCTGCAGTAAACGCCTTTATGATTCTTATAAGCCCCAAATGGGAGCGTGCCTTTATTTGTCAAGTGAAAGAAATATTTGCGAGTAGACATCTGTTCCTGTGGCGATGGATGGGCCATCAACGTCCAGGGACCGGTGATAAAGATGACGATTGGTGACGTAAAAATTCATGTCAACCTTTCCATTTAATGATCTACCATGATGTTCGGTATTGTACATATATATTTTTTAATTTCATTTCATTTCTAGAGTGTGAGAATTGTATTGGATATTAGAACTATTTGATTGCATTGGTCAGTTTTCAAAGAAGAACGGAAAATAATTAACATGACTCCTCTCAAAATAATGTAAGTACTTACATATTTTCATTAGTGTTGCCCAAAGCAAGACTCTTGCGGCGGTCTTGCATGCCGTTATCTTGCAGATTCAATCTTGTTCTTGATCAAATGTTGCTTGTTGCTTGGTCCTGTGTTAAGACCAAGCAACAAGCAACATTTAAGCAAGAACAAGACTAAATCCGCAAGATGACGACATGCAAGACCGCCGCAAGAGTCTTGCTTTGGGCAACACTAATTTTCATGCATCAATTACTCAAGAAGTCTAACTATGATTTTTGTTCACATCCGATTCTTATCGACTTAATAAATCAATTTCATTTGCTCACGGATAATAGAAACTCCGTTAATTAACTCGTCAATTCTGATTGCCAGCAAACTGCCCAATTTTATATCGTCTATTGCACTCGGAATATCACATTCGAAAACTGAATATTACAATGCCAACTGATTTGTCGGTTTCGATAAATTATGACATGATTCACAGCATCGATTGTATTCATCTGATTCGGATTCGGAGGACATATATCATATATATATATATATATATATATATATGATATATATATATATATATATATATATATATATATATATATATATATATATATATATATCATTCACGATATATATTATACACGAGACTTATGTATCTGTTTGATTTTGACGCAAACGAGAATTTTCAGAAAAGCGATGAATAATAAAAAATGTACGCAGTATTTTTTGTATAATGTAGGGCGCTTAATTTCAAGCCAGAAATTATGCGTGGGTCCCACGACCTCGCAAAGGGCACTTTTATACATCCTGAAAGTAATGTCTTCCGAACCGTGAACGCCGTCGCAAGACGCTCTCGCCACCGAGAAGCTATAAAATCCATACATAAATATTCACAAACGCCTCTCCATCCGACATTGAATCTACGACTGCGAAAATGAAACGCCGGAATGCTTTTCAAACGTAAAACAAATAAGGGACGAAACAAAACCGCACCCGCATTGTTTTCTGTTTCGTGACCCAGAAATAGAGGTTTCCCTCATCCTGAATGTCGTATTATGTTTCCATTAGGGCTTGTTGACTTAACCCTTGAAGAGAACGGCTGAGGTTCTGTTCGCTGGAGCCGGGGGCACGTATCGGAATTTTACGATGCACGAACACACGAGCCCGCCGATTTATTTTCATTATCGCATTCAGCTGTGCCGCTGGCTACATTTTTCACCGCTCCAGATTGGGCGGAGAGCGTGCCTAAAATTAATAAAATGACACAGCGGCCGACTCGAATTTCGAAATGGAAAATTCGTTGACATTTAACGTTTAAGTGCTCAACTTTTTCTAACCCCCGAAGGCGAATTCGGTAAACGGCTGATGCGAAATCCGAGCGGCTCTGCAGAGATATCTCATTGTATGACAGCGGCAAACTGATGACCCACTGACCTACATCTGGACTGCAGCGTTCTGCATACACCTTATTTGTTTCGCTTTCTGGCAGTGATTCCCCTTGTTGACTTATAAATATGCATGTAGTTGTGTAAGTTTTGACTGATTGCCATCGTTGTCGCCCAATAAAGTTTTACTACGAACTCCGCACAATTAATTTTATTCTTCATCGGCGCTATTGTTCATGAGACCAGTAATTGGCGAGTATTATAATGGCTCCATTTAAAATGCATGCTTGATTTAACTGCGTAAAATTAAGCAAACATAAACATGCAATTGTAGGTGTTACGTTTATTTTATCGCGCCATTGAGCCCTTACATATAAAACTCTTACACCTAAACAATTCTCTGTTGACATGCCGTATCGCGCTCCTGGGAAATATGTAACGAAACTGGGGCTCCCGAATATTGCTTTATCTAAAATTGTGGTAATAGTGTGCCATTAGGACGTGCGCGCGCATCGAATCGTTTCGAGGGCGAGGAATATGAAGATGATAAAAAGAGTCAATGCCGCCATTACAACCGCGTCCCTCTTTAATTGTCATTCAGCTATCGACACGAAGCTGTAAAATTTAATTAACCGCATTCAGGTCAAGGCCTTTAGGATGCTGCGGTGACATTACAATTTGTATCTAAAATAACTTTTCTGACAGTTGCAATGTTGTTAACACAATAGGTCATATGTTATGTTTCTTCCCGGTATTACTTGACGATGAAAAGGATCATGAATGTTGAAGAGGCGAGGGAGGTTTGTAAGGATCGTGCCATATGGCGTTCGGTTCTCTCTGACTACCCCGCTAGGGCAGTGGCGTGAAGTTTAGTTAGTTAGTTAGTATACTTAACGATTTACAAGTGGTTTTTTGAGTCCTAAGTAAATAAAAATATTTTAAGTATGAGTTTGAGTCATGTTCAGGACATCTTTTTACAGAAAATTACTGCACAAAATTCAAAGATAGAAATAGTGTTCTATTTTTATTGATTCTGTTGTGATCATTGACATGCATAGTTTCAGAACATACACACATAACTGTCGACAGTTATATCTGTATGTTGTAAAACTTTACTACATAATTAGATACAGTTCACGTGGTATAAATAAAGAACAGTTGCTTCTAGAATACATGCAAAAAAATCACTTTATAAGCATTCTTTAAGTTCAACGGGAGATGGAAGCTTGTGGAGAAATACCACATTTCCTCGTTTCGAAAGTTGAATTTGATTGCGCTAGTGGTCGGCAACGGCGCGTCTAACTGGCCCAGTGATTCGGCTAAGCGTTTAAGACCTTGCTAATTTGGCCCCCAATTCCGCCGGTCGATAAGTCGGCTCATGCCGCGGCTTCAAATTTCCCTCTTCCAATTAAAAACGTGCACCGCCAGTGAATTCTTTCGGTGCACGACTTGAATATTTTACGGCTGCAGTCCCTCGGGAAATTAATGCTGGGTGCAGCAATTCATTGTGTTTAAGATTCAATTTTGTGCTGGTTCGTTAATTTTTAAGGAAAGGTTTTGTTCAATTTATGTTACCTTTATAGCGTCGTATACAATGGGTAATAACCCGGAATTACTCCTTTTGAGCTCTGATTGATATTTCCGGATTTAATAAGTATAAATGAAAAGTTAATATTTTTACCCTCGTTTTTGTTCATTTCTGCACATAATACAGTAATATGCCGCAACCTTACTAAAATGATGTTAAATGTCGTCATTATACTGAAAAGCAATGAAGCAGCGTTATTGAATTTTACGATAGCCAATATTATAGTCGTTCATAAACGAATCTGAATATTGAAATGTATATTTAGTGAATTGATATTTCATTACGCGCATCGGTATTAATGTTGAATCCGAATGTAAGGATAATAATATAATTCCATAAATTTATAAATTTTTATGTTTATGAGTATTGTATCTTGACATTTTTGAATTAGGGCATATATCAATAATTTACGAGGACAGAGCTATAAACAGAACAAATATGACGAAAGAAGATAAAACTTAACATTGCAAAATTATTTTTATTGCAAAATATGATTCGGGATTAAATAATAGTGAACATAAAAATGTTTAAGTTAAAATTAAGAAGTATATTCTCAGAATTGTCGATTTGATAAAAAACCAACGATAATATTTGAAATAACACCTTGTTCCAGATCTTTGATCTATGCCTAAATCGTAAAAGCGGAGCCTAAACAAACATTTGTACCTCGGAATGTACGTAGGTGTTCCACCGTTAAGACCTAACTGCAAGCCACAGAGTACGGTAGACGACCTAACATAAGGGAAAGTACCCTATTATTTCACTATCTCGCTTGCTATGTACGTGACTCATTTATTTATCGGCTGACCCGGTGTACCGACGTTTTTGTGCGTGATGTACGTACGTGATCCGCAATCTTTCTGTTCCCGTCCTGAATATTTTACAGTAACAAAGTCTCGTTGCATGTTCAGTTGCATGTACTATTGAGGCCATCCAAGTTTTGTGTTTGTTTAAATAAAAATGGGACGTCCTATTTGGCTAGTCTAGTCTATTCCGATGTTTGGCATGTAAGTTTCTTAAACTACGACTTTAAATAAAGGATGAGTAGTGTTATATCGTTTGAAACTCATGATACCAATTGTCGCTTAAGCTACCATTATGTAAGTTATCAATATGGTTTTTATTCTTTGCTATCATTCTACCATAATTTGCATCTATAACGTTAAATTTTAGATACTATTTATACAAAATAAAAAGTTATCATTATCTGTTAAGCATTTTATGAAATCCTTAGCAGAAACATTAAAAAGTTAGAAAAATATGTTTCCATCGTTGGAATAAAGCAAGAAAAATATCTTGATTTACTGGTCGCGATAACCAACAATCAAACCAAAATAACAACCAACCAATTTATTACACATATATTATGGCTGTAATGGGTCCAATATTGCAAATAGTATTTTGTTTTTGCACCTAAACAGTTCGTAAACTACTACGTAAATCGGATTTTCTTCCGCACCTTGGAAATAAAAAAAAAACAGTCCTATGTTTACTCTCCCACAGTAAACATCAGTCCGGTGCGAATGTATGTTGTCTATCGCCCTTGACGTTTCTTTGCCCTGACCTCCTCTGGATATATGGGTACAGAATGTCACAGGAGTACATTTTTAAGTGACCTAAAGGGGTCGTTCGTTTGTCCTAGATTTTTGTGGAGGGAAACGTATGTTGTGTTTATGAATTGATTATTTGACGGCGAGCACTGCATTGTGCAGAGGTCGGGTTTGATGTGTATGACCTAAATAGTAGAAAAACTGCTCTGTTCTCTGAAACGAAGTTGTTACTGGTTTTTTCCTTGTTTTGCTTAACTGTTATGTTACCTACATTGTTGATAGGTTGTGTTTCTGTAGGTTGGTTTACTAAGAAATATCTGATAAATTGATGTTTTAAAAACACTAACACCGTCAGTAGCTTTCTAACTTTCGTCAGTAACTTTATTACAAAGAGGTTCATTTATTGTTGTGATTGAAATAACCTAAGAGATCTCGTAAAGTCGTAAGTACTGCTATTTATTTAAGCTGTACGATTTATTCTTAGTACATCCCACGAACTGTGTGATTAGAGAATTTATAGTTCTAAATTCAACCTTATATTATTTTCTAACACTAAGCTAAGCTAGATTTTCTCGTGAGTTAGCTGAAACCAAGCGGTTTATTCTCTACACCTGCGCGGCTATAAATAATTCGGAAAACGGTTTCGCCTTCCACGGGCTATGACTTTCGCGTTGTTACAACACAAAATTTTATTTTGCTCCCAGGTCACGTGACCGTGGAAATTCCCAGTTTCCTACATATCGCTTGCTCAGTCATGAGCAAGTTGCCTCCACAAAAGGTCATTTAGAACCACTTGGAAGTTTTGCGTTGAACTAGTACAGACCAAACATTCTGATATGGAATCCGAATGCGGCCGGCGTGCATTTTCGTCGAGCGCAACTTGGACGTATTGAGTTCTGTTTGCTCCCGAATTGGGCCAAGTCTGCGTTACTTACTTCGGTCTGCGGAAAGACAAACTTACACCATTGTGAACGTAACGCCGAATACGTTTATTACCTCCGCTGCATTCGCAGACTACCTTAACGACATTACCATTGTTCCCAGCGTTTAACCAGACGGTTGAATCGTGAAGTTTAAAATTTATCGCCAAAAGTTTTCGAAGAGGTCGAAGCTGATTCGAATGGTGCAAAGTGATGGAGTCTAGTGAGTGTTCGCAATCGAAAAGGACTCGTAAGTAATAAGTGACAGCGTCTGTTATCAAGTGATATAAGACGTGTGGATGGGAGTACGCTACTCTAGTGATTGATGAGAGGATGCCCGGTGGTCTGTCGCGGGCGCGGCGGAGACGCTAGAAGAAGTAGCGAGGAGGAGGAAGGGTGTCGGGGCGGGAGGGAGACGAGTGGTGCCCGCACGAGGCGCGCAGGCATGCGCTGACGTGCGCGCGGCGCTGCGCGTGCTGCGGCGCGGCGCGATGCCCCCCCGGGCCTGACATGGAGGAGGGGGGCTACTGGCGGCCGTCATGCTCGACGCTCTCGCTGGCGGAGCACCATGGGAGCACGAGCCACCTGTGCGCCCGGCACCAGCCGCGCGTCGCGCACGCTGCGCGCCATGCGCTTGCGCACCACGCGCACGCGCATGCGCACTCGCACGCGCACGCGCACCACCTGCCGCACCAGCACGCGCAGCACGCCTCGTGCCCGGTGCACAGCCCGTTCAGGCAGCCCACCCCTGAATACTGCGCTGCGCACACACAGGTTCGTCTTAGTGTCTTATTGTTTAAGTTTACTGATTTTATTACATAACAAAGTAAATCACAATAACAATATTCTAATACAATGGAACTCATTATACGTTTACTTTCTATGAAATACGTGGTCGCAAGTGACAAAGTGACCGAAACGTCTCGACAAATAGGTCCACCTATAATAATTTCGCGTATATATACATTTTCGACAAGTGTTAATTTTTAAATAAGCTCATAAAATTGGACGGGTCGTAGGAAGTTAACAGTAGAAAAAAACTCATTAATGACTTCAAGTAAACCACTGATTTGGTTTGACCTTGGTTTTTAGTTACTTAGTTGCTTTGTTGAGTATCACCTATACGAGTTTTTTTTTTATATCTATTTATTTTTATTGAAAGTCTTACTATGACGTCTGTTTTGATTTAACTATAAAGTTGCTTGCCACCAATGCCACTCAATCAAAGTTTCGAATCAAATAGTACTTCCAATCAAAGTTGTTAACATTCAAGTCGAAGTACATAATCGTTTGCAGAGCGTGATGCGCACTTGGCTTAAGAGCCGAGTCACGAGTTGTCGACGCTGCATCTAATTTGTTAGGAGTGCCATCGGGCCGGGTGCATCTCAATCAGTCCGATTTGCATCTATACCAAATTTTGTTGGCACCAGGCTTGCGTCCGGCTCAAGCAGTGGCCTAATATTTAGTCGAAGTTGAGATTAGCTTACAGATACCCGTTGTTCAAATTGGTGTGAACGATACTCTGTACAAAATATGGTATGTTAAAATATGGCGAAGTGAAACAAATACAATCGCCAAAGAAACAATATATACATTGTTATTTTACGCGCAAAATAAACCATAAAAGGTAACATTTTTTTCAAAACTCTTAAAAGTTTAATATAGGCCTGTATGAAGAGTGTAAACTCCTACTTTCTAAAAAATCAGATAAATTTTCTTCGGAAGATAGTCAAGTTAAAAGTACAGCAAATTTGTTCTAAATTCAATCAGTACCAAACTATAATATTTTTATTTCTTTTAAATTTCATCTTCAAATCTTAGGTCATAAATTTGAATAATATGATATAATATTCTATTTTATAGAGTACATAAATAATAAACTTAATATAATCAATATTGGTGCCAAATACGCTCTAAACGGTAATGCACGGTAATATATTAGGTTATGGCAACACATCGCAGCGGCTCCTGATTGATGAGGCTTCACCCCATAACATATGGAGACATCGGTCTATTTACGTAGATATCTACCATGCGGTGTTAAGGAAGGTTTCGAACCGACATAAATATGATACAAGGTGGGAATATGAGATATTTTACTATATCTAAATCAAAACTGATCTTATAGATGTTGACATTTTTATTTCTAACCCATATTTTACAATACCAGATTAAAAAGTATAGTTCCTCCTTATTTTCAGCTCTGAAGGTCTACTGTAACTCTTAGTGCCTGGCTAAATGGAACGCGAAATACAACACAAAATATTTACTCGACTTATATTTCACAACATTGTTTTACTTACATCGCCAATCTCAACTGTCATTAGTCAGTCCATTGTCTGTACCAAAAATGCGGGAGTACACCCGACGACTCTCAAGCAGATTTCAAAGGCTTTCCACGAAATCAGCACGGAATATAAAAAAGGCCATTTATCTATCTGAAATAATCCGCTTTAACGTTCTCATGAATTCCTCCGTTGCGTTTGACAATGGCAATCGTGGCCTGAAATTGCTTTTTGGGGAATACGAAATAGCAGTGACGGTCGTCGAGTCACAACCGATACAAGATTGAATCTGTTTGGGAGCGGGTCGCGGATGTTGGCGGTATTCAAATTAGTCTTGTTCGGAACACTATCTAGGTTATTGCATATCAAAGTGGCATATTTCCCAGAAAAATGTAGCTGAGAAAGAAAACAATGCTATGATAACACAATGATCGTGTGTAGCAACGTTTACTTTCGAATTTTATTTGTGTGGTTAAAAATGTTAGTTTGAATGTAATAGTAAAAAGATAAAAAAATTCAATTCTCATTCTGAATAATTCAATATTTACCAACGAAAGAAATTTTAACAAAAGATAAGATCTTACTTGGCGAAAGAATCCCCTGAAATCTCCCTAATTATTTCCCTCCTATTGTTTTCACCAAAATTGCGGATTCAAATGATTTAGACGGGATTAGGGTATTATCAGTGGCTTCTGATTTCATTAACATTCTTGGGTCTATTGACAGACCTTGGTAATCTTTAAATTAACTTTCGGGTTTGCATAAAGGGTCAGAGGTATTAGGTCGAAATCTGATGAATTAGGTTGAATTCCGCAAGAACTTCGTTGGAAGTAATCTGAAATGTAACCGAAAAAGTTTACGCCAGATTTTTAATTTCCCCGGAGGATGTGGTGCTGCATTAATTTTTACCTAGTGCACGCGTTTCCTCACTATCCGTCCGACGAGCGACGACTGATTTTATTTTTTAATGGATTCTTGTAGTTGCGAACTTCCTAATTATGTTTTAGTAGCGTTGTAAAATCGGAACTTTGTAAAATTGCTTTCTCTCGGCGATTAGTAATGAATATTTTATTAAAACGTATAGTTCTAGCCTTGGCATAACTGGCAAAAATGTTCCATCGACGACATTCCATCATCAATTTAGTTATCGTGTCGAGAAAAATAAGAAAGTTGCTATAAATAAATAAGTTTCTTTGTACAAAATAAATGACAGTAGAAGAATCCTTATAAACCATGATTCAAGATGATCGACGATGTAAACTTTGTAAACTGTCAAGTCTGATTAACATTTCTATTACGCCACATTCTAATATTTTTATGGGACTCGCAATTTTTCATCTAATACTTTTGAAAATTGAAAAAAAATATATTTTAGGTGAAAACTTCATTTGCTATGATAGTAGCTTGACAATGTTTGATTAATAAATCTGTATTCTTTACATAAGTAAGTATGATAGAAAGTACACATGTTTTGGCAAACGATGTTGCAATAGAAACAAATGATAACAGCGTAGAAACCGCCAAATACAATAATAAAAACTTTCATGAACGAGAGCCAAAAACAGTTTTGATATATGACGTTTACAATCGAATAGTTAAAAGAATCACGTTTTTAACATTTTGTTTCGAACAATGTTTTATATTGTTCATAGATTCGTGTTTTTTTTTATTATATTGGTGCAAAAATTACATCTGGCGAAATTTTCAATTTATACATTTTGTAAGGTTTGCTTATACGTCTTTAACTTTTTATTGTTGCTAACGATTATGTAAATTCTTCGCCTAAAATATATTATTTTCTTTTAAAGTACTCCCGATCCATACTTGAATCTATCATATTTATTGTTGTCTGTTGTCGAGAATGTCAACTTGCAAAAATGTTCGATTTCTGTTGCTCATTTTCAGCAGTTTACGTGCTTACCTAAAAAAAATCTGCTTCTTGTCAAGGTGGGCAGTAAATACTTCAAATATTTTAACAAAATAATATATTCCCGTATAATCGAAATAGACGTTTCTAATGGACCAGACTGTAGGACTAATTCATTATTCATGGCACTAAAGATTAATTTTGTGTGTTGGGAATCGTGGATGAGCGCAAGAAAGGTTCTTATTAAGGTCATTATTTTATAATTAAGTTTTATTAGCTAGACCCTTGTCAGGATACGTAATGTGAGTGCCTTTAATATACGCGTAAGTTTGCTCATATTTTATCCTCTAGTGCTGGGATGAGGTTTCATAACTTTTTAGGTGGCCAATAACTTCAAGGCTTCATTTGCCAGTTCTTAGTGAAAATTGTGATAAGTTTAATTTTAATTAAATAAGTATGTAATTGCTTATTTCGGATTTTGTACTTGGAATAGTTGTTCTTAATAACTTGGAAATCTAATTTCTAAATTAACTTATAATACCTTCATTATCAAAATGTATTTTACAGAAAAAAAAATATTTTTAATGCTATGATGTTCAAACAAGTATTATCATGTCGAAAAACAAAAAAGAAGTTTTTTTTTTGAAAAACTAACTAGTAACTGTATTATGTTAAATAGTTTTAAATATGATATTTAAAAAAAAATGCAATTAACAAAAAAGTAATCATTTCAGCTTACAGTGATTAGGGCTACAGATATTAAGTTACATAAGTAAATGATTAGGCTTACAGTGCTTTAGGTCTCAAGTGATTAGGGATAGCGTGCATTCGGGCTAACAATATTAGGAATAGCGTTCTTTAGATGTACAGTGAATATTTCTGTGAGGTATTTCAATTATTGGTATTATAATATAAGAGTCTTAAACACGTCCAGATATAAAGAATTTCGGTTACTTTTAGTCGATTACGTTAGCGGCTGTAACGTAATCGACTAAAAGTAACCGAAATCCGGTGTCGTATCTTCTTCGTATCGTACTTGTCTTGCGAATGTTTGTTTTGTTTGACAGTTATGCGGTTAACAATGTATCTGTACTGTCTTGTTATTTTTTAACTAATTATTATCTTTGTTTCGTTTTCTTTCTGTTTTTTGACATTTAAGTATGGTATTGAAAAAATTGTTATTATGTTAGGTATCTAATTTAGAACTGGGTTAACCAACAACCAGTTTTAGTCTGATTGAGAGCAAGGTCAATGTAACTGGGTTGAAATGCAATATGTATGCAGTAATTTACTACATAATGTCCTATTCTCTTCTCTTTATTTCCTTGTTATTTACACATACATAATGTCACGCCTTTTCTCATGGGGGTAGGCAGAGATCACACACATACATTTTTATTACCTGTGTATAATATCAATATTTTATTGCGAAAAAGGCACGGTTCGCCGAACTAACGCCTTTCACGACACGTGTACGCCTCAACTTACACCGAATTACTCACTGAAGACGTCTTATAGTTAACGATGTAGTACGGGCGAGTTCAGCCCTTCGGCTTAGCCGTTTCGCAGAGCGGAATAAGTGGTACAAAACGTGTTCGATGTACTACGTACACCTATCGTCGCTAATTGGGTACGGGCAAGGAAAGAAGTCTATCGAACGGGCCGTTTTGACGTGCGTGCTGAGAGAACGAGTGCCGGGAGTCGAGTGATTGGGGATTCTGTACTGGAAATTGGTGATTTGGTTTTTTTGTGAGCACAAATATAGGAGTCTGAGTTTTATTATATATGAATTGTGACTTTCCTAAAGCATTTTATGTGGCGTCTATATACGGAGATACGATGAGTTCAATAAAAATATTCTTTAATAACTTATCACACTATAACGTTCATGTTGATTTTGAATGGACTCTTCTGGTTCTTAATTAAAGTAAGATGGTAAAGCATACGCTACTGCCACGTAAATGCGTAAATTGAAGGCTTCTGAAACCGAAACCTGCCAGTTCGGATGGACAGCACTGGCCGTTACCATAACAAAGGGGTTCCGCTTCCACCCTTTAGGCACGGAACTCCAAAGAGGAAATAGGACAATAGCAATTCTATTCGGCTTGGTTCGACAAAGTCGCAGGATCAGATTTTTTGTATTCGCGGGTGAAAAGTATGGAGCTGCATAGAACTTTGTGTGAATAAGCCCTACGGCACCCGGCTAGTGAGTAGCCGAAATGGAGGCTTTGGTCAATATAGATTCTTTCTTTTTTCAATTCTTTGGTTCGGTTTCGAAACTAAGCCAATATCGCCGATTTTCAATCTGCAGCCAATCAATTGGCTTGGGTTGGAGTTTTTGGGTTACAAAGATTATTTGCAGGCTAGTTGAACCAGTTTCAATAGAGATAAGAAAAAAAATAAAGAATCTTTGACTGGCCACTCATAGAACAAATAATAACAGAAATTAAAATAAAAGAAATAACAACAGGCGTAAAGAAAAACAAAGAAGAACAAAGTAAAAATATGAATAAGATATACCAAGGTGAAAAATAAGCATCCTTATTAACGTAGATTTCACCACAAATCAATAAACATGAAATAAAGGCTTCACGCTTCGTTTAGGTACCTTTGTCGCTTTGATACTGCAGAACTTCGATGAAATGGGTCAACAATCCACGCTCACGACTCCACGCTCAAGGACTCTTCGCAGAACTACCGGATCTGAAAATATTCCACAATTCCAAAATTCCAAAATGAAAGTAACTTCAGAGAGTGATGTTATATTTGCTTTGATTTTTAAACCTAAATGGTTCCAAAATCAAAGGAACTACAGAGTGTTGTTATATTTATTTTGATTCTTAAACCTAATTGGGGAGTAATTGTCTGCAATAAAAATAGACAATGCTTCCTGAGAAAGTAATGTCGCTGCATTACTATAAAATTGAGGTGCTCTTTAAGGTAAATAAAAAATGTATGATATGGATTTTTTCATAGAGTTTTCAACGTCAAGTCACTAATATTATATTAGATTTTAACTGACACTGGTCGGGCTTTTAAATGGCTTTTAGTTTCATAGTTTATAGATTTTTTATTTTGCATTATTAAAACACAATAAGGTATTTCGTCCTACAAATATAATTATCAATATATTTATACAACTTCTTTGACAAACTATGATGACTATGTATCTTCCACTCGTCACGAAGTTTGATGTGGCATTAGTGTTTCATTTTCAATGTTGATATTCTTAGTGACGTACCTTCCCGTCATTGATCCACAAAACAATTCACTGTAATGACAATTTTGAAGTTAATTTTCCCTCCTTTATTTTACCTTGCTTCAAAGGGAAGCCTTTGTTTCAAAAAAAAAAATTTAACATTCAACATCGTATTGCGTTATCAGCTTCTCGCTTCGCTAATTCTGAACGGATACCTGGGTTGAGGGAATTAGATGTTTTGTGATGTGTGCGCGGGAGATATTGTTATCGAATGCTCCGGTTATGGGCTCGGAGCCTTTATTGATGGATTGCTTTTTGCTCATACACAAGCAAAGTTACATGGTGCTCTTGGTTAACATCTTGGCACACAACTGTTTAACGTTTTTTTATTTTGGTTGTATTTAATGCTCTTACTTAATCATTAAAATAAAACGCCGAAACTAATGAAAAGCGTATAACGGTACTTGTTTCTAAGTCTATTTCATCAGAATGTCGGTCCATGCTGGTTTGAGACTCTAAAAATTTAGCAATTGTGATCCTTCCTCCTTCCTTTCCTCCAACTGTGATTTCATGATCAGTGATTTTGTAGACAACGAGCTATATACGTGTTACTATTTTGTCAGAATTCACACTTCTGTCATGTTGCAAAACCTCTATGAAGCATTCTTAATTCATTTGTTGTACATACATACATAACATCACACCCGTAATCCTCGAAAGGGTAGGCAGAGTCAAAGAGACAGCAGGCCCCATTAAGCAGACTTAGCCAAAAAATATAAAGTGGGCTAGTTCAGATGGAAAATTTTGGTGTTCTTTTAAAATGTAACTGAAATATTTCGGATAATCTTAGACAACTGGTATATTATCTAGAATAAACTGAATTCCATTGCAGTTGAACTAATTTCCTTCTTAAATATAAGCCAAGTAAAATTAAGCTTCACAGCAGTTCCGACAAGACTGCGTCTTTTTAAAGCAATTCTTGAGATGAACGATGTTCTCAAGTTTATCTAGCTCCAGTTAGCTTAATAACAATGTTATAAAGTGAAAAATCTCTGTTTCTACTTAGAAAATACCAAAGCACGTACATAAACTCTTGTACTTCCGAAACGTGTGATGCCTTTATGGATTTCGTTAACACTTGTAGTGACGACTAATGTAATTAGGTAATGCGACCTCCATCTTCGTTTTAAGAGGTACAGTGCTCTTAACATACTATATGCAAGCATTTGCCTGCGACTCTGCCCGTACACTAAAGTCTGCCACTGAGACTGTCACGCGTGGTACCTGTGGATCAATCAGTTCTTTCGAAATAAAGTGATTCATTCTAATGAAATTCTATGACCTTCCAGGTTTAAACTGAGCGAGATGGTAAATCTGAGCGGGACCTAAATAAAGCCACTGCTTAATAATTTTTTCTTAACCAATAGAAGTCGAACGATCGGAACAGTTGGATTTTGTAAATACATTTAATTCAGACACCCGCGCAAGCTGGATTGATATTGTTTTTCAATAAGAGTTCCTTTTTACATTAACTCCCTTACGGAGTGACTTTCGTGATCTATTAGGTATGCTGTTGTTTAAGCCGCTGAAGGCGACACAAACGAAACTTGCACAGAAAGTTGGTTTGCTAACGGCTCTTTGATTTGTCTTGACGCTTCCAAATATTGCCGATTTGGTTATCACTTGCCCAGCTTAAACTTTGTTTCTTGCAGCTTGAAACATAACATTTTATTAGCATGAACCAGGTTTAGGGAGTCAAATTATTGCCTTAAAATGACTACTACCTGACCGCATGCTCGTTTCAGAGAAACTAGTGTTGCATACCTTTTTTTATCACAACCACATCTGTTTTCTGTCTCTTGCTAACGCTTTCTTACTATTTCAAACCCAAAAATTTGTCTTCGTCGTTTAGGTAAAAAATATTGATCCAGTAAAAGTGCTTCAATTCACATGACATGCCATCTTTTTAAAGTGATCTGGGCTTAACATGTTGCGTTACAATGGTGTTATGATGACGATACAAACTAAAAAAATTCTAATTTCTCAACTATTACCTGGTATACAACTATTTATCTATTATATTCGACCTTTCAGTGGAAACACCTAATAAAATAGGTGATAAGGAAGTCGCTTATCCCATGTAACACATATCGACAGGTTCAACAAACCGGGAAAATGCACTGTTCCCGCGGGACTCGTGATAAAGATTTCCGAGACAATCCAAATCCGGATGAAGCCGCGGGTGGAATACGTTACAACGGGAACTCTTTAGCTTGATTTTTGGGAATCCATTGATTTGTGGAAGCCACTTCTCGGGGATTACTGGTGGCTGTTTCCGTCTGACTATGATGCTCTCTTTTTTTTGATGAATTCTAACTAGGATAACCGTAGAGCTACTACGGACATCGTTCATGTTTTGTATGCACCTGAAGTACAAAACTTCACGATATAGACATTTTGCATCTTAAAGAAGTGAATATTTTATATACCAAGCTAAATGTCACATTCGATCTTTAATTGGAAATAACAAAAAATAGAAAATTACAGTTATATATATTGGTGGGCCAAGTCCTCTGATATTTTTTTTCAGCCTTGAAGCCTTATTAACGTTCGCTGGATTACAATTTGTATTACCTGTTTTCCGAAGCATGAAAAGTCAACACAGTTTTAATTTCAATGTGGTTAACTGCAGCCAAAGATACTCGAGAGCCATTTCAACAAAGATAATTTAACCTGTTTTTTTCATATTCGCCTCAGAACTGGTCAGCCAAGGCAGTGGCTGATGGCCGTTTGTAGTATACTTACGGGATCCCGCGTCAGCTATTAAAGCAAGAATGTGTCCCAGACCTTCAGTGGGTATACTCAGGCCGATCCACCTTGGCTAAGGAGAGGCGTTAGGATTGGAAGTGGGGCCTCCGCTGACAGAGACCCGAGGGAGCCCTACATAACCATCTTCTGGCTAGATTATGAGCGCAAATCATTCCTCTGGATTAAAAAAAAGTCAGAGACTTACTGAAAACCTTTCCATTAGGGTTATAAATAAAATGCCAGACATATTAGATACGCCTTGATACATCGCAATAGTTTTTACACGCATTTTCACTGTCGAACCTATTCTCGTTGCCCCCACACCCTGAGTAAAACATCGGCATGCATTTTCTTCTTACGATGTCGAAGAACCAGACCATGTAGACATTTCTGCAAGGGCCTTTCAATGGTGACTGATAGCAGTAGTAGGGCATATTCTTGAGACTCGATGGAAGTGGGCCGTCGACTGGACCTGTAATAAAAAAATAAATACATACATAACATCACGCCCATAATCCCCGAAGGGGTAGGCAGAATCAAAGAGGCAGGCCATTTTAACCACATTAAGCCAAAAATAAAACTGGGCTGGGTGAGATGGAAGTTGTGAAAAAGTAGTGACAAGTGGCTAGCTTGCATGCTAGGTAAAAAACATAGTTGGCATGTTCTTTTTAAATCCCAGACTAACTTGGGACAGTAAAAAAATATAAGAAGTTAGGTTTACCTAACTTCTTGCCAATCCCCTGGCGGGGTAGGCAGAGGGCAGAGAGAACATACGTCACTCGCTTTTTTGTCGTTCATAGTTATTTTTATACGTGCACAGTGGTAGCTTCTAACATTCAACACCTTCTGTTACCACTCGACCATTGTATTTAACGAGATATTATATCATTTCATCGAATCGTTAGATAACAATATCTTGTCTTGTATCTCTTACACAGTAGGTCCAGACAAATTTGTTACAACATCTATATATATTTGAAAGCGCAGTAGGGCTAGTAATATTCCGTACATAGATTTATTGCAAACTAAATCACAATGAGCTCAGATCCAAACCAATATATCTTGCGTGGGCCTGTATCCATTGAGATACCGCCCTGTGTCAGAACGTAGCCTAATGATATATATGATATATTAACTATTGGGTACTATGAAATTAATTAATGTTTGTTCAATATTTATAGGTCAAATCGTTTTAATACATCAATATCATTACGCCCTTAATCAACGAAGCGGTAGGCAGAGTCAAAGGGGCAGCTAGCCCCTACCACATACAGCCGAAAAATAAAACAGGGCCAGCTGGAAAATTGCGAAAAAGTAGTGACAAGTGGCTAGTTTATCGCACATGACATACCTAAAACCCTATATACCATTCGTCTTATTTTACGACATGCTAGGCAAAGGAACAGAGTTAGCACATTATTTTTAGGTACAACATACAACATTATTGTACATTATTTTGAATTCGAAAGTACAATAGTTTTTGAATCATACCTCTTCACATTCGAAATTTCCTTAAATAATAACCTACTTTATTAATGCAAATACTAGCTGTTAATGAACATTTCAAGCATTTTCAGTCAGACGTTGGAAATATTAGATAGGTAAGCAATTTTGCCGAGTTCCAGAATGTCTTAGAATTTCATTATTATTGCTAAATAAACATTTCATTCAAATATTCCATTCTGTTTTATTGGTTTCTGTTAGCAATTTCATAAAGTTAAATGTGTTTTAAGTTTTCTCATCATTGATTGATACTACCCCCTTGAGTCCCAAAAACTTATGTATGTAGTAATTAAAAACCAAAATTAATGACGTGTAAAAGAACTAATTAAAACGGACAATAAATAAAAGAGATTTATGCGTTTTAATTTTGCACGTAATTAGCAGGTCGTTACATAGTACGCTTGTATTGTGTCTATAGCAACTTGTATGGTGTGAGGTAATTAAAGGTGCAACATAATATCGTATGAATGAACGTAATTACAATCTTATGTTTTGAAAAGAATTTTATAGTTCGATATAGTTCAGTAAAGGCAATCCTTTACTTGTGACATATCGAATTGAACGCGGAATATTATTCCATGACCAATGTCATGAAATAATATTCCGCGTTCAATTCGATATGTCACAGGTATACTAAAGTGTCTCCAGCTTCCGTAATTATTTCCGGTAAATATGTTCCATATATTCTTTAAGGTTCAGGTTTTCAACGTCACCTTCGCAATCGGTTTATGCGTAAAAACGTGACAACGGGTTTCGAAATATACTTGGAAAAGATAGGAATGGCGGTACCCAAAATTAAAAATTGAAACGTGATATTACGTATGTATTTAAAAATATATATAACCACATACGTATTATCACGTGTATTACTGGAAGGGTAGACAGAACTAAAGGGGCAACAAGCCCCTATATCCAATTTTAGCCAAAATCAAATCTGGGTCGGGTTAAATAGAAAAATTTTGTAATACATTCATAATATCCATTTACAACACCAATAGAGTTTATTTAAAATGAGTTTTGATCTTATATTTATTATATTTACTGGGTTAACCGATGTACTCACGGCCATCCTTGACGTAATCATGCCGGCTCCTCATAGGTTCGTATGCCGCCTGCACGGCGACTGCAGTCAAAATTACCCACAGGCTGTACATAGCGATATTGTGTCCAATCAAACGCAATGAGAAGCAATCAACGGTTATATTGACGCGCGGTTTATTGCATTCGTCTATATGAATTTTAGATAGCGGGAAGATTGCTCTTTTATTGCTTTCCGGTGATGGCTGCAATGTTTGTGATTGCTTGGCTGTTGTGTAACGTTACCGATGGTGGATTCGTCATTTATCCCATGTGTCCCATGCTTAGGCAGGGTTTGCAGTGATCATGGGGGTCTGATGGCTGGATATGCAGATTTCATTACGATGTTTTGTGGCGTCGTTCCGTACATAGATTTGAATAGTCCTAAGATTCGTGCCCGGGTGAATATGAGACACCTGTCCTTACCATGAAGCTACCACCGTTTAAATGTGAGCTTTATACTTTTGGGTGATATGTCAGTGTAACTCGATTTTTCATAAAGCCTAATTTGAAATGATTTTAGAGTTTATAGCAAAAACGACTTACGTGATTTTTCAACATCGCCGACTGTTCAAAAAGCAAAACTCGAGTCGTGAATACTGTTCCTATCTCATTTACTCAATTTATAATTAAATTTTTAATAATCAAGACAACAAAAAACAGTTGTGCATTCTCAATCTACAATTGATATTTCAATTGTGTCCTAATCAACAGTTTTATGAGCAATTAATTGAAAAGGTATAAAAGTCCCCTAATGCAATTAAGTTGACTTTTTTGTGTTAGAAAGCGTGCCAGTCTAATGAGAAGTGACGCAATTAATAGGCACTGACTAATTAACGAGTTCCTACACAATTATTGACTTTATTCGCAAGTGTGTTTACGAATTTAATTAATTTCAAATTGAGCAGCATAATACGAGCCTTTTGTTACCTAGTCTTTCATAAGGAGTTTCTTTGGCACAGTTTGGGGCCAATTAAAAAGTTATTTTTCAAACTTGGTGCGACCGGGAATCGAGACCTGAACCTTCAGGGGTTTGGTCGAACATCAGAACTTTACCAGAAATATGCGTATGTTTAATACGCGTATAGTAAAAACGTTCTAAGTCTGTGACATAGGTATTATTATATTTTTATTATTGACTAGCTGTGCCCGCGGTTTCACTCGCGTTTATGGTTAATGTTATATAGGATGTAAGCCTTCCTCGCTAAATGGGCTATCTAAACTGAATTATTTATATTATCTAAAATATTTTTTCTAATCGGACTAGTAGTTTCTGAGATAAGCGCGTTCAAACATAAAAATAAACTGCTCTAAGAGTCTCGTTAAATAAATATTATCAATATTCAGAATCTTTCTTTTTTGCAAGTCTGTATTAAGACTTTTTGGAAGTCTTAATGAATGATCATTTCTCAGTACCTGCATTGTTTCAATCTACCGGCCATTCGATAAGAATCAATAGCATGTCGAAGAAATTTCAAACCAGCTAATCGATTAAGTCATGTACAACGTAATAGATTTATTTATATTTATCATTGCCGTTTGATATAGGTATATATATAATATATATATATATATAAATATAAAGTGTGTATCATTAAACCTGTACTACTTCGGTTTAGCTAACAAACTGTTTCACAGCGGCGGTACAAACGCCCCGGCAACATTACATCACGCGTTCACTTACCAAAACTTTCCTAATGACACTGAACAAGCGAGCAGTCTACCACAAAAAGTCAACTTCGCAAAAACCACGCGAAGATGAACAGTAGATCCGGCTGAACCGTTTATCAAGGTAACGTGTCGGGCAATTAATCAATAAGACAGCGGCCCGAGCGTTGCCATGGTGACGGGGCAATCCGCCCAAAATAAATGGTACTAATTTTGTTTACGCACGTATTTTTCCCGGTAATAAGCTGTATTGCTGAAACATGACGTTAGAAGTATCATTTGAAAATTATTTTTGAGACTTAAAAACAGTTAGACGCATATTAGAGCGAGATATTTTGTGCTCCTTTCTATTGATTTAGACAATGGTGCTCTTTGTCTAGTCAGTTTTATATATTAATCCAAAATGGCGTCGTTACATTTGTTTCGGTCTAAATAAGATGAGAGACTAATCGAATTTCACAACGCTCTTTCGTGCTTTGGAAGGTTTTCTATACATACCTATAGCAAGTATACGTTTGAGGGATTCTTAATTTCTAAAGAATACCTCAAATGGATACTTGAGATATGTATTAAATACATATATCACGAATCTACTTACATCAAGCACATATCAACATATAATCTTAGCGTTAGATTTATAAATTTTAATAGAATGCGTTTTCAAATTATCTGATAGAAAAAGATTAATTTGATTCTGTTTTATTTGGTTATGTTTATCTGTCTGATCTACATATATAAATAAATTATATGGTTGAACCTGATTGTAATAAATGCAAAATTTTGTGGTGATGCAGGTCAGATGTCCGTCAATAAAGATCGTACCCTGTATGAGACAACATCACATACGTTGATCTGATTTCGAGTTAAGAAGCTTAAGCACTTGTGGTACTGGTATCAGAATCAACAGTGGTTTCTCAAATATGTACATACCTAAATAATATATATTAACTCGCAATACTCAGAACGTGAAAGAGACAGAGTGAAAATCATTCGATTTCACACAATCGTAGTGCATAAGACGAGGTCACTACCGAATGTGCCATCGAGCCGATCCAATCTTTCAAGCATCGAATATGACTCTAAGAAGAACACCTGCTTTGCCGAATAAGTAATAACAGTTTCAGTTAAATCTGAATGGATGTAAATTTAAGAGTTCCAAGTGCAAACTCAAAACGCTTGTTTAGCCGGCCCGTAAAAACTAAAAGCCTTTGTTACATCGCGGGAAAGTGTTTTATGCCTGTCCGACGTTTCCTTTCCGAAACTTGGGGCCACATAAACTTTTATTACGTCCACTTACGCGGAGTTCTTTTGTAAAATGACTACTGAATGTTCGTGAATCCGCTTCACGGGAACAATTTCGGCTTATAAATTAAGGGGTCTTAATTTAACGTGGCACTTTGGTCTCGAGTTTGTCTAATGATAGAGGTCTTTGTAGATGTCAAATGATGCTTCGGCTTTGCTTGATCAACGTCTACATTTTTAATAATATTATAAATGCGAAAGTACATCCGTCTGTTACCGAGGAGGTAACAGTTAAACCACTTAACTGAAACCTTAAAACTTGAAACAAGGATACTATTAACTTATTACAACATAGCTATATCTACGCTTTAGTGAATCTCGCAGTACAATATCCATAATAAACTATTATATGATTGAAGATTTTTGGCAGATACTTCAATAAATAAAAATAAATAATAAAAATACAAGTAACCATAGCAAATTTAAATACATGTATTAAGTATCTTTATACAACAAGCCTTCCTTCCTTATTTAATCATTAATCTTAGGTCCTCTAAAAGTTTAGATTCAAATGATGTATCCCGAAAGCCCTATGATATTATGTACATACGAATGACCGCCAATTCACACTTCATGCCAAATGTTTTTCGTTCTAGTTCTAGAAAACAACAAGCCGTTACTATCTACATTTATTTTTCGAATAAATTTTGCTTGTGGCAGTTAAGCCTCCACAGGCCCTCTTAGCTTAGGCTTTGTAGACTACAGATGTTAATGATAGCCACAAAAAGCAAATTTATTTTCAGGACGCAACTTAGGAGAAAAAACGGTGCTCGTAAAACATCACTTTGTTGTTCGTTTGTGAGATTGTTTTGTTTAAATAATAAGACTAACATTGAGCTGTAAGATTAAGCCTGTACTGTTTTACGATTCGTTCCTTAGTACTTTGTGAAATCTATCTACCTATATAATTAAAAATGTATGTTGGCATAAAGGATGCGTTCCTAAACTAACAATCAGATTGTGATGAAACTTTGTATGTTCTTCTAATACCCGCGTAAGTTTCTGCCCAATAATATGCATTGCATTGCAACGCATGCCCAGTGCAGCTAGTGTAATTTTTATGAAATAATATCAGTTCATATATCGTGATTCATGACCGTCAAAATACTTACAGACGATTAATGAATTGATGAATGAGGTAATACACTCAAAGCCGATTTATGAATTAACGAGCGGATTACGATATTCACTTCAATACATGAATTGAGAATATTACATTGGGGATCCGATATATAAACGCTGGTCATTACATAAAAAAATACTTTTGCGAAAGTGTTGAAACATTTTTATAGGAATAAAACTACTTATTTTAACCCTTAGGAAATCACGCCGTAAATATTTTTGGTATTAGATTTTTAATTGAAGAGCTGTTCTAGGTCAATGGTAAGGATGCGCGCCTCTAATGCAAGGTTTCTAATGCATTCCATGTACGAATACTACTTGCTCGGCGGTGAAGGGCATCATCATTATTCATCAAAAAAACCTATCTCGTGAATTACGCCGTAACTACAAGTAATTACGGAATCGACAGGAACCGAGCTTGTTTAATTTACAAATATCCCGCCCGCGTGTTTGAAAATAGGTTTCCATTCGGTAATATTGAATCAATTCAGACAAACTCAATATTCGGAGTTTCACTACTACTTCATTTCGATATTATTTGATTATGTTCGTGGGTAGTTCAGTGGAACGCCTGGTAAAATGTATCAAAATACATTTTACCAATGGAAGTTATTAGCTTTGCACGCAATATTGTTAAATTAATTAATTTTTACATAATAATGTTACGAAATTAGTGTTTTCGAGCGATAGTGGCTCAATGGCTGAAGGAGTGTTAGTTTGTATCTGGCCACGTATTTCCTGTATTTAGAAAAAAAACTGTACCTACCTACACCTACCTACGATAAAAAATATCAGTGTGAAGTCTGCATAATCAAGTTAATATGGATATGTGATTTGAATCCAATTGTGTTGATAAATTTGCATTTGAATTAATGGACATTATTGGTTTCAAATAAGCTTAATTAAATAATCAACAGTCCGAAACAATTTAATTTGGTCGTGCTTATATTTTATTATCGATTGTTTTAATGAGCTTCGATGGAATTTTGGTATTCAACATTCTAATAAATAAAAGGCAGACCTCATTCCCAAAACTATTTCGCCACCTCTTGATCTTCCTTCTGGCAAAAATTTCGCGAAGCCTTAAAAGCATTTTAGAATGATTCAAGTCGGCTCTTGCTGCCGGGATGTGTCGCGTTGATTCACAAAAGACCTAATATTTCAACATTTTGCTCCTATTTCAGCGTGCACTTGACATGAGACGCCCTATTTCTCTCGTGGCTCGATGTAGACGTCTATTTTTGGAATTTTTTAACAAAGAATTTGTTCTTGTATCTTTTAAAAGTAAGTAGTACTTACATGTATGTCTCACTCAATGTTTACTAAATATGTTGGCATTTATATATTTCTTAGAATGAAATAAATTACACCGGTATTGAGATTTTGTTATAATTTTAATAATTTAGGTATAACACAATATTGTCGATCGCTTGTTAATGAGCAAAGCATCGTCCACTTTGACTTGTCATACTGTGATTTTCATATCAGTGTATTGAACAGAAATTCTAAAACTTAGACGCTAAGACTAAAGCGAGTGGTTACCACAGATTTAGAAAAAAACATCAGCTTTTTTGGTTACATTTTGCAAATTCAGTGTCAATTGATAATATACCACAATAGTTACCTCCCAGTACCTCAGTTTCCTCTCGAACCCTTCCGATATCTGACTCCCCAACTTCAAAGCCTCGGAGGTAATTTGATTCACTCACCCAATTCACAATGCGAGCCCCTAACCCAATGAACGTTACGCTGGCAACATTCTAATGACCTTATTTAGATCGGCGATTTTATGAGTATTTATTCATTTAAATATGTGGGCCATAATGACTGGCTCGATGGCGCATTCGGTAGTGACCCTGCCCCGTGCGCCAAGAGTTGTGGGTTCGATACCCACCCAGGACAAAGATTCGTATGATACTTGTGTTTGTTCTATGTCTGAGTGGTAATATCCAATATTTAAGTAAGTATACATATAATTTTAATACCACTGTTGATTCTGATATCCGTAACACAAGTGCTTAAGCTACTTACCTCGGAGTCAGATCAATGTATGTGATGTAGTCGGATATTCGGATATATTTATATTTTAAGGGGCAAATTAAAGGTTTTTGAAAAGCTTACTTAAGCTGTTAAAGCAACTACGATGTTACATTTTAGAGATTCGGCGTATATAAAGAATCAAGAATAATTAACACGGCCTGGTTGTGAACTTTTAGAAGATCCTAAAGGCGCTTGCAACACAAGGGTGTCAGTCGTAAGTTTCTAATCTTTGAGGTCTTGAGAAATCATTGTGGGGTAAAGGAATACAGGCGTCAATCACCTTATGTCTTCTGTCGTCACCGTTGCATCCTTATTGTCCGTATTTGGACCTTTGGTACTCTAAGTCACTGAACGAAACACAGTAGCCTGTTCTAAATACATAAAGAATAAGTATCTGACTACTTATTACAAAGAAGTTTATACATATCTTACCCACTGAATATCCGAACGATTTGAAATGTTGTCACGGTAAATGGAAATGGAATACTGGCAACATACTTTTTAATAAAATTTATCTGAGGTTTTATTTACTAAGGTCGATAGATAGTAGTATAGTAAATACTATACTATAAGACTCAAAAGACATTTGCTTTATAGTGCCTTATTGACATATCTCAGTACTTTAAAGCTTAGCCGTAGAATACATTACCGTACCCAAAACTAACTCTTCAAATAGCTTTCAAGCAAATTTATACCGAATCGCTATACATGAGAAGTTATTTTATTTCGTCTGTTTCACGGTTCAACAGGGGCGTGGAAGTAAGTGTTAACATGTGACAATAGAGTCCAATTTTGCTTGCGCGAGCGTTGGTTCAAACCGCGGGGTGCGTTGGGCTTCGGGGGGTAATTTGATTCACTCAGCCAATTCACAATGCGCGCTTGTAACCCAATGTATGTGATGCTGGGAACATCCTAATGACCTTATTGTTTGGGATGCGATCGAGTTTAATTTTTTTGAGTGTTGATTACTTGCTTTGCAGCATATTTTTTTGTGTAAAATTATATAAAAAAATGCTGTAGTTTAGGACGCAACTAGTCTCGTATTTGGTTTATCTTTCATTCAGCCTAATTAAAATTGTAACATTCAATAAAATACTGTATTATAATTTCTTTGCACTGTAAACGCTTGGAAATTCGGTGGAAGTTGTAACAAAAATAATTGGGCAAGTGTGCCAGTGCTAAAGTTTAACATTGCTTATTAAAAGCTGCGAGGGTTCTGAATGAATGAAATTAATTATTCAAACTCATTCGGTAGTTATCTTTGTGTTAAACATGTATATTTATACTGACCTCATTACTTACGTTTGCAGTATTAACTATGTAAAACTTTTTGCACCCATTTAAGGAAGTCATATTGACTTAAAAAAATGGAGAAGGTTCTCAGTTCAACTGATTTTTTTTTTTGTTATTTATCCTGAGATTTTTTGTCATTTCATGGGTAATGCCACAAATATAGTTAGAGCATATTTGATCAATACACACTTTTTCATATTTCCTATTGAAATTCTGTTTTTAGATATGTAAAGTGTAATTTTCTCGTGCGAGGCTTGATTGGTTAAACATGTGTGTTGTAAAAGACTTTGTGTTATTAAATTACTGTCAACAACGGCATTAGCTCGCGGTGACCAGGAGGCCTAAATAAATGAATCATGTAAAAGGTCTCAGCCCGTATGAAACAAGGGCCAAATGTACACCAGGCTCATTTGAATATAACTCCGGAAAATTAGCATAGGAGAAAGAATTTCTTGGTAACACGCGCTGCGTAATTTTAATAAATACGGTGTGGAGACATTTTAAATTATTTTATTATGATGAGTTGTATTTTTTTGTTTGTATAATTAAAGCCCAGACACAAAAGGGGCACAAAAGCTCTTTGAGCGATGTACAAGGTGAAAGAGATTTTATAATGGTCCCGTGTAATCTTGTGGAATTATCATCCGGTTTTTGTTATTACTAACGTGGTATCGCGGCTAGTAATCATTGAATTGGTCGACATTATTTCACCATACTTAAATTCATCATCAAAAAGTTCAATGAACTTATGTAAAGTATCTTAACAGTCTAGTTAAAGATATGCTATTAGTGCTGCGAGAAATTAACAGTTGCTACAAATAACTATTCCGAGGTTCCATCACTTGCAAACTGAATAAGCTTAAACTTGGGATTATCTCTTTCTCACTGATGCCGCATTGCTAAGTTGCTTGCTTATCTCCGAAACGGAGTATTACCGCGCTATTTCGGTACTACACTAGTGTTCCATTTGCATAAAGACTGTGTGAATATGCATATACTCGTGTGTGACATTCGACAAGCATTTGATAGCAGGTACAAGTATCGAGTGACTACTAAGCACGTGCTAAATTGTTTTAACTGGTAACGTTAGTGAAACGTTTGCGGTGAATCCATAATGTGTTTAATTCTCTTTGCTTCGGCTCGTACGTATAATGGAAATCCTCGTAATTAGTTTTAAACGAAACTATTTTCTTTTTGATTTACATACATCTGCTTCTAGAGAATATATTTTTAGATTGTTAAATGATGTGAAAGCTTCTACTTAGCGGTTTAAGTGATTATACTCGCAGAATCGCCATTAAACAATCTGCTTAATGTTATGTGAAACCACGGAATTATGCGTACATGCTGTGTTAACACGCAATTTATTTAAAACTTTATCAATGTATTTGGCCCATTTTGGTCGGGGAATAAAAAAGAATGTGCGAACTGTATTTCTTGCCTAGCATGACGTAAAAGATGACTAATCGGGTTTTGGGTATATGATTGTGTAGGCGACAAGCTAGCCACTTGTCACTACTTTTTCACAATTTTCCATCTAACCCAGTCCAGCCCAGTTTGGTTATTGACTGAATGTGGTTAAAGGGGCCTGATGCCCCTTTGACTCTGCCTACCCCTTCGGGGATTATGGGCGTGATGTTATGTATGTATATATATCAATGTATCATGTTAAAATGCCAGAACCGCCACATAGAATGCTTAAAAACCAGTTCAATTAGTTTAAAAAGATCCCCGGCAGTAAACTTTACTGCCTCTTTTAGTACGACTAAAAATACTTGTAGGTAGGCGTATAAATCTCGTAGACTTCGGCTACGGCAGTCATTTATGGCTTTGGATGTTTCCCATCGCTTTATAATGGATTATAAGACGATTTGATGTTGAACATCGCCTTTCTTTCTTGCGGAAAACCGTCTTATTACTTCAGGGCAAGTTAAATTGCTTTACGCTTGTTCGTGCATGCTGGTTGAAAATCCGGTTGTGCTAACAACAGTTTGATGAGAGTTACCGTAGCTCGGGTTTACATGTGTAGAATTACTGACGTTATTTTCGAAGTCGGTGCAGTATTTATGCTTCAAAATGATACATCTTGTGAGAGTCATACATTTTTGAGTAGAGAATAAATTATGGATTTCCGTACTCAGCTATCTGAAAAATCTAATCTTAGTATCATTGAAAAAAAAACAGTCTGGAGTCATTCAGGTTGTCACTGTGAAGAACGGGTGTGGTGGTGTCAGCATCCTTAAATCAACTTTCCTATGATTTTAATTACACGTTAAAACACGCCCTAAGAAGTAAGAAATACAAGTATTGGGGATGTCTCTCTCTTTCCACACCTTATGTTTTCCAGGCAGCACCTAAAATATAAAGCAATGCAACAAAACTGTGTTACCAGCTCACGTGTATCGGAGGCTCGTTCGCCGAGAGCCGGCTCGTGAATAAATAAGCCGGCGCGTTGTGCCGCGCGCCGCGTGGCCGTTCGTTAATGAGCGCGAAGTGGGGCACCGAGCCGCTGAGTCAGCGGCCGCCGCGCGGCCTTACTCTGGGATACAGGGAGTGATGTTGTATATCTCCTCCTCCGCACTAAAATGTCGCTGGGGTGGTGGCGCTATGTGGCGGGTTGTTACATTCCCTAAAATATGGTTGAGTGAAGCGATGGCTGACACATACGTCATGCTTGGGAACAGGTGCCGCCTTTGGGGACTGGTCTGCTCTGGTGGGGTCATATTTTTATTTTTTCTTAGTAATTATAAATTTTTATTATCTTATTTCACACCAGGCCCACTTTGAAACATGGTTCAAAGTTAAATATGATTCTTATAACTTTGTTAATACTGTTGTTGAAAAAAGTAACTACCGAGTTTCTTGCCGGATTCTTCTCGGTAGATGCAACATTCCGAACCGGTGGTAGAATCATATCTCTTTCAACTGTTTTTGACGATTTATAAGTGTTTCTTTGAAACCTATATAAATAAAGAATATTTTGACTTTGACTTTGACTTTGACTTCCTATATTATACTTTAAGGCATATTATGAATTAGAAAGAGCGGTGATACCTCAATGGTAAAGACACGCGCCTCATAACCGAGGGGTGCGGGTTCAAACCCAAGCAAGTACTTCTGGATTTTTCTAATCTGTGTAAGTACGTGTTTATACTACAAGGTAAGGTCGTGATAAAACCTGCGAATTCAAACAACTTTGGATCTGTGACCATGATCCAAAAAAATTACTGGTTTTAAGGATTACGAAGGTCAGATCGGCAGACGCTTTAAGGTAATTACCAGACTTGCTATATCCTGGATCATGGTCTACGAGGACCCCGTCTAAGCACGGGAGATAACGCTAGGAAAAAGATGCAGCATTATTCAGAAGTTCGTATAGCGATAAACATATAATTTTGAAAGCGTACTTTACTCTGCACTATGTTCAATGTGGCCGCAGTCTTGAGATATCATATCATTGTACGGGCTACTCAACATGAGCGCGAAGTGGGGCTCCGAGCCGTCAAGTCAGCGGCCGCCGCGCGCGGCCCTGCTGCGGCATACAGGGAGCGATGTTAAATATATTTGTTATTATACTTTCAGGCTTTCGTGTGATGAATACTTGTGTTTTTTATGTGTCTGGGTGTTAATATCTAATATTTGAGTAGATATTTATATGTATATTTGTAATACAACTGTTGATTCTGATATCCGTAACACAAGTGCTTATGCTACTTACCTCGGAGTCAGATCAATGTATGTGATGTCGTTGGATATTTATTTATTAGTTGAATATTTGTTTTTAGACGACGATTTTTGTTAGACGAACATCTAAGATGCCATTCTAACTCAGTTTACATAATTGGTGGATATATTTAATGGCACATCTCCCTGCATCGGTTAGATTGATTTGCCCTTAAAGGTGTCGTTAAAAAAACACCTATGGTATTCGAAATTCTGGAAATTAGTTTCATTTCAAGTCCTTATTAATGGAAATATTTGGATAACTTTGGAAGTGTGATCATTATACGATATCGTTCTCCAGTAATTATGAAGGTCATATATAAGTCGTTTTATGGTATAAACGCGCAAATTTATAAATCATGGTCAAACCAGACCGCGACGAAATACGACACACCGCTAGGCAAGAGATTCAAAGTTTGCGAATGACGTCACCGATTCCGGCCTCACTCTCGGCCGAGCGGCAAATCCGCTGCTTGCCGCGATCCCGGGTTCTTGCGTCGGTCAAACTTTCGCCAACTCCGCCATAACTCGGCTTAATGGCCGAGGCGGACAAATTGGTGGCCGTGTCCGTTGCGCAATTATGTTCATTAGACGTACGCGCGGACCGTGTCCGCTAGTCCGGAGTTATCTAGGTGACCTTTCGAGTACGTGCAGTTTAAACTGCACTTATGTTGTTCAGCAGTCCGCTTTTAACTGGCTTAAAAAGAGTTAGTTTCCGCTTTTAACTGGCTTAAAATTTCAAGAAGGATACGCGTAACAAGTGCACCTTTGAACTTTACGACGTCCCTCCGATGAAGCTACGTGAACATTATACGAATACAACAAAACACCTGTAAAATGTTAAACGTTTGTATTTTTTGATTACAACTTCATAAATCAATAAATTTGATACCGAAATAAACGTGCCAAAGGGTTTGGTTAACAGAGTAAAAACGTCCACTATACTGCTCAGTGTACATTAGAGATTCAGGGATACGTTTGTAAAAGACAGCTTTTCTTCTCATTCAGAACCCAAATAAACAAAAGACAATCGAGCGCTGAAATGGACGAATTACAAAAATGTCATGTCATTTAGGATTCACTGTGGCAACGGAATCAAAAAACGGCATGCAGGACTACACCAGCTTTGTTAGAGCAAATGCTTTTTTTTTCTTTTTTTCCCGTTTTTGGGCAAAGCCGTTGTTTTGCCGTTTTTTGCTGCGGTCTATTCGTCATGCGTCGTTTCATTGTTGATGATAGCTCGTGTGTATGATGTATGCCTTTTTATTTTGCGACATGTTTTTTTACGTCACGTTTCGTGCGATGGCCAGATAACGATAGTTCGCGGATTTTTGTCAACAGATCCGTTTCAGTTTTGGATTGAAATTTGAATCTCTTGCCTAGCCAGTGTTGTAAAAGGCGAATAATGGATTAATGGTTGTGTATTACGTTAAAGATTATATAGGCGACGAGTTAGCCATTTGTGTCGGGAACAATGTCATACGATACTCAATAATTCTAAAGATAATATGAGGATAGAAAATAAGTGTCTCACTCGTAAATTATTCTGTCCCTAACCGATGGAAAAGAATACACACGTAATATTGGACAAGTTATACGACCCCGTAAAAGTAATGTAATATTGTTGGGGTGAATGTACGTACGTATTTATGCGTAAAATGGCGCTTTTACGTAATGACCCATATATCATTTTATGACATAAAGACCTAGACTTTAATATAAAATGAGAATTTAGCGGGGTGTTGGTGTAATTGACAACATAGTATTATACCTAACCGCGTCTTAATATGTGAGATGTACACATTTCAAGTTAAATAATAAAATTCTTTAGTAAAAGTGTTTTTCAAAGACCAGTCTTTTATTTTTTCGGATTTTATCTGTTAATATGTAATGATGGCATTTGGTACGTCATCATTAGATATGAGCGGTGGTATGGTAAGAACACGCGCCTCTTAACCGAGGAGTGCGGTTTCAAACGCGGGATTTTTCAAGTTTATGTACGTATTTATAACACTTGCTCGACGGTGAAGGAAAACATCGTGATGAAACCTGCAAATTCAAACAACTTTGGATTTGTAACCATGAACCAAAAATTGTCTGGTTCCCCTATCTTAGGGTTACGTAGGTCAGATCGGCAGTCGCTTCAATGTAATTACCAGACTCGCTAAATCCACGATCATGGTCTAAGCGGACCCCGTCTAAACACGGGACATAACGCTAGGAATGTGATGAACTAATGATGACATTCCGGTTTCTACATTCAACTGGCATATTACTTCGTGATTTCAAACTCCGAAAGAGCACATACACGGTACTTTCGGCAGATTTGTGCAAAAATCTGGGTCAAAACAATGTGAAACTATGAAATGTTGTGACTGTATAACTCTATGACTCTTAAAGCAGAGCTGATTGCTTGATGGATGCCATTGAGCTTCTATGAATGATTAAATACTTCTTTAAAAGCAACAGTAGCTTAATTTGAACTTATCTTGAACGTAAAGTATAATAGTTAAATAGATAATACATTTATTACTTTGTTTAATAATAAGGATAAGGAGGAGGAGATTGTGTAAAGATCGTGCCATATGGCGTTCGGTTCTCTCTGCCTACTCCGCTAGGGAAGTGGCGTGAAGTTTAGTTTAGTTTAGTTTTAAATATTAATAATTGCAAGGCCATATCCTTCTTTTTTTTCAGTTACTTATTATCCTTTACCTGAAGGTTGTCTGGAAGTGACCGCTATCAGTAATAATACTGCCTTAATTGTATTGTATTCGTCTTTATGCAAAGTTCTGTATTTTTCTAGCCTATCTATCTATCTATTCATAATATTATATTAAACCCTTGTGCACACTTGTAAATTAAGTAGGTACATTTAAATACAAGAAAGCAGCGATTATAAGAAAGCGCATTCACACTTCCACCTTAAACAAAGTTGCGCAGTCACATTGTATTATCCACTTGATCTCCCGTTACATTCTGCACGCCGCGAGTTTTGCAGCGCTGTGTACCCGTCCCCAAGGGGCAAGGCGAAATGAATTACGCCAGTTAATTATTGCCCCGTGTATTTGCGGGTATAATCCGTTTACGGCGAGTTGGGAGCAGACATTGTCTTATTTGAGGGGTGCTTTTGGCAGTTTTGTGAATGGAAGTGGTCATGGCGCTTTTGTATTCAAGTTGTTACGGAACAGGTATAAAAGGAGGGTTAAGAAGTAATAAAGCCGACTTTAGTGACTCGGTGGAACGGAGACATATTTAATAAAGGGCTTCTTTTTTATTTATTTTTCGTTTATTGCATTGTGCCACTTCTAAGACTATTTTGAAATTCAAGTTTTTTCGTTGTCATGTATCATCTATTTTTACCGTATTTGGCCGTCGAAATTAATAGAATTACGTCTTAATCCACTTACGAAAATCCAAATATATAACTACATATCATATAAATTATAGAATCCGCTTAAAAATAGGTTATTCGAAAGATATAATACAAAAACTGCTAGTATTGGGTTTTGAAAATCATGATAGGCGATCCTTATTTATTATGAGATGTTATTTACTGTGTGATTTGTCTCACTTTTGATATATTAAGACTGATAGGAGAATCAAGTAGCCAAAGGCCAAGAAAGTCTCAATGAATCTACCTTCTTCATTGATCCCGAAACTTACTTCAGATTTGACGTGTATTTATGATTCACATTTTTTATTATTCTAAATGTATAATCTTACTTATTTATGTTAAGGTCGAATACATTTAGGCTTGTTACTTTCATTTTAATTCCACGTGATGTTCGCAATCTAACTTTTATATGTTTCTAAATTAACTTCTCTTACAACTTCACTTTGTGTAATTGTTGCGTGAGGTTATGTTAACGTCATCGTACGCCGATTAGTCAACGCATCAAATGCGAGCAACTAAACAGTGATCAGCGTAACACAACTCCGCCGTAACATTCGTACCGAGTGTTAATTTTGCTTTATTGTTTTGTTACAGGTAATGGAGCGGGAAAAATCTCATTCCCCATGATTTATGTGCGTATTGGTCGTTTAATTTCCCGTTGAAGCCACCAGATGGGTAACGTACACTTTTTTCGCCCCTTTTGTTCCCGGTTCGTAATCATATGAGGGGCACCGATTTGTGCTCGTTTGATGTGAAAACCCCTTTTATAAACCTTTTATGTGTGGGATCAAACTGTGGTTATGTCAAAGAAAAAATCTTCAATGACGCGTAAGTTTCATTAATATGGTTTATTATTTTCTATATTAATATTCATAATGTCTGATTGTCTGTCTCGCTATGTAAAATGTTCTCTAGTCTTTTTTTGAAAAGCATGTACATCTAAACCTCCGCATATGAAATTCAAACTTCCGCATGATAAAAGATATGCTTAGAATATTCACTAAGAAAATACTGGGGAGATAAGACAGGCTCTGTTGATTCATCAGTATGACAGTTAATTAAATACAGCGATGTTAATCCGTGTATTACTTTCCAAAAACCAGTGTAATAAAAAAGTTTCAGAGAATTGTTCAAATAATTGCCCAACGTTTAAAAATACTAACTTATCGTCCAAAATTTCACATGAGTTTGTTATTTCTAAGTTTCGAAAGATATAAATTGTACCTCTCAAGTTATCTCTAGCAACTCCGCGCAACTCCGAGCAATTAGCAAGAACAATATTCCGTCTGTTTCACAGAAACTTGATGTAATTAATTTGCTTCTCCCAAGTTCGCGCCTGGATCGTCATCCGAATCGTCTCCCTAATGTCTCACGAGCTCAGCTATTGAAATATTTAATTCCTTATTCTATGGCTCTGCCATATTTTGTCTTCATTTGGCGTTACGCACATCTACATTGTCCAATGATTCGAAAATGGGCCCTATTCCGTTCATATAAGGTGTTTTGGGCGTGTTTCTGTGGGTAACGTTGGAGCAGAGGTCCTCAAACTTCTTGCTATAAACCCCTTTGTTTTCGGAATAGAGCAGACTGCTCAACGACTCTCAGAAAATGCATTTTGGATGCAGGGCAGAGACATTGCATATTTTAGTGTTAGCATACATTTTATATTTTCTTATATCTTTAAGTATTAGTACAATTGATTCTAAAGTAAGTTGTGATGTTAGTAACTTTACTTGGTTTTTAATCATTACTATATTCTAAAACCTGATCCATGTCAATAATGTCAACCTAAATGGGCGAGACTCTTGAATCCGTTCGTATCACATAAACCTCATTCAATCTTCCTATCACTCGACCCCTTGGCATTTCAACGCGACCCCTGGGGTCCATCTAAACCACTTTGGGAATACGGGTTAGAGAAACCCCAGCTTTTATGACGGAGCGTGATATGAACGTCGCATAAAGTCGGGTTCATATTCGCAGCCCAAAGGTCTCTGTGACAATGTGATAAGTTTCTCATCATAGGAGATTATGTATATTGTTATGAAATACGCGAGCCGCAGCACGAATATTACTTGGTTTGTAGGGGCTGGTATTTTGGAATTAAGCCGCAAAGGAATGAAGTCGGCGATATGAACTATCGAGGGGAGCTTAATTAAGCATGTTGTATGTTAGTTCAGCGCTGCGGGTTCACAACTTCTGATAAATCTTTCTTGTTGCTGAAAAAATGCTCACAGCGACTTTCTGACTTCTATGTTTGTAGATTTGAACTGTCCATCTTACGGCTAATATATGCTTACTGTTTCCATATTTATTTATTTAGGAAAAAATCTACAGCACATTGTTACAAAATGTACATAAATATAATAACAAAGTTAAGAGATGTTAATTACAGTTTTTCCTTAATATTACATACAAATACACGATGCAAGTACACTTAAAATAACATCAATAGGTATGTTATATAGGTACGTTTACAAGTGAGCAGACTAATAAGTATTTAGGTGCTTATAGTATTGAACTAACTTATCTAGACAATGAAAATAATATATAATAATACATATATATATATATATATATATATATATATATATATATATATATATATGTTTCGTAGGTACTTACATAACATTTAGATAAATAATAGGCTAGTTGACTAAAATATTTTTTTAGTCCGCTAGTCAGATTATCAAAAAATATTGAGTTCGTATATTTTGCTTTATCAAATGCTCGGAAAATAACAAAGATACAGCGCTTCAAAGATCTGGAGTGGAGCGCTTTTACATCACTTGTTCCTAAAATTCTACAGAACAAGTGACGTCACGCGCACCTTTAACGCGCTGTATCTTCGTAATTTTTGGTTTGCTGAACAAAAGAAAAAATACGTGAGCAATATTTTTTTGTAATCTCTATAATGGACTAATTATTTTTTTTTGAGTCAACTTGCCTATTGTTATAGAGGTAGAAAAAAATATCCGTGAAGTTACAGTTGGTTCATACTCACTCATTAATCCCCAACTTCTCCGCAGTAGAAAAATTAGCAACTCAATTCATACTAAAATAATAATAAGTATAGTTGAAAATGAGTAAGTTAAACCTAAAAAAAAACGAGGTAGCTGAACTAAATAGAGAAGAACAAACAAAGATAAAGACTAGTGTAATCAGCTTAGAGTCTTTAGTTCAACTACAAACTAGGCTAAATAGAAATGTTCTCGGTAGAAAAGTGCAAGAAATTAAATCCAACTCTTGTAATGTATCTACAGACAGACACTATCCGTGGAACTTAATACGTTATCAGTAGACATCTAATAAGAGGCATGTGTTTGTGATTGTACACAGTATTGATCACAAAATTCTCAAGAAACAGAATTTCGAACAAACTACGATCATTAACGTACGACACTTAACAGTACATTTGAGAGTAGTCAAGTTTGATCTTCCCGGAGTTTGCCTTAAGTTGAATATTGGAATACTGGTGTAAAACTACTATTCGAAAGCTCGGAAGCTTCCTTTCTGAACGTCGACTACGTTGGAAATAGTTTGTCCTTGCATTAGAAGAGTTTCTGAAACAGAATTTGGCGGTTGGCTTAACAGAAAACATGGTCGGTTTCTTTAATCATGTTTTCTTGCCAGCGACCTGCCCCAGTTTTGCATGGGTAGCAGAGTTTACGAATAAACCTTGAAAACACGTAAAATACCCCAACTTGAAAACCATATGAAAATTTACTTTTTCAATTAATAATATAAATATGAGGAGAAGAAATTAGAAGAGAGGAAAGACACGTGACAAAGAGAGTGGCGATTATGAATTGTGTGAAAGATGATATGAGTGAAATGGGATTAGATAGCTTGATGACTGCTGACTGGAATAGGCAGACGTGCTACGCCGACCCCAGATGACCTGGGAGAAGGGCAAGAGGATGATGAGTTAATAATGTTAATACATATAACCAAATATGTAAAGAGTAAACAATAAAAGAGGCAATCCAATGATAGAATATGAAATTAAAGATCTGCGATGCATTGAAGATTTTTTGAAAAGGGGAATTCTAATTAATATACCTAAATGTCTTAAAGTGCAACAACGTATCAAAGACTAGCAATCATTACAATAAACGTTCTATTACATAAATTGACTGTTACTTGAATACAGTACGACAGTACAACTCCCTATGTCATTATGAAATTTTCTTTTAAATAATAAAAAGTATATAAGTAATCTAGTTTTAATGTCATAATACTCCAAAACTTCTTTATTATTGTTGGGAATAATTCATTAATAACACCTGATGTTATCAGAAACCAATCTGGCAGGAAGCTTTTGTAACCATTTACTTGTTTAGTGATAAATCTGAACTTTCTGGAAAAATACCAGATTGTAATAAATAAGAAGATTAACTGTCGTGTTTTTCCTTCATATTTGGTTTATTATTCACGACAATTGTTTCTAAGATACGTTTTGGCAATATACAGGGGTACATGTCGTTATCTCCATCGTAGTTGCACAATAAACAGATTAACTTATGTCGAAACTTGAACAATCGACGTAGTCGAGAATTACCGTTATATGTCGCATATTCATATTAAGGGGATTATTTACTGATGTAGGTGAACATTGTTGAAATAGTTAGACGGGGAATATTTTTGTGCTTACTTTACGAGCAGTGGATGGCGTATAAGCTCATTGTGTTTTCCGTTTCGCTATTTACTTTTATGATACCTATTGGCACAAATGTTTGCGTTCACCTTGACAAATGGCGCTTAGCGTTGACATGTTTGAGTGCGATTTGTGTACTGGGATTAGTAAAAAAGAAGGACTCCACGCTGTCATAATATAGCGTTAAGCCACATTTATACATGTGTGAGTAAGTTACTTAAGGATACCAGTTAACGGATATCTGTCATTTGAAGCACATATTATGTCAATGTGTGTCGTAAGTTGCGTAAAAATTTGAAGCACCTGAGGAGCTTCAACGTTTAGTTAATGGTGCGAAGTCCTTCTTTTCTTACTCGTCCGTGATCGGGATGTACAAATTAGTTTTGACGTGATATTCGACTAAATCCTTTTGATTGATCAATGAAATTATAGGCTTAGTTATTTCTCCGTTTTTAATGACAATGGTTTAAAATTATTTCATAAAGATCAAGCTGAGGCAATAAAAGCCCTTGTAAATTTCATATTTCATTAATTCGTCTTATTCCTAGGATTATTTTTCTAGGACGTGAATCATGACTACATTAGTTACATGAAACCGGTTGATAAATATAAAAAAATCATGTCTTTTAATAAATATCACAGAAAATTTGGATTAGATGTTTTAATAGTAAAAGTATGTATGTAATGTAAATCTCAGTACATAAATGTTAATGAACTATAAAAAAGTAACCTAAAATTGCTTAAGTATATTCCTTTGACGAACCAACTTCAAATTGAAAATAAATTGTCTAAGATAACATATTTCGTACATAAACGTCATGAATACTTAATTCGGTGCTTATATATGAGATGGCTTATTTATATTCTAAGATGAAGTTACAAGTTACAGGCGAAACTTCACCTTAGCTTAAAAGTCAGTTGCAGGAGTTGATATTTAAGTTGGTGCCTTATTTTGTAAATAGGTTACCTACATCTATTTTATTAATAACTCAGTGGAAAAAAACTTCTTTAAACTTTGTAGGAATCTTTTTGCGTTTTTAAAGGACTTCCTCGATTCAATTTTACTTGAGAACAAGAACGTCTTAATATTTTTTTTTTCGAAAAATATTTCTCATGTGTCTTTCATCACGTAAACGGCAAAATAAAGTTTAGTTGGTTTAGCTAGATTATTGTGACTAAGTAATCAGACGAGGCTAGTTTGTCATTTACATAATACCCAATACCTACGCCATTAGTCGCACTGAAGACGTGCTAGACAAGACACATTATCTTCGAGTCTCAGGCCAACACGGGGTTTTATTAAAATACTTTAAAAAAAAAATTCAGTTGAATTGAGAACCTCCTCCTTTTTTTTGAAGTCGGTTAAAAAGTAACGTAATTTTTCATATGACAATTAACCGTACACTAATTTGAAACCGTTGTCGGCTATACTCAAATACCTTCGTAGTAATCCGATATCACTTAATACTATTTTCTACTATACCTTCTGTATATAAGGCTTCATTGATGAATATTCTAAGAGTAACTTGAAGGCGCAAGAGTTTGATATCGATGCATAGTTCGGATCTGCTTACACAACTCCTACATTTTACTTGCGAAGTATCTACGCGTCGTTAAAATTGAAATTTTAAGTACCTACGTGTACCGATTGTTGTTCACGAATACTTTGCCGAATCACATATCGATTTTGATATCATATTGAAAGTTAATAATCGGAAGACATGTTTACACACGGCTGAAGTAGTCTTGCTAATATATTAGTATTATTATTTAATAGCGTCCCTCTTTTACTTCTGATGTTAATTGGTGAAAAAAAAGTGATATAAAGCTTGAAATTAGGTCAAACGGTGTATTATTGTTAGGTTTAATAAAGAAAATCAGAATCTTTTAATAAATATAAACATTCTTACATTTATTTCTATACTGACTATTTCTGACCGGCTCGATGGCGCATTCGGTAGTGACCCTGCCCCATGCGCCAAGAGTTGTGGGTTCGATCCCCACCCAGGACAAACATTCGTATGATGAATGCTTCTGTTTGTTCTGTGTCTGGGTGTTAATATCCAATATTTAAGTATATATTTGTAATACCACTGTTGATACTGATATCCGTAAGACAAGTGCTTAAGCTACTTACCTCGGAATCAGATCAATGTATGTGATGTCGTCGGATATTAACAAAAAGGTCTGTTTAATTTAGTTGTACTTAACAAATAATTGTATATATTGTTACACAAAATTTATTTACGAGAGTCCCTTTTTACTTGTGATGTTAATTGGTGAAAAAAAAATGATATAGAGCTTGAAATTAGGTCAAACGGTGTAGTATTGTTCGGTTTCGGTGTAGTATTGTTGACTGCCTCGTTGGTCTAGTGGTAGCATGCGCCGCCTAAGGACCAAGAGGTCCCGGGTTCAAATCCCGGGTCGGGCCAAAAATTTGTGGCTGGGTATTTCAATATTCAAATTACTCAGTAACAGCCCGGAGTCAGGAAGTTGGCGGTTTAATCACCCCCGTGCCTCGGAAAGCACGTTAAGCCGTTGGTCCTGCGCCTAACCTCTCTCCGGTCATGTCGGATTGCCGTCTCACCGGACTATGAGAGTGAAGGAATAGAGAGTGCACCTGTGTTTGCGCACACACTTGTGCACTATAATATCTCCTGCGCAGATGGCTAATCCTCGTTGAGATTGGCCGCCGTAACCGATATCGGTTAGGAGGACATTATTATTATTGTTCGGTTTAAAACGAAAATCAGAATCTTTATATAAATAGAAACATTCTTTCATTTATTAACCGACTTCAAAAAAAAGGAGGAGGTTCTCAATTCGACTGAATTTTTTTTTTTTTTTTTTTTTTTTTTGTATGTATGTTACTCGATATCTCTGAGAATTGTTAACCGATTTCCAAAATTTTTTTTTTAATCGAAAGGGTTTACTCCCGAATTGGTCCCATTGCCACCAAGTCAGGATCTGATGAAGGGATCTCAGGAAAATCGAGGGCAACCCTCAAACTTTATAGGCACGTACAATGTGTTTTAGACATTTTCTAAGATTTTTCAAGTATTTACGTATGGTACTTATCATCTTATGATGGTGAGCTGATGATGGAAGGTACAAATCCTTAACGTTTAGGAATTAGTTTATGATTCTTTAAATATTGATATCTTCGAGAATTGTAAGACGATTTTTATTTAGAGTTCTTTTTTTATTCAAAAGGGTATATCCTGGAGTTGGTCCTATTGGTACCACATCTGGATCTGATGAAGGAATCTTAGGCAAATCGAGGGAAACCCTCAAGTATTATAGGCGCGTACAATCTATTTTAGTTATTTTCTAAAACAATTCAAGTATTTACGTCTGGTATTCATAATCTCATGTTGCTGAGCTGATGATGGAAGGTGCAACTCCTTAACGATTAGGAGTTCGTGGATAATTCTTTCAATATTATACGGCCATATTGAGTGTTATTCTCGAGATAGTCTCAATTTCACCAAGTCTTGGTCTAGTGATGGGATTCCATGAAAACGAGGGCCACTCTTAAATTTTAACGACATGTTAGGTGTTTTATTTATTTTTTCTAAAACGAGTCCAGTATTTGTGTCTCGTACTCATCATGTTATGTTGCTTAGCTGATGATGAAAGGTATAACTCTTTTAAGATTAGTAGTTTTAAGTAATTCTTTAAACATTAAAGGCTCGTTATATCTTTTCGTCTTTAGTCTCATAAGACGGGCACCGTCTCATTAAAGCAGCTCGTTTTGATTTGGTCTACCTACCTATTAATAAATTTCACTAAAAAGTAACAAATAAGTTAAATTTTAACAAAAATAAAAACCGACTTCAAAAAACCCCGCAAAAAATGTTTATAAAAAAACACAAGTAAAAACTGCTTTGATAGCTATTTAAATGTCTAAACACTAAAAAGTATAAAATAAATTCTTTCGACTGCTTCGATGAAAGTATTAATCTTTAACACGTATTTAAATATTTACAATAATCAGTTAGTTTTGGAGTCGGTGCCAGCCAAACTAAAAGAAAAGTAAACACTTAATAACAAATTACCTTACTAATAACAATATGAGACAAATTAGTTAAAATATGAGTATATTAACTTACTATTGATTTTGTATATTCAAAACCTATTTTTTCTATAGAGTTGTTACATCAATAAAAATGGATTAAGGTCACTTTTGTAAATGCGTACTAGTTGTTTTAAAACAATCCACGGAAGCCTTGTTATTTTCCCTTTGTGTTTGGTTGTAAGCTTTATAAATGATTTTAAGGAAACAGGTAGAGAAAAAGAGTAGGTAACGGTATTTGTAATCCTTAAAAGTGTTATTATTCTGTATTTTCCTAGTAGGAGCCATATCAGATAAGATTTAATTTACTATGCAAATATTGTTAAAGGTCACTACTTACACAGAAAGCAACTATTTGTCTCGTTACTATCGATATTGCTGCCGAGATCTATCGAATAGAAGTTTGAAAGCTTCTACCAATCGGAACAATCTTGGTAAAGTATATTGGTAACTTACTTCTTGTTTGTATTAAAATATGTTTGTGCAAAATAGAAACAGTAATTTGGCTTACATCGCCTAAAAAGGAAGAAGAGATGAGGAAAATAGTGATATTTTGCTCAGAACTCAGAATCACAAATCCAGCCAGTGACAAAATCGCTGAAGTCTTCATGAAAGGCAAAATCAAACCGTTCTGATGACGTCACATTCAATCATGCGCTACACGCCAAGCGTACATCTCTTTGATGTCGTATAATGAAAATGTTCTTGCCATTTGTTCGTCAGTGACGTCGTCAATGGTGGAATAGATGTCTATCCAAACTAGTGATGTACAAGGAATGTTATATGACGGTAATGTTCAATTGGAAAAGTAAGTGAAAATCGTGATAGTTTAGAAAAACTATTGATTTCTTAATTTTTCAAACGGTAAATAGTTACGTGCCAAAATTTTTTGGCGTATATCTGTTATGTAAAAGATTTGCTGATATATTCAAGATGATTTATTTTGTTGAGCTCTACCAATTTTCAGACGACAATTCTGTGTTTAGAGAGCTGACAATCTTTATCCAGTTCATAGTTTGTTTAAATTTAAAGGTTCGCTTGAACTTTGTTTTTAGATAAAAGCAAGTAACCGAGGGCTATTATAACCTTTTTTTTTTTTTTTTGGCCTCGAGATTGTAGGAGAACCCTGCATCGCCCAATTAGGTCGTGGGTGGATTATACCGACTGAACCCCTCCGATATACCGTCTACGCCTTTATGTAAGATGCCCACGGGATCGCGCAACTTTAAACCACCGTGTCACTTGACAAATAGGATAATGGTTACTTATCCCTAGTTATTTATCTAAATGTCAGTGTCTAGTTAGTGTTTAACCCTATATCACTCCCGTTTCATGATCTTCTTACCCATTGAGCTACCACAGTTCATGCTCTCATCTTCCTAGCGTTTTGTCCCGTGCGTAGACGGGGTGCGCTTAGACCATGATCCAGGATTTAGCAAGCCTGGTAATTACATTGAAGCTGACTGCTGATCTGACCTTCGTAACCTTAAGATGACCAAGAGAAACCAGACAATTTTTGGATCATGGTTACAACTATAAAGTTGTTCGTATTTGCAGGTCTCATCACGATATTTTCCCTCACCGCCCAGCTAGTGGTATAAATACGTACATAGATTAAAAAAACCTGGGGGGAGGTGCTCAGAACCCGTAACCCTCGGTTATGAGGCGCATGTCCCTACCATTGAGCTACCACAGTTCTTGAGAATAAATTCACGTGCGAAACTCAATTCTGTGGAAATTATCCATGTTTAACCTTTGCCCTTAGCAACTAACCTCAATTCAATACTCGATAATTCGTACGAATCGAACGAAAACTCCTGATCGTTATTCGCGAGTTTCGCAACACACGTGTTTATTTTGAAAGTTGGGTAATCTCAGCAAATCACCCGGGAGTGACACTGAATATTGATGGTCGTGTTCGAAGTTTAAACGGTGTTAAAACGGAGTCGTGTTCGATCAATATGTGTAGTTTAAAGATGGAATTCAGCTTTATGATGACTTTTATACACTTACACTTTTTTTTTTCTTAAAGTTCTACCGTGGTTTTTGTTGAATTAGCTAATTTTGGTAGGAAGTAGCCTAACGGTTGTTGTTTTTTTTTATTTTTTTAATAAGTACTAGCTTATCTCTTTGATGAACACCGCGGTTTCATCCGCGTTTATGGTAAATGTTATATCCTCGATAAATGTGCTATATAACACTGAAAGATTTTTAAAAATCGGACCATGAGTTCCTGAGGTTAGCGCGTTCAAGCAAACAAACAAACTATTCAGATTTATAATATAAGTGTGTTTGTAGATAAGTCCAAAGAGAAACAATTATTAATCCTAATTATATTTATCAACATTTTGAATGATTATCTCTATGAGAGCTAAATTAACCTTACTTCCATTCAACGTTTAAAGCATGTTTGAGTAATATCATCAGTGCGATATAAGTTCGAAGCTACTTTTAAGTGTACTTACAATGAAACGCGCTTACAGTGAACACTAACTTGATTTCTCTACAACTAAATCCTTTTAAAACCATAACAGTGACTAAACGAACACATTATGCAAGGAGACAATGAACATTTTCTAGAGAATACTTGGAAATACTTTTTTAAGTGACCGCAACGTATTTATGACTGAAAAATATGTTGTTTTAGATTTAATATAAGTATATGTTATATATTGTAAGTATGTATTTATATTATATTTAGTCGCGTATTTTACTCAGTTATGAATTTGTGTTTATATGTATGTTTATATGTTAATAATAAGTATTTTATCATCATCCTTATTTTTGTATCCCCTTTTTATTTTATTAGTATGATTTACTGAACGGCCCTACCCCTCTCTTTTCATTAGCTTATTTTCCTCTACCTGAAGGTTGACTGGAAGAGATTGCTTTTAGCGATAAGACCGCCTAAATTGTATTGTATTTGTCTGTATTTGTTTTTAGAGCAATAAAGAATCTCTAACTATCTATATCTCTATCTGTCTTGGAACAAAAGTGACACAAGAAGAATTCTCGCCTTTTTTAGATGCTTTTCATACCGTGTTCACAAATAAGGCGTGTTACTATATAAACGAGCTAACAGATCGCAGAGTGGCATAGTAAATGCAAATTTGAATCCTAGCATATAATTATAAAATATATTTTTTTTTTGAGAACATTTATATACATAATGTCACTCCATGTCTGTCATTTCTCATGTGGCAGGCAAGGTTCTCCCAAAATAATAAATAAATAAATATCCGACTTCATCACATACATTGTTCTGATTCCGAGGTGTGTACTTAAGCACTTGTGTTACGGATATCAGAATCAACAGTGGTATTACAAATATATACTTAAATATTAGATATTTAACACCCAGACACAGAACAAACACAAGTATTCATCACACGAATGTTTGTTCTGGGTGGAGATCGAACCCACAAGTCTTGGCGCACGGGGCAGGGTCTCTACCGAATGCGCCATCGAGCCAGTCAAAATATGATTCAGAAACAGCTTTGTGGCGACGGAGAACTACTTAGTCAACCAAATAATTCTAGCAATACGCTCCATTCAATTTCGTCACGTCCTTTACATACAGACAGTTTACGTCAGATCCGCTCGTAATGAGCGTGAGACAATAACTTTAGCGCATAAACACTGCGTTTTGGACTGCATTTAGTTCGTGGAGTGAATAGTTTTATTGCAGTTGTTGTCAGGAGGGTTAAATAGCTACGTCACGGTCTAGTTCAAACGGAAACCACACAGTCAGACGAACTTCGAGCTACGAGTTGAAATAAACCTGCCGCTTGGAGCTTGACCTTTATCGATAGTATCCATATTTACGGTAGAGGATCGTTTTTATATTTGAAAGTTATTCGTAATTGATGTATTCACGTGTTGGTCTGAGACATAAAAATAATGTGTCCACTGTGTTTCTTCCCTAGCATGTCGTAAAAAGCGACTAATCGTATATGGGGTTTTTCGTATGTGATTGTGTAGGCGGCGAGCTAGCCAGTAATTTTACACAATTTTCCATCTAACTCAGCTTAGTTTTGTTTTTAGCTGAATGTGGTTAAAGGGGCTTGCTTCCCCTTTGATTCTGCCTACCCCTTCGGGGATTATGGGCGTGATGTTATGAATGTATGTATTTATTTACATTTAACTACACTAGCTTCAAAGATTTTGTATCCGTAGAATCAAAATTAAAATCAAAGAGTAATTTTATCATGCCGGTATACAGAAATGTGATACTTTTACCCTGTGTTAACTTAGATGGTATACTCGTTTATACTATATGTGTGGAAATTTTAGCCCAACCGTGCATTAAAACCATGGACATCTGAACTTTCATCCCAATATGATTACGATTTGTCTTTTAAATTTATGAGGATGGATTAACCGTGATCTTTAAGTTTGTCTTGAGGCCTACTTTTGTAGACAAATAAGTAAATATAACTAGTCAAAATACATGCCTGAGCTAAAAATCTATTAACATTTTTATCTTCATCTGTGGTAACCAATGACGTTGATCGAACATGCAGAAGCGTCATTCATTCCTACATCGCGCTGTCGAAGTTATTCTCGCCACTAAGTATATATATAATACACCGAGACGGTTAGTCGGACCTAGGTTCCCGAGCAAGCAACACTTAGCTCGGCGGAAGTATTAGTACGAGCGCGTAGCTCCGATGCAAAAGTTACCATTAGAATGAATGTCTTTGTTGCATCTTGCGTGTTCAGGCTAAGCGTAATTTTTTAACAAAAGTGCAACGTGTAATGTAACTAGTATATAATATGATGAACCAATATGTATTGAACATAATATGATGAACCGCGCAGCGACACCTGCGCCGTTGATTTCCCGATGGACGCGAGATAAAGGTGATGCATCAATCACCAGCGAAGACAGCCGCACATAATTGTGGGAACGACCGCTCCCGTGGGATCGGCCAGGTGGTCTGCCTCTAGGCATGTACCTTATATGTAAGTAAAGGATTCCCTGAAGTCGTTAAGTAAATGGTGACTTTTGGAACGAAATAATAAGGTACAAATTAACTTAGAAAGGATCACTTATATTTAGCTACCATTGATGCATTCACATGTATACAATATCACGGCCTCAATCCCTGAAGGGTTGGCAGAGTCGAGCATTAAGCTTCTTTAGCAAATACTAGCTGTGCCCACGGTTTCACCCGCGTTGATAGTTATTGTTATATAGCCTATAGCCTTCCTCGATAAATGGGCTATCTAACACTGAAATAATTTTTCAAATCGGTCCCGTAGTTTCTGAGATTAGCGCGTTCAAGCAAACAAACAAACAAACTCTTCAGCTTTATAATATAATTATTATAATTATAGTACGTAAAAAATATGGAATAGTACTTTTACGTAAAAATTCAATTGAATTCCGTTAGTTCTCGTTGTTAACACAACCACAAATCGAAAACACAGTGCGCATTTGTAGCATTTTTAACCGACTTAGGAGGAGGTTCTCAATTCGACTGAATTTTTTTTTATGACATGCGTTTATAGTTAGGAACACAGCAAGTAAATCTTATATACTCCTACGATCTAAGTGTAACCTGAAATTTGAGTTCTAGAATCACAAGTACTTTTATGGCCCGGAAAAGGAGACTTATCTTAAAACATTCTTGGCTTTATAACATAAACCATTTGGAACGTTACCGTAATACCAGGAATCAAATAACCCGCCCAAGCATGTGGCTGAAATGGGCTAACCCTTAAACCCAAAACGATTATATGGATTACCTAGCCCTTTGTTTTCTTACATAAATTCCATCTTGCCCTTTAAGTAAGTGATAGCAATTTAGGTTTATTGTAAATTAGAACAAAAATATTGCTAGCTATCAGTTTGATGGTAGCTTGAAATGACTTTCTGGTGTTTCAATATCATAGAATCTAAAGTAGTTCTCACGTGACAGGGCGGGGTTGAAAAAGGGTTATATTACGCACTAGGTTAAGCGCGCGGCTCCGCTCGCCCATATCACTGTTCCTGGATAAAATAATATATGTTCTTTCTCCGAACTCAAAATTTAATATAAAAAATAGTCAATGTTACTTTTAAATGTTATACTATAAATACATTTAGTACCTTTCGTGCTCAATTCAATATATTGGCAATATAAATATATTAAGAAGACCCAGAACTTCTAGTATTCTGAAAAAAACTTCTTAATATCCAGATATTCAGGGATTTCGAATTTGTCTCAGAATAATAATAAATAATAATAAATTCTCTAAACTGACACCCTAATTCCCTAGTTCCAAACTAAGCTTATGCTTTTCCTATGGATTCTAGAACAGATAGACATACTTAAATACGTTTATAAACATCCATTACTCGAGTACAAATGTCCATGTTCATCGCACGCAACATTTACCCTTAGCGGGATTCGAACCCGCAACCCTCGGTTTTGTGGCCAGGGTCTATGACCACTCGACCAACGGACCTGTCAGAAAGAAGCACAAATTAGGAATGTTTTTCTCTGTTCCTATTTATTCGCTTTTAAATGCTCTCGCTATTCCAAATACTGGATATAATTGTAATTAGAAACGCGATCGGTGTTACAGTTGCATTTTAAATCCATCAAAAACTGATCTCAAATTCCGATGCTCCCTACTTTCAAAGTTGAATTTCGTCCCGGCATGTCGCATCTAATGTTGGTATGGGACATAAAAAGAACGTTCCAACTGTGTCTCTTGCCTAGCATGTCGTAAAAGGCGACTAATGTTATATAGGGTTTTAGGTATGTGATTGTGTAGGAGGAGACTACTTTTTCACAAATTTCCATCTAACCCAGTTTAACTTTTGGCTGAATGTGGTTAAAGGGGCCTGCTGCCCCTTTGACTCAGCCTATCCCTTCGGGGATTTCGGGCGTGATGTCATGTATGTCGCATCTAAATTAAAGCGGAAATTCGTTAGTTCCGTGCGTGGCGAAAATATGTTACGCGGCAACCAACTTTGGTGAAAACTAACTAAAACTTAAGAGCGTTGGTCCTTCGGGCCTGACACGCGACCCGTGAAATATTTCACCGACGACCGCTGTTTTATGGTGCGGTGGTGTAAATTACCCTGAGAATTCACTGCGGGACGTTTTAGTTATGGACGAGAGTAGTCGTCACATTATTTGAATTTGATAGTCGTTTAGTTGTGATGTTGCTTTAAAATTGTTGCTTTAAAAAGTGATGTTCTACTATAATTTACAAATTTTATATGTGCGAATTATGTTTGTTAACCAAGTCACAGCAAACATATTGTCGATGGTGCACCAGAAAATATACAGGGTGTTCTGAAAAAAAATTATACTGTTCCTGAGAGAAATCTATTTTAACCCGAGCGCAGGCGCCGGCTTAAGCGAGTGTCTTTATATTTAGACAATCTACTCTTACCTTGGCCTAAAGCATGTCTTTATATTCCTCCCCGTTTATTGTAGGTGTCGGAATAAACAACAATACCCATTAATGCTCGCTCTAAAGGCATCATTCGCATTGTAAATGCGGAAACAACTCAAGCAGGCGCACTCCCAATTTGGCTTCGTTAATGTAACCTATTGAATATTGTTCTGTGTTTTGGTGAGGTATATACAAAAATAAACATATTTTTCCCTTTTGAAGTTACTAGACAGCGGTGTAAAAAATAAGATAAGGTTCATCTTTAATAAAATAACCATTTTTAAATGGATGTCACCTGATTGTATTTGATTTTACAGTTATCGCTAGGTAAGAATAGGCTGCAAAGCACTACCATTTATATAACGCGGCTTTTTTTTATATTATAAATTGCTCCAAATTTTGTATTTAAAGACGGGAACATTTGAGGAACAACTCATTGGAATACGAATTTAAATGATATCACTGCCTTTGCTACTTTGAACTTCATTAAAAGTCAATATTAGGAGTATTGGAAAAAGGGACACCTTACCTTTGTGCACGGTGAGAAACAATATCTGTTACAATTTACATGAATAACGTTATACTTTTCGTAACAGATCTCACAAAATTATCTCAATATAGACTCTCGCACGAACATGAAGCATCTTAACCAACGTTTACTGAAACAATACAAATAAAATAATTTACGAGCACACGTACATTAAACCCATTGTCCTACACAAAGATCTTTCCTAAACCAACTAAATGTACCAAATTCCCCGAACCTGCCAGAGCAAAATGGCTCTTAACTGTGTGCGAAGTACTCATATTCCGGATACTAACATAGATAACCTCTTACTGAGTGTCAAAGCTACGGCTTCAAGACGCGCAATTACACTCTGACCTAATTCTCATTGGCAGTTACTACCACTATCCAACAACTTTTATTGTAATCGGCGCTTTAAACCTTTACGAGCTAACTTCAGAAGCAGTTCAACTTCAATATTCATTCGATGAAGCCCGTTTTATGCATAGGATAATAACTTTAAAGGTCAATAGATAGACTATGTCTCAGAGCGTGATTCTCAAAGCTTCTTCAAAATTGTAAACAAGTTATATTTTTCCGCGCCGGACAGCAATTAAAAAATATGTATTTTGTTTTAATGAATTATAGACAATTTGGGGATTTTGTAATTATTTTCATATGATTACCACAAAAGTTTAACATGCAGGCAGCATCTTATTTTAAAAAGAAACTATTATCGCAATTAATATATAAATATGTTTCTTAAAAGTACTAATCAGCTTAGATCCTATAAAAACACGATTAAAAACAGTTGGACAATTTATTAAATAAAAGGAATAAAAGGTTTTAATTGATTCAATGTTACCTGACCACAGTTGCATATTGGTTCCTATACAAAATAATTTCTATATTATACATAGCAGCACCCCGCGGTTTCACCCGCATAGTTCCCGTTCCTGTAGGAATATGGGGATACAATATAGCCTATGTTACTTTCGGATAATGCGGCTTCCCAATGGTGAAAGAATTTTTTAATCGGCACAGTAGTTTTTGAGTTTATTCATTACAAACATACACATACTCACAAAAATACAAATCTTTCCTCTTTATAATATTAGTATAGATAAAAAATCCAACACTTCACAAGATCTGAACGAACGTTCCGAGCCAAAATCACGGGTCGCTTGACACAGCAAATTCTTAACAAGCTTTCCGTTTCTTTGCTTTAAGTTTCCTTGTCAACTAGAAGTAATTAATAACTTTATAGTTTGTTTGTCTGTTTTTGGCATTTACTTTGCAAGAATTGTATTTCTGAGTCACTGTTGGCTGCTAATTATTTTTATTCAAACATAATTAATGCCTATTCATTGCCTTACTTTCCATTGTTCTCTTTTTTCGAACATTTTATTATTCAACATTTGAAGCATTATTTAAAACATTGGTTTATGAATATTTCATTTGACAAGCAATTATTCGATGGCGCATTCGGTAGTGACCCTGCCCCATGCGCCAAGAGTTGTGGGTTCGATCCCCACCCAGGACATATTCGTATGATGAATACTTGTGTTTGTTCTGTGTCTGGGTGTTAATAACCAATATTTAAGTATATATTTGTTATACCACTGTTGATTCTGATATCCGTAACACAAGTGCTTAAGCTACTTACCTCGGAGTCAGATCAATGTATGTGATGTCGTCGGATATTTATTTATTAATTATTTATTTATTTATTAATTAAAATAAGTTCAAATGAATTCATAAGTTATACTGTCTTTATCTACAACAATCAGAAATATGCATAGGTTTACAAAATGATCTGATTGTCATCAGATTGCTATGTGCTCCTTCACTGTTGTAGAAACATAAATTATATGTGTTCTGATTCCACCACCTGTCACATACATACAACAATAATAAATCATCACGCCCGTAATCCTCGAAGGAGCGGACTGAATTCAAGGAGCTATACCCTACTTTAACCGCTTTGTGCCAAAAAAATAAAATTGAATTGGACTAAATGGAACATTGAAAAAGTAAAAAAATAGTGAAAAAAGCTAGCTCGTCATCTACACAATAACCAAAGCACTATATGTGTTCCTTTTACGACATGCTAAGCAACAAACACAGTTGGCACATCACTTTTAAGACACAGACTAACACGAGACGACCTATCACAAAATAATTTTGAAATGAATCCATTATAGCAATCTAGAGACAAACAAGCTATTTCAATTCGTTGTGTATTTGTTGAATATTACAAAAGCTAAATGCCCGGAAATAAATTTTCGTACAAAGGCAATGCACTCGCTAGCCTCTGAATTTAAATGTGTATGAAATCGGAATAGCCGACCGCTTGTATTGCAAGAAACCAATAAAATACGCCATATGGAGTGAAGCCAAGGTTTCTGCCCAAGTTATGTATGTTTTCGTATTTAGATTGTGTAAGATACACTGAGACAGCAGTACATTAAAGTTTTTTGAAGAAAGATTCCAGCCTGGTGAAGAAAATAAATTCATTTAAGGAGTTTCTAGTGATGCGGAAACTAAATTTGTGTCTACGATAGCAATGTATGGTAAGCAGTCACGGTGGTCTATGAAAATTTACAACAACATAGGTATCTGAAGTACAGTCTTTGAGTCGGGATGTCAGACGTCTGGAACTCTCATTCATCGAACGAAATATAGCAGTAGGGTGAAAATATTTCTACTTTGAGCGGATCTACTTGGGAAGCAGTATAACTGGTTCGGGAATCCTCCCGAAGCATGAATGCATCCGCATTCATGCTTTTATCAGTGCTTGGAAACAACGTGATTCTTTACCACAAAATGTGCTCATGATTGTGATGCTTAATGCTCTCATTTTCTCTCTCTCTCTCGCCCTGTCTCTCTAACCTTGTCTGTATATTCTTATATAATACAAAATCTTGTTAAGCAGCACACTATTATCTCCGAGCTTTGATTCACCGAAATTTGTTTGCGTTCCATCAGCATTCAACGTTGTACTTTCTAATTGCGGGCCCAATTGTTGTTTACGTTGAACAGCGCCGCTTTTGTTTAAATTTTCTATCAGCCGCGAGGTTTAAGTCTAAGTACCAATTAGGTGAATTATTTCTTTGAGCACCCGTCTTTGCAGGAAAGCGGAGATAGTATATAGAAGGTGACAGTGATGTCACGTACTCAATTATAATGCTGGTTGTGTATGTAAAACTTCATTGTGTTAAATTGTGTTAGGTGAAGAATAAAATAGTAATGTTTTTACCATTCTTATAACGTCTTGACGTATTATTCTAAGTGTTATGAAAATATAAGAAAGTCGTATTGCACATGACTTAAGCTCAGCCACAAGATGTTTTGATTACTTTTGCGAACCCCAATTAAAAAAATTGTGTACGTCTAGTTTTTCATAATAAACATTTAAAGTCGTATAGGAGCATTGTAACAATCGATTTTGATTTTATTTACCATAATGGGTAAATTAAATTTTACATTATATCAATTATGCTTAAAATGCCACAAAATTTGGTATCCACCACGCAAAAGTGTATCTAACCTAAAACGCTTCTATAGTATGTTCCATTATGAACGCGGCTGATTCATTGCCGCTCAGTCGACTGTGGCAGTCTTGATAATGCTAATTAGAGCAACCTAGTGACAAACAAAGCCTCTCAGACAGAAATGGAATCTGCAAAATGACACGTCTCGCTGTCGCGCTGTCATCTTGGAGTAATAAGGGTCAGGCGGGGCAGGAATAAAAGCACATTCTCGCTTACAAGCCGCGAATGTGAAACGGGTGTGTTTCTTTTGTTTTGTGTGGCTAAGATGGAGATTTGCTGTTTTTTGACACCCGAGTTGTTGCTTTTGTTTTTATGACGAGCTTGTGTTTCTCATGCATCGATCGAATGTAGTTGTACGTTTCAAATTTAGAATCTACTAAAAGCATCAGACGATTATTTTGATTGACCGCCATCAAGTCTGAGCCTGGTGTTCTATTCGGTTCTTACCGTTTTATGTCTGTCTACATTAAAACAGAAATAGAGATATGGATCAACTTGGCTTTAAATTTATCATTATTCTTTTTAGGCAGTATGCTTAGCAGTATCATCGGCAGTATACTGTCTGTATAGGGTACAGTCACCAACTAAATTATATGAATTCACTTAACCTTTATTTAAGAGATAAGATCATATCTCAAGCTACTGCTGTCGGCAGCACATCTATTAATGTTATACGATGTACGGTGTATATGCATCCCAAAAGTACAGGATTAAACTAGCCATAATTTAATTAAAATCTGAGAGAAAATGCGTTGTATTATTTTATCATGATAAATTTTAAATTTATGCAACAAACTGAATTTCACGTGGGCTCACCCACAAGCGGAAGCTGTAAATTACGGGTTAATCAAGTTTATAAAGTAATTATTTTGCCATGAAGATATTGCACCTTGATTTCATCAGGCAACCCTTAGGGGTATAAGACCATTCATGAATACAACGGTTCAATCTCGCTATTGATTACATTTGTGCTCGAACGAAAAGTTGATTGATAGATATGCGAGGTCATTTTTAGTATATTCGAAACCTCTTACGTACTTATTTAACTGATTATTTTAAGGAACCTATGTCAACAATTTAGAACAACATAACATGACATATCATTATGGCCGTTTTCACATCCAATACTAATAAAATTTGTGAAAAAGAACTTTCACAATTTTCCATTGGATTCCAATTTTTTATGTTCCAGTTGGATAAGATGGAAAATGAAAAAGTGGTCTGTTTCACTATACTCAGGTGACCTAGGAACAAGGCAAGATGATGTTTGATATTAATTGCTTCTTGTTCAATCACATCCAATAAACCAGGTCGGAAAACTCCCGTCAGAAACTTCCAAACCAAGTATTCACGGAGGGTCGAAACTTATAAAACTCGTCTAATAACGAATCGTCTTCCAGTCCCCGTGGAACAACCCGGGAATTAAGTTACAAGAACAGATTTGCAAACTTTACACAACAATGACGTTATTATACAAGCCGCACGAATATATACGTCTAAGTACACATACATGACTTGCTAGTAGGAGAGCTGGCACCAATTTTTGGGTAGGTATTTGAGGCAAGCTGATAACTTGTCCTATGCCTCTCCTATTATACCCCAACCTGAAACTGCAGACCTGACTGGTGAGTAGCGGGGCTAAATCAAGATATATAGATTGTTAGATCACCTGCCAAGGTAGAAAGCCCCACCAAAATAATCTGACTTTTTTAGAATCCTATTTTTTAGTTATAAATAATACCCTATTAACATTTCAAGTTGCCTCAAATACTTTTTTTATATGTTTTTGCAAAATATATTACTTTAGCACGCGTTTGGAAATGTTGAAACCACGTCTAAATCGTCTGGCTTATTTTGTTTTTAATGCTTTAAACATACACTACGCCATATAAAAATTGTAAATTTGCATATATCAAACATATTTGTGCAAAAAAAAAAATAATAATAAAAAAAAAAACCCCGCTACTCACCAGCCAGATCTGCAGTTTCGTGTTGGGGTATAAATAAGAGAGGTATGTGACACGTTTTCAGCTTGCCTCAAATACCTACCCAAAAATTGGTGCCAGCTCTCGGACCATGCGTACTGAGAAACGTATATACTGTTCGTGTCTCTTTGTACAGCATAACATTATATTACTATAGTTAGTACATTTAATTTAGAATATTAGTATTACCGGTCCAGCAGTGGACGCAGACATGCTGAGAGAGAGAGATAGATTATTACCACTTAGTATAGTAAATATTAGTTTTCTTCACGTCATCTTTGGTTGTTGCGTGTTCATTGAGTGGCAGGCGTTAAGAGAGAATAATTATTGTACTTGTTTTATTATAGATACTGGGCTTCTTCATCCTCTTCCTAGAGTTATGTCTTGTGGTCCTTTAGATCATGATTCTGGATCTAGCTTTACTATAATATTAACGTGACTGCCATATGCCCTTTGTTAATCTTAACCAATGTACTTCATAACCCAATATGTCCGATAATGACATTATTAATAATAGTAATTTAAATAATAGATGGTACGCAAATATAAAAGTCGCTTCATATCATATCAAATTTAATTACGAACCTATATCAAATGTTTTTCTTTTTCAATTTGTACTTTGACAAATATGTAAGAAACATCTTGCAATAAATAACCGACCATGTCCCTTAAAATAAATAAATAAATATCAAACTACATCACATACATTGTTCTGACTCCGAGGTCCTAAAGCACTTGTGTTACGGATATCAGAAACAACAGTGGTATTAAAAATATATACTTAAATATTAGATATTAACACCCAGATACAGAACAAACACAAGTATTCATCACACGAATGTTTGTCCTGGGTGGGGATCGAACCCACAACTCTTGGCGCTTGGGGCAGGGACACTACCGAATGCGCCCTGCAGGGGGGGCTCCGAATACTCCTGAGGTATCCCTGCCTGTCGTAGGAGGCGACTAAAAGGGCCTTTGGGGTCGTGGGGGTTAGGGGGGGTGGCCCTCTGCCCTCAATCGTCCCCGGAGAAGCCGACTGCAGGTGTTACACCCGGTCCGTCAGGATAGGGTACACAGCTGTCTATGTGGTCGTGAAACACCACCCTAGGTGTTCTGGGGGAGAATACCACTCCCTCGAGATGGGCCGCTAGGCGGCAGCGCGCGCTGCGTAGACTTTACGAGATGAATCCCGACAGTGGGGATCCCGTTGGTTTTGCGTTAGCGCCCGAAGAACGACAGCCTTGAGGTTTAGTCGGTAGGGTCTCCGGAGATTGCTACCGGTTTCGAGCCCGACTCACCCTTTTAGGTCCACCCAGGACTCTAACTGGATGGTGCGTAAGTAAGCATTCCTCAAGTAAAAAAAAAAAAAAAAAAAAAAGGGACACTACCGAATGCGCCATCGAGCTTGTCAAGCTTGTCCCTTGTCGTCGTTGTTGGTATGTACAAGTATCCATTGAATTAATTAATCATGACCCAAGCTGCCAGCAACTGCCCGGAAACTGTATTAAACAGTCGAAATTATAAAAAAAAAATTGCCGCTCAAAAATATACAGCAACATTTTCTGTTTTCCAAGCAGGTTTTTCAATCAGAGGTTTTCAATATTGCGTAACACAAGCTTTGTGAAACTGGCAATTAACAAATTTATATTGAATTGATTTTAGAACGTGCATGAAAATATCGTAAAAATTACTTGTAATTCTCGTGGAAAAAAATATCTCAAAGAAACTGACGTGACGACAGAAATGATTCGGAAAACTATTTAAAAAGCTCCGTTTTGAAACACGTCTCGAAATATAATTTTAATTTAATGGTTGCTTCCCATTAAACCAGAATTATTCTTATAGTACACATACATACAGGGTAGGGGCAGCAGGCCCCTTTAACTACATTCAGCCATAAATAGAACCGGTTAGATGGAAAATTGTGAAAAAGTAGTGACAAGTGGCTAGCTCGTCGTTTACACAATTCTTTTAGTTTTTAGTAATTATGAAAAACTCATAAATAATTTACTAGTTTAAGTAAATAATGTGAGTACTACAAAAATAGTGAACTGCAAGTCTCCAACAAAGTGTAAACTGAGTATCTGACAAATACTCATCATCTTCCTAGCGTTATGTCCCGTGCTTAGACGGGGTCCGCTTAGACCATGATCCAGGATTTAGCGAGTCTGGTAATTACATTGAAGCGACTGCCGATCTGACCTTCGTAACCCTTATATAGGGGAACCAGCCAATTTTTGGATCATGGTTACAAATTCAAAGTTTTTTGAATTTGCAGGTTTCATCACGATGTTTTCCCTCACCGTTAAGCTAGTGGTATAAATACGTACTTAGATTTGAAAAATCCAGAGGTACGTGCCCGGGTTTGAATCCGCGGTTAAGAGGCGCGTGTCCTTACCATTGAGCTACCACCGCTCGAGTATCTGACAAATATTATCATAGTTAAACATCCAGAGAGAGAGTTGTGTGAGTATGCATTACTGCAGATTATCTCATTGCTGTCCCTCGCCGTAATAGTCTCAGGTAGTGAAATGAAATGAAATGAAATGAAATGAAATGAAATGATCTTTATTTACGTAGGCTCAAATAAGCACTTATAAATCGTCAGTACATACAAATGAAAATAAAAATTTACCACCGGATTCGGAAAGTAGCTTCTACCGAGAAGAACCGGCAAGAAACTCGATAGTTACTCTTTTCATCGCCAAATTTACAATAAGTATCGATAACAATTATCATATTCTTAAGCTACTATGCTATACAAATCTAAAAAAGTAAATATGTATAATAGCAATTACAAATATTTGTCACTTAAAAAATCTTCTATATTATAATAAGCCTTTCTCATAAGATGATTTTTAATGTGTAATTTAAATCTATGCATAGGCAGTTCAATTATATTGCCTGGTAGTTTGTTAAATAATTTTATACTTAACCCCCTAAATGAACTACTAGTCTTGTGAAGTCTTAGATACGGAACGGCAAGTTGTATGTCGTAAGTTAGATGACTATGTAGCATTATCATGTACCTACCAACACCCCACGCATTAGGTGCGATGTTGATACCTCAATATGAGGATGTTTAAACCTTGAGTTTACGGAGTTATTAAAACATTGTCACATGTGCCTATGACTGGCTCGATGGCGCATTCGATAGTGACCCTGCTCCATGCACCAAGAGTTGTGGGTTCGATCCCCACCCAGGAAAAACATTCGTGTGATAAATACTTATGTTTGTTCTGTGTCTGGGTGTTAATATCTAATATTTAAGTATATATTTGTAATACCACTGTTGATTCTGATATCCGTTGACACGAGTGCTTTAGCTACTTATCTCGGAAACAGATCAATGTAAGTATGTGATGTCGGATATTTAAATTTATTTATTTAAATATGTATATGTAATAATTAATGTCCAGTTTCTTTTTGTATATTAATAAAAAGGTTAATTAATCGGAGTTAACTCAATTTAATAACCAGACCAGGTAAATCCAGAACACCCCTCGAAGCACACCCTCTCTACGAATGGAACAAAACTATAGGAAAATGATAATCAAATACACTCGAAAACACATTATTATATCCAGCTATTCTAAAATTTTGTACTTTGAAATTCCCAACTTTCCATTATTTTATTATTAATATATATTTGTTAGTTACTACAAGATTACGTACAAAAGCTTGATAGAACAAATGGCAACCGTACAAGGAATGAATGACTGCTGGCTCCCGCGCTCCGCATACCGTAACTCGAAAGGAACTGACGGATTCCAAGACAAATTCCCGATGCGCAATAATAACTGAGGTTGATTAATGGTTGGCGTCGGGCCACGTCAAAATATTTGCTTATTCCCGGTCCCCGGTTCATTTGTGGGATATCATTCGCCTGCTTGCGAGCGTCTCTATTTAATTAATGAACGGCGTTTTCACACTCGTTCCGTTTTGTGCGTTCATCTTGCTTTCATTTGTCAAGTGCACACGTGTGTCATTTGTTACAATACGGATGATGCTTGTCAAATTAGCCTTTTCTTCTGAAGGTTTTTGAAAAATCCGCTAGAGGCAGCACTGGTGGGGGGTACAATTAATTTGATATCCTTATTGGGAGTAGCGTTAAATGTTGTATTTTAATATCAATAAAGCTAATTAAAACAATAAAAAACAAACTATCTTGCCTATTAAACATTGTGCATTCGCCATTGCATTGCTGACAGGCGATACAAGTGATAAGTATGATATGATATTGATAATTATGATACCGTAAAAACTCACATTGAACAAGTAGTAAATTCATAAAATAAAGAGTTATGAAACTATGATACTGATAACATATTAATATTTTCTATAAAATCTAAATAAATAAATAAAATAAATCTCCCGCCAATGTAAGTTTTTACGGTAGTTTAACAAAATACTTATCGCTTGTATCGAATGTCAGCAGTGCAATCGCGAATGCACAATGTGTAATGGGCAAGATAATTTGTTTTATGAATTTATTCGCTTTATTTATTTTAAAATATCTTCTCTGTCGTTTCGCTCTTAACAGAGCGATCGTGGTCACGTTCAGGCGTCTACGTTAGAAGACATAGCTTTCATCATTTTAAAATATAGCTATTATATATATATATTTAACGTTGCTGCCATTACGCATATAACATAATTTTAACCGCCACTAGTGCTGCCTCTAGCGGATTTTTCAAAACCTTCAGAGGAAAAAGGCTAATTGGATGCGCTTAAGTTCACCGGCTAAAAGAAATCGCTTTGTTTATTAAAAGGTTTTGACTTTTGGGGCAGACGATCTCTAATTTCTGATGTGTGTGGTCCTGAAATCGATGTCATTCTGGGATATGTGGGCTTGGGGCGTTCGATTTACCTAATAATATATGGTAATCTTATAAGATAACCATATATTATATAATATATTATATGGTTATTAGAATAACCATATAATATATAATATATATAATATATTATATGGTTATTCTACATCAGATCTATTAAGAGCACCTCCCTTCGCAATACTAACGTCTATGTAGACGAAGTATATTCCCACGATATTGTGCAAACATATTTCGACCCAATCAATCACTATTTAGGCTTACAAGCTATACTTGATACAATTTGTATCAATATTAATAATCAAGATACATATCATCATTATAAACCATTGTCCTGTTGAGGGGCCGTTATCACTTCATCAATATGATAAACCAGGTATTTTGACGTCGTACGCAAAAGCACACGTATCTTCGTAATATTCAATCTGTATAGAATAGTAAAACAAATGCTGCTTAAAAGAAACAAAGAAGGCCGCAAACGAATATGTTAGACGCAACTAACTTCTACCGGACGAAAGAAACTGATCTATACAAACTGAAACTTTCCGGACCAGTTGGAGAATCCGCCGCAGTCAACCCACCCGGGATAGATTTCAATTTAAAGACCTGAATTACTTAGTAGTTGGGCAACTAGTATCGTATAACTCCATGTGCTGCAGAAGTGCAAATTAAACGCTCACCGCAGTTACTTAAGATTGCACGCAGATAGTTTCACACAGCCGTCTCGGTTTAGCTTTAAGCTAGTATTAGGGTAGATGCGGCTAAGTTGTCTAACTTACCATATACATGCAGCGTACTATATGGGTAATGTTGTCTTTATGCATCACCAAGTAGACTATAAGAATAAATAAAACGCTCGCTTCTTGGCATATCGATAACTATAAATGTTGCTGGATGAAGTTATTTTTTTTACGCGCAACCTGCCAATAACATCCTTCAAAAAATAATAAATAATAACGTGTCGTAAGCATAGACATCGGAATTTCACACAAACGCTGTATTAAATAACGTCATCCAAATTTAATTTAATAAACTACTACAACACAGCTCATGGGTCGACAAGATTATTTTACACAAATGTATATAAAAAATATCTTTGTACCCTATTCAATTAATTTATACCCAAGTTATCCCTTACCCTGTTCAAGCAAACACTAATATCAATAACTATTAGATATATACTATTTCGCATGTAGGCGATTAAGAAAAAGTGCAACGTTCAGTTTGTATATCCCCGTTTCTGTTATGATTTATAGGGAAGTAAGAACGGAAAAGAAATAGCAGAAACGCAATGATGTGCAATCTACGATCATTATTGTCTTAAACTAAGGAAGTTTTGATATATCATATCTTTTTACGAACCTTAACTATTTATATATTTATTTTGCTATGACCCTGTCTTAGCTGTTTCCTTTAAGACTTTAATTTATTTCAAGATCATTTAGGTACTTAAAATAATGATAATCTATAAAACGACGCTGACGCCACTAACTCTAACGGCAATTAAATTAATCGTCTAATTTATTACTATTACTTTGACAAACAATACGGGTTAATCCATTCCATTATTCCCCGGGTTCCCCTCTCGAATTGGGTCAAGGTGTAAGGAAAATTATTCCAAGTCAGGTCCCTCAGTGGAAATAAGGGCGAGTAAAGGCTTTTCCCCAAAGTCTCCCCTTTTTGGAGTTCCGTATCACAAATGTGATAAAAGAGAAGTCTTAGGATGTCTCTGTGGGTACATTTACGAGATCTTTATCTTCGTTGAAAATATATATATATGTATTATTTTCACCTTTCTTTTTTTATACTGCTGTAAATGGAACCACAAATTTTAGCTGAGAGTGATTCGTAAAATGAAGTATTGCGTGAAATAAAAAAAAATGCGCGGTCGAAGAGGCACCAATCCCCTTTAACCACATTCAGCCAAAAATAAAACTGGGCTGGATAAGTTGGACAAATGTAAAAAAGTGTGACAAGTCCAAGAAATAAATATTATTATATAGCATTAGTAAAAAAGCCTTTACAATATACAACGTTTTGTCCATGTTATAAAAGTACGGAATTCTGATCGTTTCCAATTTCCGTCTCGTTTTTTCTATCTTATTTTTGAAGTATTATATTTCCGACTCGCGCTTGGCCGGATTTTTTCGAACTGATGACGCCTCGGTGACGGTCGGATCCGCTGAATACGTTTAATTCTAATGAACGTGTGCGCGCCGCTACTTCGCTGTAATTGGGTAATAAGCTCGCTATGGGAAACGTTCGTGTGAAACACGAGACGGATTATGTTTATGGGGGTTCGGTGAGTTTGTACGGTTTTAGAGGTATGGTATATACTTAGTTGGCCGATTTGGATGGCTAAGAGAGTAAAGCCCTGAGAAGTAAGGGTCGGGGATTCAAGCACGTTTGAGACAGATGTTTGGGTCATGAATATTTTTTTTTTGTAACATCCTGATCGTAGTCTCTGAAAGGGTAATAAAAGTCAAATGTGCAGAAATCCCTTTTAAATACATTCACCCTAAATCAAAACTAGGATGGGTTAGATTAGATGGACTTTGTGAAAAAGTAGTGACAACTAGCTAGCTCGCTAACACAATCACATACCCAAGACCGAATACACCATTAGTCGCCTTTTACGACAAGCGAGGCAAGGAACAAAGTTGGCGCATTATTTTCAAACCAACCAAACCAACATGGGTCGTGACTTTGATCATTTAGAATTCGGTATACCTTTATTATTACTATACCCAGTACAAGCACAAGTACCTAGTTTAGCAATAGGGAATTATGGTAAGTCTGAAGAAATTTATATATCTAATTGACTGGCCGTTTCTGAATTACATTTACTTTCCCAGTTTATTTATACTTTTAACGAACTGGACAAGCCTAAAACGGTCTCAAATACAAAGATCCCCTCAGTTTCAATGTGCCCAATTTCCCAAGATAACTGGTACCTTTTGGTATATTTATCATTCTCTTATCTCTGAAGGGTAATCGTCCCTAAAAAGTGGCGTTTACAAAAAGGTAATTCTGGATAAGTTAAAATGCTGTCTCTTTTATCCAGGGTATCAGATAAGAGATACCGTTTGATCCGACATGAGAGGAATAACTCCAAAGTGCTGGCATATTTCTTTTGGAAATATTTTCAAACGATTTCAAATAGATAAATAATATTGATATTCACAACTGTGACATTGTAATCTCTTGATCTTCGTTGCATGATAGACATATTTCCACGCTGGTAAAGTTATTTGATCGAATATGTTGTAATATGAACTAATATATACATACATAAACAATATGATAATTATATCAACCCGTCCCAAAATAATACCTGTCTAGTTAAAATAACAGCTGGAGGCTTTCGCATGTTGGCTGTTAATAGCATATCGGAATTGTAAATGTTGTCGTTATCAGTAAATCTGTCACGTTTATTGAGCGTCTGTGTCGCCCATTTGTAAAACGCTGCTAGTATTTGGTTTGTAGCGGTTACATTTAATAGTTATATTAATGCTGTTGCTGACGCTGGTCTCATTACTTTGATATTAATACTTTTTATACCTTTTATTATTATTGTATTTAAGTTTAGAATTTTAATTTTATTTTGATATAAAGTAACTATTGTTTTTCTAGCAGTCTCTTTACAAATATACGTCTGTTCACACCTTGGCAGTTTCTATCATTAATAAATGCGTTTTCTTTATGTTATTGAACTGAATTTCTACTTTGCTTTGTATGAGTATTTTTAATAAGATATATTTTTAGATACATATCGAAAGAAGAGGAGTGGCATAGTAGTGTAACTTAAATAAAAAAAAAATAACAGATGTGCAAGAGTCATTTAGTTGTTTGGGCGATTTGATTCCAAATTCTAGCAAGTATCTCAGGATGGGTTTCCTTATTTATACCATAAGCAAGCACGGTGATGTGGATAAACATCACAAGGAAACCTACACGTTCAACCAATTATGGCATTGTAACCATGATTCAATAGGTTTGGTTCCTTTGTTGATTATTAGATGGCAGGCGTTTCAAAGTTTTAATAAAAATAACGAAACGTAACGCTACAAGCTTATTAAAAGGATGTACAAACAATTTCACATAAGTGAATTTCCTAGATGTTTTTTGAAAGTAAAAATACTTCTCTAATTGATTTTATAATTTGTTACAGGTACGTGTGAGATATATCCTGTTATGTTTAAAAGAGTAACTACCGAGTTTCTTGCCGGTTCTTCTCGGTAGAATCAACGTTCCGAACCTGGCGGTAGAATATTTATTTTGTATTATTATGACTATTCATAAGTGCTTTTGTGGAGCCTACATGAATAAAGATATTTCTATTTCTATTTCTATTTCTATGTTCTCCGTAACCACAAGGTCTGATATAAATATGTTTCATCTCGTGAATAGTAAATAATAATGATATATATATTATATGCTGTCTAAGTATCAGTGTCTGATATCTGTGGCACAGAGATGCTTAATTTTATGTAAAGCCCATTATATAATAGCGGTTTATTCGATACCAGAAATTTCTGGCATAAACTAAAATAAACCTTGTTGAACCTTGACTTATTAAGCTCATTATTCTAAAGAACTAATTTTAAAGATTTAAGAAAATTAACCAACATATTTTTTTTAATTTCATACGAAATAGCCGATCATCCGAGCTTTCGTATGGAAAGTAAAAAAAAATTGTAAAATAATTTTCGGTTAAGGTTTCGCATAAAATAAAAATAACCTTGTATAAAAATATAGTCCACGTTACGCTCTCTAGACGTTTCATGCATTGAAAATACTTTATTTTCGTATTCTTGCATATTCTTACTTTACAGCATCTAATTTGAATACTTTTCATTTGCTAAATTGAAAGTCGTTAACTTTGCATTACGCAGCGTACTAAATAAAGCAGTATAATTGCAAATTCATGTCCACTCTTCCTATAAAATAAAAAATGTAGTCGAAAGACAAGAATACCCCGAAGTTGGCAGCTTACAAGCTTTTCTCTTTTGCTTATTTTTCTTAAGAGGACGCTAATTTACTTTTTATTGCTACGTACTATCTACTTCCGTGACTCGACGGATCAAATTGTGACTCGGAATGAAAAATGATAATGCTGGTGGCCTCTACAGATTTATGACTGAGATTTAAGTGAGTGCTTAGTATTGTTCCAACGAAACTTTTTGTACTGATGATTTTTCATGGGGCGAATATTCGTGCGGTTTGTTTTTAAATGACGTCACGAAAATGCTTCCGTTTTTCTGTTGACTTAAATAGAAGCCGCTATGGTAACGGACAAGAGACCTTAGTTTCTGGCAACTAACATCTCTAACAAGCAGAATATAATTCGTGCTTCCTTTGAAAGATATACAGAATGGAAACACACGTGCCATGGCCCAGTTATACTTTATATGTTACAGGAAAATACTTGCGATGTAGTGAGTGAGCACATTACGTATAAAAGGGTTATATGTCGTATATTGAGTTGAGTAGTAAACATTAATTCATAGTTTGAAATGTATATTTGGGACCTACATATAGTTTGTTTTATTATTTAGTGGCTTTTCAAGAAGTGGAGGCACTGGCGAGTGCGTACTCCATGCGGAGGCACTGAAAGGATAAGGAATGAAAAACTGGAAGATGAAAGTGTAAGGAGTGTGTATGTAGGCTTAGTCAATGAAAGACTTGCGAATGCGAGTCTTTCTGGCTTAGATGTTGATGATTGCTGGAACATTTTGAAAGAGAGCATGGTGGACAGTGCAAAAGAGGCATGTGGATGCGCAAGGAGACGTAGAACAATGAAAGGTGACGCATGGTGGGATGAGGAGGTCAAAGCCTCCGTAGCGAGAAAGAAGAAGGCCTGGCTTGATTATGTCTCATCTTTGCAAATGGATGAAAGTATGCTTGAGATGAAGAAAGAAATATACCGTTATTGCAAGAGTGAAACCAAAGCTTTAGTGAAAGAGAAGCGTGAAAGAGTAGCTATGAATGAAGAAAGGAGACTGACGAATAGTTTCGAGGCTAATTCCAAGCTCTTTTGGAGGGAGGTTAAGAGGTCTCGGGGATATTCGTCGGCATCCGGAATGAGTAAGATTAAATCTAAAGCTGGTGACATTCTTGCAAACCCGAACGAGGTGTTAGAACGGTGGAGTGAATATTTTGGACATTCTTGCAAACCCGAACGAGGTGTTAGAACGGTGGAGTGAATATTTTGGAGAAATGTATGAGTATGTCTCTGATGTTGGCACTGAGAGTGAGGCTATGTCTGATTCTGTGGTGCCAGCGTCTGATGAAGACATCACTATGAATGAGATTGAATGGTCGATACGAAGTCTGAAAAGTGGAAAGGCCGCGGGAATAGACAAGGTATCTGCGGAGATGATCAAGCTAGGTGGCGCTAGCGTCCAGGACGCTTTCTGGTTCTTGTGCAATCTATGCTGGAGAAACGGAAAGGTCCCAATGGACTGGAGACGGGCAGTTATCGTGCCTCTGTACAAGGGTGCTGGGTCACGTATGGACTGTGCCAGCCATAGAGCCATCAGTTTGATCAGCTTAGCAGCAAAGGTGTATGGCAAGATTATTGAGAGGAGAATGAGGGTGAAATCTGATGGAATGTTGTGGGAGGCACAGGGAGGTTTCCGGAATGGTAGAGGATGCACGGATCAAGTTTTCTCTCTTCGCAACATCGTGGAGAAGCATCTGGCCAAAAGTCAGAGGGTTTTTTGCGGTTTTGTGGATATGGAGAAGGCCTTTGACAGGGTTGTACGAAAGGACCTTTGGGACATATTGCCGAGATATGGGATTGATGGAGCATTGCTTCGTGCTGCGCAGTCCACCTATGTGGGATGTACGGCATGCGTGCAAGTGGAGGGCAGCCTGTCACCCTGGTTTGACGTCAATATTGGTGTCAGACAAGGATGCGTGCTGTCTGCTCTGCTGTTTATCCTATATCTCGACCATTGTCTCCAGAGGATTAGATCTATGAATGTTGGAGTGCGTATGGGTGACCTGGTTGTGAACTGCCTGCTTTACGCGGACGATGCCGTACTTCTAGCAGAGTCGGCATCGGATCTGCAGCAACTAGTCACAACATTGAAAGATGATTGCAAGGAGAGAGGCTTACATTTGAATGCGAAGAAAACAAAGATTATGGTGTTTGAAAGAGATGAAACCAGAACGGATACAAGGATAACGGTTGACGATGTAGTGCTGGAACAGGTGAATGAAATTGTATATCTAGGATCTGCATTTAGTAGGGATGGAAGGTACTCCGCTGATATAGAAAGAAGAGTGAATGCAGGGAATAGGGTGAATGGAGCGTTAGGAAAACTTTTAGGCAGCAAAATCTTAAGCCAGAAGGCCCAGCTCGCCATACACAATGCGGTGCTGATTCCTACGCTAACATATGGAAGCGAGAGTTGGGTATGGCAGAAAGAGCATGAAAGTAGAATAAACGCGGTCGAGATGCGTGCGCTGCGGAAAATCTGCGGTGTATCGCTCACAGACTGCGTTCGGAATGATGATGTAAGAAAGAGAGTTGGTCTGAAGGACAGCGTCGGAGTCAAGGTAAGAAGAGGCATGCTCCGGTGGTTCGGACATGTGGAAAGAATGGATGACGAAAGATTGACTAAACAGATATACAATGCGAATGTGGAAGGATGTAGGAGCCGCGGAAGGCCCAGGCTCACCTACCACGACCAGATTGGTCGTGTATTAAAAGAAGGTGATGTTAGGAGTCATAAAAATCGTAGAGCTTGTATGAAAAGGATTATGAATGTTGAAGAGGCGAGTGAGGTGTGTAAGGATCGTGCCATATGGCGTTCGGTTCTCTCTGCCTACCCCGCTAGGGAAGTGGCGTGAAGTTTAGTTAGTTAGTTAGTTAGTTACATATAGTTATGTACCACTTACTTATTGAATTTAATAGCATACCAACCTACTTACTTCTGTTTGATTTTTGTCTTCTTTATACTGGGTACTAAGTATTCTAGTAACACATTTCTAGTGTTAACTCCCATTTTTACAGATGATTTAAAAATTCCTTTGAGGAATGAAATGAAATGATCTTTATTTATATAGGCATAAAAAAAACACTTATAATCGTCAAAAAAAGAAAAACAAACCTGTTCAAAAACCAGATTCTACCGAGAAGAAACCGGCAAGAAACTTGATAGTTATTACTAGTGTGTGTACCTATCGGACTTAGCGAGTCTGTTATAACATTCATGGGACTAATATCTTATCTCTGCAATCATGAGACTAGACAAATATCATCATCATCATCCTAGGGTTATCCCGTGTTTAGTCGGAGGCCGCTTAGACCATGGATTTAGCGAGTCTGGTAATTACCTTGAAGCTACTGCCGATCTAACTATATAATACAATATTATCATCTATTAATTATTTAACCATTTACACATCCATAGCTATTGTATGTGCATTTTTCATAGTGTTGTCATCGTCAAGTTACGTATAAATCAGTACTTGGGTTCTTTAACTGAAATGGTTTGTACTAACACATCTCAAATATAAGTCCTACTCATTAAGGTACCACCGCTCTTTGCACTTGTATGCTTAGTTATTATTGTACTTTATTATTATTTTATTTTGTGATTCGATACTGCTGAAATGATCATCCATTTTGATCCTAATAGCAACTATCCCACCCGTATACCTACAGTACATTCATAGACTCTAAATGTTCTTCACAAGAGTCTTTATTAAAATATTAGCATCATCCCAACCGTTACATTTTCATTCACCGCGTGGCAGAAAGGTCGGGTTATTTATATGTGAAAGCCCCGGGTTCAAATATCGTTGAATATGTTAACGACCTTTTGTATCAGTCGGAACTCTGGTGCAGTTTTTGCTGGTCTATTCGCATAAGTTTACATATTAAAATCTCTAGAGGGCGATGTAAATAAAATATCAAAGTTGCGGTCTTGCTGTGAGAAAATGTGATGAAAAAGTTGCTCCGGTTGTGCTACGACCAAGTTTACTTCAAAGAGTGCGCTTTTAGATTTATTGAATTAAATGAATTTTGATTTAGTGACAGCTAGATGTTGCAGGCGACTTCGTTCGCGGGGATTTTAACAAAAAAAAAAATCTTGTGCACTCTAATTAAATTTGTCAGACAAACAGAGCCTCAATTACCCCTTATAATAGTAGGTAACTATTGGCCAATAAAAGTATCAAAATCGGTTAAATCATAAAGGTTGCGCGAAAACAAAATGTTAAATTCCACGAGAACATAACTGTGGGCGACAGATGGCATTAAATATATAAAGTAGGTATATAAAGAAAGTATTTTTGCCACACACCAATAAATCAAACGTGGGGGGGGGAGAATCAAAAAATTCCATTCATTGGTTTCAAAAGAGTTCTCACCTTATTACCTCTCTGGAAGAGGTTAATCCCAGGATTTTCCTCAATAAAAGCACTGGGTGCTTGAAACGGGTAAGCAAAATTCATCAAAGTCCGTTGCGAGTAAATATTTCTTCAGTGTAGGGAGCTATAGAACAAATTATTTGACATACTTTTTACGGACTATCAAAAGACAATTAAATGTTTCCCTAAATATTGTATAGTAGTGTACTCAGGTATGACATTTTACTTTTGGCTAAATGTAGTTAGAGGGGCCTGCTGCCCCCTTAACTCTGCCTACCCCTTCGGGAATTATGGGCGTGTTGTTATGTATGTATGTAAGTATGACATATCGACTCAATATACTTATATTTAAAATTAACTAACTAACTAAACTTCACGCTACTTTCCTAAATGTTGGTACTTTACTTCTTCGTAATATTTATTGCTATCGTTTTTTTTTCATTTAAAATTAACTGACTTACTAAACTTCACGCCACTTCCCTAGCAGGGTAGTGGTCCCCATTGTGTGTAAATTCAAATTGCATATATCCGGGTCACATATAAATTGGGGCGAAGGTTGAACGCAAATGTTGCAAGAAGCAATTTAGTGCAGGAAATAAGATCTGGTGCAAGAAGGGGTACTGTGTACGATCCCCAGGGAAGACCTGGAAGACATCTGACACAATGCTTAAAGAACAATGAAGAAAGAATCCACGGTAAAAAATAAGATCACATGGGGAAGCAACGAACTACACAGAAATCTATGTATTAATGCGTGAAGCATAATATTTGTACCCCTTTTTACGAGCATTCCTTGGATGGAGAAGTATGCGATTAAGCACAGTTAAAGTTTATATGAAGAAGGAGTGCAGAAAGCAAATATTTAAATGAATATATTGCATTAGAAATTCATAAAAAAAATATATAAATTAAATAAAAAAATAATAAAATAAGTATCCGACTACATCACATACATTGATCTGAGTCCGAGGTAAGTAGCTTAAGCACTTGTGTTACGGATATCAGAAACAACAGTGGTATTACAAATCTACACTTAAATATTGGATAATAATACCCAGACACAGAACAAACATAAGTATTTATCGTACGAATGTTTGTCCTGGGTGGGAATCGAACCCACAACTCTTGGCGTATGGAGCAGGGTCACTACCGAATGCGCCATCGAGCCAGTCGATTATAATCCATGTTGGTCTGGGACTTAAAAAGAATGTGACAGCTGTGGTTCTTGCCTGGCTTATCGTATATCAGGTTATGGGTAAGTGATTGTTTAGGCGACGAGCTAGCCACTTGTCACTACTTTTTCACAATTTTCCATCTAGCCTAACTCGGTTTTATTTTTGGCTGAATGTGGTCAATGGGGCCTGCTGTCCCTTTGACTCTGCTTCCCCTTCGGGGACTATGGGTGTGTTGTTATGTTATGTTAAATTATGATCTAATTTCGACCATGGGCGATTAGTACGCTTTAATATGCCTTACACTTATTTTCTGATTACACAACTCGGCTATTTATTGCATTACAATGCAATCCTGGAACAAAAGCCTGCAACTCAAAAAAGAATACAATAAGTGTTCCTTGCCTAACAGGTAATAAAAGACAACTAATAGTGTATTGAATTTTGTGTAGGCGATGAGCTAGCCTCCTGTCTACCTTTATCTACTGACTGACTGGCTCGATGGCGCATTCGATAGGGACCCTGCCCCATGCGCCAAGAGTTGTGGGTTCGATCCCCACCCAGGACAAACATTCATGTGATGAATACTTGTGTTTGTTCTGTGGCTGGGTGTTAATATCCAATATATTTAAATATATATTTGTAATACCACTGTTGATTCTAATAAGTGCTTTAGCTACTTACCTCGGAGTCAGATCAATGTATGGGATGTAGTCGGATATTTATTATTTTTATTATCTACTACTTTTTTTCACAAAGTTTATTCATCTATCACTTGTGATTGAAAGATCTTACTTGACCTTAGAATCTGCCTACACCTGCAGGGATTGGGGCGGAAATTTAAAGGTCGACTATGTATATCTCATGATCGATGGGATTCTGGTGTAATCACTATACTGTGGTTCCGTCTTAGCAATGTTGACCCACAAAGGAATTGACCTTCGTCTTTTTTTGAAACCGCGTTTTATTCGACAGTGTCGACAATACCCTTTTCCCTTGGGAATTTATAAAGGCCTTAGAAAGGTATAGTCATTGCGAGAACCTTTATGGGAAATAAGGAAGTCGATTAGAGCGTTTTGATCGGAGGTGTCTTTAATGGGTATTAACCAGAATCCACCGGCTTAAAATGTCGATTCTACCAAGAAGAATCCGGCAAGAAACTTGGTAGTGAATTAAATTTTTTTCGTAACTATGCGATTTCACCCGAGTAGTGCACGTTCCTGTGGGAATATGGGGATACAGTATGGCCTATAATGTTCGCTGATAATAAAGCTTTCCATTGATGAAAGACTTTTTTAAATTTTATTTTAGTTTAGTGGCTTAGGTATGAAAGCGCAACAAAAACTCGCATTCGCATTTATAATATTGTTGTATTCCTAGTTTAAGTTCGATATAGTGAAGATATTGGAGTTGATAATAACAAACCAATACATTTATTGTTTTCTGTTAGTGACGCAAAAAAAAAAGTATGACGGAAGCTGTAAACTATGTTGGCAAAATAATAAAAGCGAAGATATTGTTTTCCTATTGATTTACAGCCGTGTTACACGTAATATATATTCCACATTACCTGCCATTCCCCAATCCTAAGAAAACAGCGTTGGAGGGTAAAAAAATAAAAGGTAAAGTCCAAAAACAATCGACAAAATGGAACATCGTAGGTATAAAATAATAATATTAAAGGCATAGGAGTGGACTCGTCCCTGGGGTATTAGGGGAATCTCATTAGTCGAAAACTGGTAGTCGGGCCTCTCGAATAATACATTGATCGGAATGTGCTTGAATTCGCTTGCTTTCAGTTTACGTCGGATTCATCGGAACTTGCGCAGTAGTTTAACGCTTGACAAAGACCAATTGATACGTTTTCCTTTTTTGTACGGATTAAATTTATTCGCTGAAATTTAACTCAAACAATTTGTCGTATTCAATTGCAGTCTGTATCATTTGTGTTTTATTGCAGCACAATACATTGAAGATAATAATCATTACAGCAACTATAACTTTAATTCTGCATACTAATATTTGCACGAAATTAACTTTTACTATATTAACGCATTTACATTCCCGAAACATGATTAGATTAGGAACGCTTTGAACGCATAGATAGATAAACTTAACAAACGTACACATGTATATGGCGAATTAATACATTCGTGTGTGCGATGCACAGGATGCAATATGTAAATTCATTCGCAACCTCTGCTCACACGCGCGCGGCCTGCACACCGCGGCTGTACGCTCGCGCTGCGAATTGCTTAGCCAATTGAAATGGGCTTTGCATGCAAACGTTACTACGGTTTTGCAAAACACCGAAATGTTCAGAGCGGTGCATACTGGACTTGTAAATCAAAACCGACATGTATCCATATAATATAGTGGTAGTCGTAAAGAGAATAAAAATTGAGGAAACGTCCGAGAATAGGTCCCAAATAATAGAAAACTTTGAAGGTGCCAAAGTGCTTTCAATCCAGGTTATACTCTTAGAAAGAAAGACTTTAATATATTACTCTATCATTGAAGACTCTGCATATTTTAGGAATTATAGGTATGCTGATTTGTATTAAATTACTTGCAGAAAAATTATTCCTAAATATCTACATACAAAGCAAGTACAGTACAATTCTAAATGTAAGTGCTAAACTACAATACGTTAAGTCTGATGTATTTTTATGTTGATGGTAGTATTTTAAGTTGTTATAATAAGATGCAAATGAAACGACTGTGGTAGAATTTGTCTTGCATTTAAATAAAGTCATTTATGTTTGCGACAGAACCATACATGATTCATGTTATCACGTCGAATACAGTCAAAGTATTCGCTGCAAAAGAGAGTTCTCATTACATATACGTTGTTGCTTATTATTTTAAAAACAAATAGTATTAAAGTTATTCTCTTACAAACATGGGATTTTTTTGAGTATATGAATATGGATATCTTGACAATGTGTTGAAAGCCACACTACGGATTCCCATTTTCCTTACATGCTATATAATTTAATTATATATAACCGAAGTATATTAAGTGATTCTTTTTTGCCCTATTATATTGATAGAGGTCATCTCAAATCATACATTTCCAAATTTTTTATATAATTTATTTTATATTATTCTAACGACTTTTTTCTTGTCAGTTTTAAACTTTCACCATATCTTAGTTCTGGAACTAGACATCAGACATAAAGATAATAAGAAGTAACGACGTTAACGATTATACTGATGTTTCATGGATGCGGCTTTAATATCCTGTAATTAAATAACAATCTCGATACACTTGTGTATGCAACAGTCCAATGTATGATTCATGTAGCCGCTCCGTGCTACAGCTACGACGCTACGATGCTACGGCTACATCCGAACTACAATACTGCTACAACGGCCTCTGTGTTTTCTTGCGATTTGCTTTTATGCGGTTACCGAGTTGCAAATCGTAATTTTTTTCCAGCTCGCTTAAATGGTTTTGTTGTCCAATTTATGATGGAAATACGCTTTGCCCCTGTTTTATCACATTTTGTATAATTTCTCGTTGTTAGATATTATAGGAGTGTAGGAACGAACGTGTTTCTTTACAACGTTCTTCTATTCTATTTTCTTGAGTCTGATATAAGTAGATTAGAAAAAATGAGGAATGTGTCCGATTTTTAACCCGTTCTTATCGTCGCTGTGAGGCCCGTGTCCGTACCACTGAACCACCACCGCTCTACCAATGAAATACAATTATCGTTATCAGCGACAAAAAAAATCACACAAATGACATCGCGCGCAGTTGTGATGCTTAAAAAAACATTGGCGCATTTCAATCGGCACCGCGTAATGAGGCCAGCGTCCCATTTCGGTGTCCCGGCTCGATAACGTCCGTCAGCGGGACACCGTTCAATGGGCCCGGCTTATCGTCGCTTTTGATTACATTCTAATTACTTTCCCCGCAATTTGTTGCCGCCCATTGTCTACTTTTGTTTCAATTTGTTGCGGCACGATTGCGGAGTGTGGTCGCGTTGGCGATTTAATTATTTTTCTCTAGCGGCGAGTGTAAAGGAGCGTTTTGAGCAGAACGAATAATGGTCTTGTTTCAGATAAAATTTTATTTGCTAATTACTCTCTAAAGAAATTGGGCCCTTAATATATCAGCATGCAAAACTAAGTCCGTTGGTATGAAAAGGGACAGTAATCTTTGATTGATTGGTTAATGCTCTATTTAAATTTAATTCTATCGATTTTTGTCCAGTTTCTTCACATTAGGAACAACATAACTAACCTAGCCTAATGGTATATGGGGTTTTGGGTATGTGATTGTGTAGGCGACAAGCTAGCCACTTGTCACTACTTTTTGACAATTTTCTATCTGATACAGCCCAGTTTTGTTTTTGGCTGAATTTAGGTAAAGGGGCCTGCTGCCCCTTTGACTCTGCTTACCCCTTCGGGGATTATGGGCGTGATGTTATATTTTGTTTGATGTTCTGATTGACGATTCATAAGTGTTTGTTTCGAATCTATTTACGGATTTTTCCAATTATTTTATAATTGGTTAAACTTAGCAAAATATGGACTATGTGTTTTGGTCAATTGCCATTTACCGAATCCGCAACTTGTACATATATCACGGATCAGTTCATAACAACTGACATTCACTGCAAATGTTAGTTGTTGAAATTGTTAGGCTGAACGGACAAATTGCGCTATAGGCACCCGCCCAGCCATATTGTGGGGAGCCATGCTCCGCAGAGCTTAGTTAAATTGAGGCCTTGAGGTACTTGTTGCTACATACATATATGTATGATTTAGCTGCACTGCTCGATTCTATATAATATATCAAAAAGCCTGCAGTAAATTGTTTTATTTTAGTTACAGTTTGATATATTTTTTTACTAAGAGGAAATCCATAATTGACGTCACACGTAAATGGGGTGAGAGGGGGTCTACGATGTGTGACATGGTGTGACAAGAGGTGGTAGGGGTCCTAAGGTTCCTTACATTACATTAATAATTTAATATATCATAATTATTAGCAATTTTTAAATGGGTACACATAACTTAACGCCCATAATCCCCGAAGGGGTAGGCAGAGTCAAAAGGGCAGCAAGCCGCTTTAACCGCATTCAGCCAAAAACAAAACTGGGCTAGGTTAGATGGAAAATTGTGAAAATCGTCTCGTGTGTTACACTCAAAAACAAGCCATAGAATATGTTATTATTTTGTTCCTATTATATTCCTCTACTAGTCATTACTAGTTAATCTAACGAGTTGTCCTCGATTTTATCTAAGAATAAGTTTTACTCCAGGGGAGACAGTAGCCCATGCTAACTCACTTGCCCATCAATACTTGCATTCATTCATATACTATCGTTAATCACTCTTTCGCATTTAAAATTTTAACGAGGATCAATCAATTGAGAAGACGCAACCCAAATTTGAGATAAAAACGATTGAGGTAAACATTTAAAATAAGTTTCGAGTTTTGTTTTACGAAATTAAAAACATAAAAGTCACCGTGCCATTTGATATTCTAATCAAATTTAAATAAAATGAAAGGTAATTATGAGATTAGCATTTAATTTGCACGTTCGTATTTGTGGTCTGGGCCCAACTGTGGTTAGCGGCCTGATAAAAGCAATTATCGCTAATTACGCCATTTGAATACAAATACCAATCGAATGGCGGGCAATTGGTTACTGTGGGTATACTAGTTTATTATACTACCTACTTATATACCTACTCAGGTAGGTGATACTAAATGGTGCCTGAGAATGCAAAAATGCAGCTGAAGCGTAGAGCACTAATAATGTCCTCCTACTCGATATCGGTCACGGCGGCCGATCTCAATGAGGATTAGCCATCTGCGCAGGAGATATTATAGTGTACAAGTGTGTGCGCAAACACAGGTGCACTCTCTATTCCGTCACTCTCATAGTCCGGTAATTAGACATGACCCGTGAGAGGTCAGGCGCAGGACCAACAGTTTAACGTGTTTTTCGAGTCACGGTGGTGGTTAAACCGCCAACTTCTTGACTCCGAACTATTCTGAATTGCAATATTGAAATAACCAATCACAATTTTTTGGCCCGGCCCAGGATTTTTACCCGGAACCTCTTGATCCTTAATCGGCGCATGCTACCACTAGACTAGGCAGTCAGTCTAGACCACTTCTTTCTAGCGTTATGTCCCGTGCTTAGATTGGATTTAGCGAGTCTGGTAATTACATTTAAGCGACTGCCGATCTGACCTTCGTAACCCTTCTAAGATAGGGGAACCAGAAAATTTTTGGATCATGGTTACAAATCCAAAGTTGTTTGAATTTGCAGGTTTCATCACGATGTTTTCCTTCACCGTCGAGCTAGTGGTATAAATACGTACATAGATTTGAAAAATCCAGACGTACGTGCCCTGGTTTGAACCCTTATTCCTTGGTTGAGAGGCGCGTGTCCTTACCATTGAGCTACCACCGCTACTTCTAGAGCACTATATGTTCAGTAAATAACGTGCAGTAGTCTCCAAAGGGTCACAAATAAATAATATCATTTAACAATATGAAACTAAGCCTTAAAATTATTTGCTGGGTATCTGAACATTAGGTACATTTATACCTCAAAGATAGAAATCTTGTATATAAAAAGATGGAAATCTTTATCTATACTAATATTGTAAAGAGGGAAGATTTGTATTTTTGTGTGTTTGTATGTTTGTAATGAATAAACTTAAAAACTACTGTGCCGATTTCAAAAATTATTTTACCATTAGTAAGCTACATAATCCGGAAGTAACATAGGCTATAAGTTTTCCCCGTATTCCTACAGGAACGGGAAATATGCGGGTGAAACCGCGGGGCGCTGCTAGTCTTGTATATAACCAACCTGATGTTATGTTTACTTAGCTATAAGGTTGCCTGATGGTAAGCGGTCACCTTAGATTTTGAGCGCTTACAAGGCAAGGAGTGTTAATCACACTAATATGTGGTACATTGATATTATTAGTTGATTTTCTTGTTAAATTGCCGATTTATAAGTGTTTGTTTCAAAACGATATAAATAAAGAGTATTTAGACTTTGACTTTTGACTTTGACTTTGACTATGCCTACTCTTTGAAGGTTTCATCGAGGATATAATGTATAGGGATTATGAAAAAAAAAACATATTCATCCTCCAAAACTTTTTTGTTTATCACAGTAATAACATTGTTATTAATAATATTAAAGCCCTCACAAACAGTTTTGCGTACAAGTCATATAAATAACAACAATCATTGTGTTCATTCATATTCAGATAGTTTATCCAACCCCAACTAACGACTGTCTGTTTATAATGTCTTAGGAAGACAAAGCCGGGTAAAAACCTCCCCTCGTCACAAGGTTAGTTCCGGGCTCGGAACAATTTTTATCCGTCAACCGCAGACCGTGTTTACCTTAACAAGAGATCGCGATGCTTTGGATTTGTTTTTGGGTCTTGTGTGAACGTAACGATAGTCCTTGTTCCAAGAAGTTAAGTGCTTATTTTCAAAATCCAAGTAGTCAGTTAGATAGATTTCATTTCGCTTATAAAATAAATTCCTGATACGTTATTTGATCTTTATCATTGTTGCGTTTCGTAGGTAAAAGCAATTTTATCGGAATATATTTTAATGAAAGTGCTTCCATTCATGCTCCTTTTCTCATTCAGAATTGTTAACGAAATTCAAGATACTTGAACTTTTTCAAGTATAGTATTGTAATCATAAAACAGCTTTATCAAAGAGTACCAGAGTACTATTTGATAATAAAGCTGCTGAAAATAAACGGGATATGCCGCAATGACATACAAGCGTATTAAATGTTAACATTTACAATCTATCGGCGGTTCAAAATCGTAGTATTAGATGGTTTAGAAACTGAATATGTAAATAGTGTTTTCATTGCAGAAATGGTTTAAAACAGTAAAAATCGGTGACATTAACGTCTCTTAGCTATATGTTCCCAGTAAATTGAATAGTGTATAAATACACTATGCAATAAATTTTATTAAAGTAATGAGCTGGAAGTGCAAGCTCGGTCCGAACTAATAGGTCGGCGTCAATGCCAGTGCCGGCTAACGAGCTTGCTTCAGGCTGCAAGATTTATTTAAATTAACTATAGGTTTGCTCTGCTGAAATTGACTGTGCTAATAATGTTATTCAATGGATTGTGTTTAGTGTTCAATCGAAAAGTAATATATATGCTAATTTACAATTCTTTCATTTCCACAGTTTAAAGGATAAACTAAATTTAAAGAAAATGTTATGGTATTCGTTTTTCATGGTCCTGTAAAACTTAGGCTACGTAGATATTTTTGCGACAGATAGCTTTATGTCTATAATAAAACAGAAAGATGATATTATAATAATCTATACATATCTACACATACATATCATCATGCCCGTAATCCCCAAAGTGGTAAGCAGAGTCAAAGGTGCAGCTAAGCTCCTTGACCACATTCAGCCAAAGAAATAAAATTGAACTGGGTTAGATGGAAAATTGTGAAAAAGTAGTGACAAGTGTGGCTAGCTCGTCACCAATACTATCACACAAAAATCAGTTATACTATTAGTCGCTTTTTACGACATGCTAGGCAAAGAACACAGTTGGCAGATTATAAGTCCCAGACCAACATAAGACTTATAATTATTTATTGTACATAAGAAGCCAGACTAATTGGTACCTGGTTAAACTCGTACATTCAGAGTTACTTGACACTTCCCTTCGTATTAGAATTTGACTACTTTTCGCAGCGTCTTATTTAACCCGACACCACTTTACTGTTGGCTAAATGTCGCTAAAAGAACCCACTGCTCAATGACCTACCCTATTATGGATTACGGGCGAGTTAATTAGAATATACGGAATGAGGATATGGATCAACATCTCACGCATGTAAGGCTACTTTATCTCCTGACTCACCATCGTTCTTCACAATGTTTTGTTCTGTAATTCGAAATAAACCCATAATGAAGATCGTACCCCATAAATAAGCGTTAGAAATGCGATTAGATTGGCAACGCTAGCAACTCATTCCGCAAAATACTGATTCTGCGATCTACCGAGATTAAATGCGCGATCGTGTTTGTGCTTCACGATATCCGATTCGGTCCGTATAATTGAGTGTCGGTCCGACACAAGTAGACATCCAGTGCTAGTGATTATGACAATAATTAATTCTAATTGAATTGGCGACGTCATTTGCAGTTCAGTGTCGGCTTTATTGCGTTTTAATCTAATTGATTAGCGGGATGCCAGTCTCTTGGTTTGTGATTACAATTATAAGCATAGACAATCAATCTTATTTAGCAACATAATAGCGATTCGCCCTGGCTTTGCTTCGAATATGGAGTACTTACATAAGTTTCCCAGACAATAGAACTTTCTATGGCTACAAATCAAACTAGTCGGCTTAATCGTACCTTCAGGCGCGGTAGGTGTCACCATTTGGTGACCCCTACCGCGCTTATATAAATACGCTTATGTAAATACATAAGTTCTGATTTTCCAATTTTAATAGCTCAGTAAAAGGGTAAATAGAATCTTCTATCACATCATAACAAAATAAAAATTATCTAAATGAAAGATAACAAATAATTCAACTGAGAATGCATTTTTTTTGGAGCCGTTATCTAATTACTCGTCAATAGTTCACATATATCTTCAACGTATATTCCATTGTAAACAAAAATCAGGTATTTATTGCGGAATGTTCTTGTATTTTCATTTTAATTAGGGCCGTGTTGCAGTAACCGAGCCAGCTTCAGCGGCGCACACCTGTTCCACACTATCTATAACACTCCAAGTGTCTAATTCATTAAACTAAACCCCGGAGCGACGTGCACACTGGCAGCGATGACAGTGAACCTGGGACAAAATAAATGAATCTTAACAATGAACCCTATATAAAATAAATTCGACTTAAGCTTTGTTGGTGGCAGAAACTCATCAAAGCGTCCGCTGCCTTAGTTATAAATGTTTATTGAATAGTTATTTTATATTTTCATCTATATTCAGGCTGAGAAAATTACGTGTGTTTTTTTTGGAAAAAATAACGCTGTATTGAAAAAATTGAACTTAAATAGAAATAAAAAAAAATATAACACTCATTATAATACTGAAACAGATAAAGTATCACATAGACATCTGTCGGTCGGACATCATTTTGTTAACTAATTACTGTTTTTTTTTATATACTTAAGGATATATCTTAAACTGCCTTGTCTCGATGGGTTATACGTCTGTCACAACAGATCCGCTAAGCAAAGGCATTTACAGAAATTTGACGCTTTAAGACGTTTCTTCACGGCAACTTACTACACTGTGCACTCTCATTACTCTACCTCTGTTGACCGAGTGCCGTCGGTAATTTTATTATTTGCCCAGCAATTCCACCTGTTAAATGCCATTCGGGCTAATGAAATTTTAGTGGGTATTGGAACGCCACTACAACTTCCGCTTGGGCCGTTAGCCAGACCTAATTCGGGTAACACGTATCTAATGGCATTAGGTTTTAAATTGGCTTGTTGGTTCGAATGTGAGCTGTTTTCGTCCTTTTTTGTTGGAACACAGAACCTCGAAATGCTGGCGTAACAGATCTAAGTACGGCTACAATCGGTTTTGTGAGAGTATCAAAATGTGCTTGAGTAACCTTTTTTTTTCACCACGATTTTTGCTAGAACAATGGAAGGTCAATTCGACATATTCCTATAACACCGACCGAAAAGTAAGCACTTTGTTTATTATCTAGCTAAAACCCCTAAACAGAAACATTGATGAGTCCATTAACAAAAAATATTAATATGCTAACGATTTTTCTGTGACCAGGTCGTGAAATTTTAATGCAAAGTGTTGATTGATACGATTCATCATCGCAAAATCTATATTTATGTACATAATACAGGTGTACTTTTGTTATGAATTAGCAAATCACTCTAGACCCCGTTAATGCACGCGTACATGAATTAGTTTTTATTTATGAAATGGCGTTGCTTTTTTTCATTTAAGTTATTTATTTTTCAACCTGCTACGGAGAAACGAATGTTTATTTGAGTATATTACCATTTAAGAATGAATGAATATAAATAAATAAAGAAATTAATTATCTGTATGAATTTATACAAAGGTCAAGATGTTGGTTTGACTTAAAATATGGTTTACTGAATTCAAGCAAATATTTGCCTGAAGAATATTCTGAATCGTTATCTTGTGTTTTAAAGAGTTCTTGAAGACGATGTGGTTTATAAATATATTTGTAGTGTGCTTGAAGAATGCACAGACTTACTTTGACAAAAATATAGAGAAACAGATAGATTACCATAAAACAGGGAACAAGAATTTATGTTTTATTTAACAAAATACTTCCTTAAGCAACATCAATTTTGTAAAACCAACGTGTAAGAAACTCGAGCCTTAGAGAATACTAGATGAAGGTTACTAGAATGGAACAAGAAAATATCTTATTCTATATTAAAAAATTGTAATATAAAAGTGAATCTAAAATGTTTATAATATTTTTGATCATAGCATTGATGATATCGCACGAATATTTTACGCTTCCAGCGTCATAGTTACGACACTAACATTAATCAATTACAGTGACGTCGTCATTTGCTTTCAAATCAGTACCACAATCATGGTTATTATGGAAATCGAAATTATTATATCACAAACACCTAACCATAAAAATATTTATTACAATGCGGGAATCGGACTTACGTTTAATTTGTATTGAAAGCTTCAAACGAAACAAATTTGTAGTCAATTAACTTCTTGCGCGACTATAAATAAAGTCAAGTCGTTCATGCTCCGTCGACTCTGCTCCCAAATTTATTAAAGTTCAATGATTTAATACTGTATATACATATTACGCCCGTAATTCCCGAAGGTGTGGGCAGGCCATATTCAGCTAAAAAATAAAACTGGGCTGGGTTAGTTGGAAAATTGTGAAGAAGTAGTGACAAGTGGCTAGCTCGTCCTCTATACAATCACACTTCTGAAACTTGATATTCCATAAGTTGCCTTTTACAACTTGCTAGGCAAGAAACATAGTTGGCACATTATTTTTAAGTCCCCGACCTACATGGGAATGTTTTGATATATGTACATAATACATGTACCTGATGTCGCAGTGTATTTCGAGCAGGAAAGAATCCGTACATCCCCTAAATATGGTGCGTTTAAGAAGTGGGTCAGCGAATGTAGGTCAATTTAATGTTTCATGAGGGTGCGATTTATGTTCGCAGCATCCCGATATGCTTGTAAGTAGTTTATATCTGAGGATTGTTCTTAATTAATAAATATATACTAATTTCTCCAGACTAAAACACCAATTCCCTAGTTCCAAACTAAGCTTATGCTTGTACTATGGGTACTAGATGAACAGATAAATATACGTTTACAAACATCCATGGCTCAAGTAGGTACAAATGTCCATGTTCATCACACGAAACATTTGCCCCTAGCGGGATTCGAACCCGCGACGCTTTGTTTCGTGGCCAGGGTCTCTGATCACTCGACCAACGGGCCAGTCAATTGTCTAAATTTGTGATTTGAAATCTGGATACCTATCAAATGTTTCTTGTACTTATATTTTACATAGGGCCTTCCGCGAGCTTGTTTATCTAAAAAAATTGTTGTCTTATTATTTAATCGTGATGTTGACTAACTCCTGCCTTTGTCCCGATTTCGATGAAGTTTCTTTTTAATTTTATAATTTTCTTTGAAGTCTACAAGGCTCGGTCAAGGGCTTTTTATTGGATGAGTACTGAAGTGGATTCAAATGAAAAAGGCGTTGTGAAAGTATCATAAGTGGTTTAAAATGAATTCGAATTACTTTTAACTTTAATTAAAAATCGAAAACGATTCCTTGTCGAATTGATTGTTATTAGGTCTTGTTCTCTCTTCTCATTCATTGTAATTTAGTCTATATATAGCGTATCCCATCTCTAGATCTTTTACCCTTCGCTTTGTCAATTCAATTATACACTTATTTGTCCTAAACTACCAAATAGAAACGTAGTCTTAACATAAAATAGTACTAAAATCCATTTTATGTAGTGCGAAAATCCATTGTTGCTGCCTCACGATGAGGGTTTTTTGAATTAAAACATCCAAAAGATGGCGTAACTGTGACGTGCGGTCTTGTCACCCTCCTCATTGGTTAGTTGTCAGAACAAACTGTCATTCAGTCAACAATGAGCCAATAGTGACAGTGATAAGACCACGAGATTCGCTCGTGGCACCTTGCGGATTTTGTATTTTTAAAAACCCTCATTCCCGCGTAACGTTTATCTGTTATTTTATCAAGATACAAAATAGTTAAGTAACGTATGTGTGTAAATTGTAAACAAAAAAAAATCAGAAATAAGTGCGATTTGCTTAAAATATTTAATCATCCAGTACGTAGGTGTATATAGGGTTCTTAGGTTGTAATAAAGCGTTAAAGTTATGTACCAATTCCTTCATTTTGAGGAATCAAAACCAGATTATCCATTATCTCTTAGAGTAGTCAACTAACCAGAAGTCGACGTTCTTATTGTAAAAAAGGCATATCTTAGATCAAGCGATGATTTCTGAAAACGTTTGTGCTCTTAAAGTTAGATTAAATGGATTCCATAAAGTTAAAAGTTTGTTATAGAAAGTAAAATAATAAATTATTTTTAGAGATACATTGTTCCAGTTGGTAGAATTACAAACATGAGTAACGAATACGACCAAGACCTGCCCCATGCGCCAAGATTCGTGGGCTCGATCCCTACCCAGGACCAAAATTCGTGTGATGAATACTTGTGTTTGTTCTGTGTCTGGGTGTAATTATCCAATATTTAAGTACATTATTTTTAATACCACTGTTGATTCTGATATCCGTAACACAAGTGCTTAAGCTACCTACCTCGGAGTCAGATCAATGTATGTGGTGTCGTCGTATTTTTTTTTTAAATATCAACCTCACCGAACTCATGATAATCTCTATAAAGGAACTAATTGCACGCGGGCAAGGCTGCGAAAAAAAATAATGCGTATCAGAATGTATGACTTGTATGATCTACTAGCATTTGACAGCTATAATTCCAGACGAGCTTAGCATTCCTAACATTTGAGGCAACGTAGGTAATTATACATATGGGAGCAGTACCGCAGCCACGATGAGGTATTGCCACGGCTATGTTTACTGTGTAATTGAATTAGATATGTAAAATTACGCCCCTGGCACTACTGGAATTCGGGAGTCGTGTTAATTGTAATTGCATTTTTAATTAGACCTTGGCATTCATTATGTGTCCTTATGTATGATCACTGTCTTGTTACTGCTGAAGTTATCGTTACATGTTTTCTATGTAAGTGATTTCGGGGCATTCAAATAAAAAATGGAGGCAATAACACTGTTAGGGAGTGGAAGGGTGGAAGGAAGTAAAGGAATAAAGGGCTCAGAAAAGAAATTGAAATTATATAATATTTCGTCCCATGTTGGTCTGGGACTTGTCCCATGTTGATCTGGGACAAAAAAAAAGAATGTGCCAACTGTAGTTCTTATCTGGCATGTCGTAAAAGGCGACTAATGGTTAACGGGCTTTTGGGTATGTGATTGAGTAGGCGACGAGCTAGCCACTTGTCACTTGTCACTCCTTTTTCACAGCTTACCATCCAACCCAGCCCACTGTCCCATGTTGGTCTGGGACTTAAAAAGAATATGCCAACTGTGGTTCTTGTCTTGCATGTCGTAAAAGGCGACTAATGATATATCGGGATTTGAGTGTGTAATTGTGTAGGCGACAGGCTAGCCGCTAGTCACTGCTTTTTCACAATTTTCCATCTAACCTAGCCCGGCTTTATTTTTGGCTGAATGTGATTGAAGGGGCATGCTGCCCCTTTGACTCTGCCTACCCCTTCGGGGATTATGGGCGTGATGTTACGTATATAATATTTGAATTAAAAAAATACAGAAGTACGTGGCACAAACCAACATTGACAACCATGACAAGACTAACGTTGACAATTGTAAAAAAGAAGTAGAATATATAAAAGTGTCAAAAAAGGTGAAAACTGGCATTGCGGCCAGTTCGTAACAAACACTATGTGTATTGCTATGTACTATCTCAGTAATTCCAAGTTCCGTAATTTAAGTAAGTTGTAAAATTTCTTATAACTGCAAGGGTAATTTTGTGTGTAATTTTGGCAGACTTAAAGTAGGGATTGGAAAATATAACATAATGTATCATCTTCCCAATTCCAAATTCTGTTTACTTTTTAAAGTGGCTTATTACCGTTATAGTCACTTAAAGGACTTATTTTGAAAATCGGTGAGCTCGGCAAGTTTAAAATGGAGAAGTAAATAAATTCTCAACACGTGCTACCTACTACATTCTTTTGATAATAATAAAAGGACTTTGACCTCCAATTTACCTTAGCAAAGAATTTCAATAACATTAGCCAAGTCGAAGCTTAAACTGTCTGCCGATAAGAAACTCGCCGAATGAGTTCTTTGAAACTTATATCGCACCACCAAGATTACATCTGCCAACTTTATTTTCCAATACTATTCGATGTTTAATCTCACGATGAATTCAAAACTTACACTGTTGCGAAAGTGTAAAGATATCACAATATTGTTACAAAGTTATGAGGACCTAGAACCGGAGTTTTCGAATACCATAACATTTATTAATAGTTTGATAAGAAAACAACGTGAATCGGAACTTTTCAGTTGAAGGGAAGACATTTTTACCTTTTCGCAACTTTAACCTGTTTGAGCTTGAGTGGGGAACTAAAAATCAACGTTACTTTTGATATAAATGTCGACATATCGTGCACCTTTGAGCAATATTTTGAGATATTGGAGCACGCAAGACGACTTTGAAGATTCCTGGTCTTTGACCACAGATTCAAAATGAATAGGAATTGATATGTAACGAAAAATTAAGAAATGGGATTCAAACCTACGCGTTATAGCGATTAGATCATATAATTTGTTGCATCGAAAACAAATCACAAAGTCGTTATAAACAATTAGACTCACTTAATATAATCTCCATTAAATCAAACTATGAATGTTGAAGAGGCGAGTGAGGTGTGTAAGGATCGTGCCATATGGCGTTCGGTTCTCTCTGCCTACCCCGCAAGGGAAGTGGCGTGAAGTTTAGTTAGTTAGTTAGTTTTAAATCAAAGTAATATGTACATGATATTTACTACTGAACAAGTGAACATCCAAATTTTTTTTTAGGTAAAGGTAAGGTGTAAATATCAGTTAATAAATATCAGGGCCATAGCACCTGATATTCACTACCTGAAATGGCAATGGCGATGCCATAGCATTGGTTGTACATCGGCCTTCCTATGTAATTCGAATCCGTGAATAGACTGACGGAGACAGATGTAGATACTGTAGACCTTTCATTCGCACACAATGGTGGCAGAGGCTTTTCGGCATAGGCTTGTAAATGCTTCGCTTCCCACGCTCTTTCAAAGGAACTACTCTGGAATCAGGAGAATGGTATCGAATGAATGATACGACTCAACGTTAACTGACATGAAAATGAAGCGTCAGTTTTGTGGCGTTATGACAAAATTGGAAATGTTAATCAGTGGGTACAATTTAGAATTACGGAGTTTGGTGGATTAAATTAAACTGTCGAGTTATTTTTTTTGCTTTTGCAATATGCCACATGAAAACTTTAATTTTCAAAACTTTTATAATGATCGCATTTCGAAGAAAAGTCATTATATTGATTCAACTTTTAATTAGATATTATTCATAATTGTTATTAACTGTAATTACTAAAGTTTTCCGATATGCCTCATCTCTCTTTCTAACAAACTTCAGTTAAAAATACCTTATATATAATTTAAGAGACTCACCATCACCCTAATTGAGCGGGGCGCTCATATATCAACATACCATTGCTCAAATAGATCACTCTTCAATTCTCATACAAAGATATCCTCTTACAGATCTATCAAATAGATTAGTCATCATTGTCATTATTTTACGTGATTCCTTCGCGTTAAGCTTTCCCCATCGCATATTGACTTCGCGTACAGTCAGTACGTTCGCTTACCATGTTAACCCAAGTTCCCTTGCGCCATTAAACCAAACGCTTCCGAATCCACCACATCCTTTATATCTTAACCGTTACATATTTCATGTTTTCGAATTGGCTCTTTCATAAGATCTGTTGAGTCATCATCCCATTTGTTAGGTGTTACAGGTTGCCGTCGGTTCGACGCGAAGCCAGCAATCAGATGATTTATGGTCCCCTCATGCAATGTAAGCGAACGAACTTCGCTGGTATTGATTTAAAATACATTATGTTACTTCGAAACTCGAATTTTGGATATAAATAAAGTATGTATTCCAATGTCACTTTGATTTATTAGGGAATTTGTACACGAAATTATTTGGAAACGGATAAAGTGCAAAAAGTGTACAGCCAGGAAATCTTATCTAAAAATACATTTGAAGGGACATTTTAGCTTCGTGATTTATTGTAGCTAGCTGAAGTAAAATCTCGAAATAATTTGTGCTGACGTATTAAATCTTCGAGTATTTTTGTAAGCACTTTCACTTATATACATCCATATACTCAGATATATGTGTTTAAAATATAAAATATTGTTTATTATTTATTAGGGCCTGTCCCGTGTTGTTGTAGGACTTAAAAATAATATTCCGACTGTGGTTCTTGCCTAGCATGTCGTAAAAGGCGACTTATGGTATATCGGGTTTTGGGTTAGCCGCTTGTCACTGCTTTTTCACAATTTTCCATCTAACCCAGCTCGGCTTTATTTTTGGCTGAATGCGGTTGAAGGGGCATGCTGCCCCGTTTGACTCTGCCTACCCCTTCGGGGATTATGGGCGTGATGTTATGTATGTATGTATTTATTAGGTATTAACGGTTTCGATAAGTACTCAGTCTAATATAAATTTTACGTAATATTCGCGTGGGAATATTTAATTAGAAGTATTTTAAAAAAATGTTATAAAGTTTGTCATGGATATACAAATAATAAGTTTTCTAGAATTTTAAGGTCCGTTGAGTTCAAATCTCTGTCTTTTTTCACATTCCTGTATCGAGCATGGAGAAGAGGTGAACGTAGATTCTATTTTATGACTTGGCTTTTATTTTGCGTTGTGGCGAAATTCGAATGCAACTACTGACAGGCAATTGCATTCGCATTTCATATTCGATTCTGATTCCGAATTTTCCGATTCCCGTATTTGCTTGTGTGGGATTCAGTTTTTCGTCTTATGTACCTGTGTATGTATCAACTTTACATTTCTCCAGTATTTCATTACTCTGATAAAGTATGTAATTATGACTGATGTATTGTTAGCATTTGAAGTATCCAGTATATTGTTAGAAGTTGACAGTTTCCAGTAATATTATGATTAGGACATTTAGAGCGGTGGTAGCTCAATAAATAAATTCTCCAGACTGACACACCAATTCCCTAGTTCCAAACTAAGCTTATGCTTGTGCTATGGATACTAGGTGAACGGATAGACATACTTAAATAAGTTTATAAACATCCATGACTCGAATACAAATGTCCATGTTCATCACACGAAACATTTGCCCCTAGCGGGACTCGAACCCGCGACCCTTGGTTTCGTGGCCAGGGTCTCTAACCACTCGACCAACGGGCCAGTCGAAAGCGAAAAAACGGGCAAGTTCAATGGTAAGGACACGTGCCTCTTAACTGAAGGGTGCGGGTTCATATCCAGGCCCATACCTCTGGATTTTTCAAATCATATTTATACCACTAGTTCGGCAGTGAAGGAAAACATCGCGATGAAACCTGCACATTTTTCTGGTTCCCCTATATAAGGGTTACGAAGGTCAGATTCCACGGGATTTGTACGAATTTTTTGTTGCTCTAAAGTTAAAAAGGATGTGTCAACTGTGATCTCTGCTTAGCACGTTGTAAATGGCGACTAATGGTATTTTGGGTACAGAGCTTGTTTGTTACGAACTAGTTACTTGTCTTTTTCACAATTCTCCATGTAAACCAACTCACTTTTAGTTTTTAACTTAATGTGGTTTGAAGGATGTTCCTGAACTATTTCTACTATTAAAAGGATTACAGGATGGTAGTATGCACATAAATATGTATGTATGGTCATGTAGATTTCTGATAAAGCCGTGATTATACTTCGTGACAGCAGTCATTAAAGACGTAGCTCAGGCAAGCGTGTCTCCTTGGCAGCACGGGAGAAGTCCTAACCGCAACACAAAGTTAGAAATCACAAAGAAAACTCTTTCAAGTCTTACTTTCTACGTTCATTTAGTACGAAAGTTAAAAAGAAATAGGGAAAGTTTTTTGCGTTTCAAAACTTTTCTAGCGCTCTCACTCGACATTGCTTCTACTAAGTTGGTCCAATCGTCTTTTTTGTCCACAGAAAACATAATAACTGTGAATATTCTTAAAGCGGCCGCGGTTCATTTTGACAACAAAATAACACGAACAAATAGTAGGCTATATATAGGTAATTGAGAAATCTTCAACGATCTTGCACCAAAACAAAGCATTTTTTCTAAGCAGTAGCTAAACCCGACTACGTTCTTAGATCATACTATGAGACCAATAGACAGTGGCGGATTTACAGTCTTGGCCGCACTAGGCCCCAGGCCATAACTGTCAGTACTAAAGCGTCATCACTTAATTTTTATTAAGATTGGCCGCCTCTAATATTCTAATATTCGCAACATTTTAGGGAAAATGAATAAATTACACGTTATTGCACTATCACTAGGATTAAAAACACACATCTACCTACATACACATGTATATTTGTGCGTGAAAACTAAAAGACCTCTTAAATTACGAACCCAAACTCTAATTGTCGGTTTCAATTCGCTTCGTAGTGTACCGCGTGCGGTCTCATCAGTGATGCGTGCCAGCCTTTGTTGTGTGGCGTATTGTGTGCCTATTACCGGGCTTAATACCGATAGTGCAGAGTCACACAGCACAACAAAGTGTCGATTATAAAGAATAACTTACGTTACTAGTCAATCGTAGCGTAGCGTAGCATTGCTGCGTAAATGGAGCTGAAGTTAGACTAAGTGAAACATTGTTGAGTATATTATGGAACTCGCATTTAACATACATACATAACATCACGCCCATAATTCCCGAAGGGGTAGGCAGTGTCAAAGGAGCACCAGGCCCCTTTAACCACATTTAGCCAAAATTAAAACCGGGCTGGGTTAGATGGAAAATTGTGAAAATGTAGTGACGAGTGGCTAGCTTTTCTCTTACACAATCACACACCCAAAACCTGATATACCATTAGTCGCCTTTCACGACATGCTAGGCAAGAAACACAGTTAGCACATTCTTTTTAAGTCCCAGACCAACATGGGACGTCGCAGTAAAAAGAATAATATAAAGTTGAATCATATTTATTAAGTACTGTAATTTTAACTTAATTAGACTGTGACTTTTGACTTAAACAGAATGCGCTAACTGCGTTCCTCGCCTATAGTAGTCTACTCCTAACCATTACACATTACTAGTATTGTGTGTGATTGTTTAGAAGACGAGCTGAACACTCGTTTTTCTCAATTTCGCACCGAATCTCATTTATCGTTGGCTGATAGTAGGTAGGAAGTACTGCGCTTGATGGAGAGCGCGATATTATGATATATGTTTAAATAAATGTAATTTAAACAATATAATAATTGTATTTATTGTTACGAGCTAACACTGACAGTATTTCAAATTAGTCGACAAGCTTTTACAAAACACTTTCATTTCCCGCACGCATACATGCCTTTGACGTCATCAGCGATGCATGTGCGATGCCTTTGTTGTACAGACGCATTGTGTTCCTATTGGTGTATTTAAACTCGACCAAGCCTCGTGAGAGCGCTACAAACATGATCATCATGATCAAATTCCATTTAAACAATATTTTGTTAGTACTACTACAGTAGATATTACCGAGTTTGTTAAACCTACAGTCCTTGACATTCAGTTACAATAAATATATTACATAATACTATTGTTTTTGATATTTTATTTTTCAAGACAACTATTGAACTAACTTACTAAACTTCACGCGACTTCCCTAGCGGGGTAGGCAGAGAGAGCCGAACGCCATATGGCACGATCCTTACACACCTCGCTCGCCTCTTCAACTAATGACTTTCCAAATAGCATAAGGTTTTTTTGATTTCGACTCTATTCATAATTAAAGAAAGTAATTAAATACTCAGCTAACTTATGGATTGACTGGACACTCTGTACAATAATCGCACTGGTTTTGTGAGGTCTGCCACATCATATCAATATTTTAATAAGACGAAGATAACATCAACGCAACCGTCGTCAACGTAGACATTACCAAGTTTGTTAAACCTACTGTGCTTGAAATTCAGTTACAATGAATATATCACAATAATAATATAGTTTTAGATATATATTTATATATTTAACACCCAAATTAACAAAATAGGTAAAGATACCGGTATTCGGTATATACCCAATGTAAAAGGTAATAAATAATAAAAGTTTTAATATTTCGTCACAGCTATGTGAATACCCTCAAAACGGAACATAATTTTTGGTAGATTTGTTAACATTTTGAGTGAACTGACAGAAAACTAAAGCTGATCCAACTAAGTAGATTTTTCGTGAATGTTTCGTATGATGGACATTGCGAAATTGTACTAGAGTCTTTGATGTTTATAAACGTATTTGAGTATGTCTATTCGTTCCTAGTATTCATAGCACAAGCTTAAACGTTTAGTTTGGAATTATTAAATAGGTGTGCCAGTCTTAAAAAATATTTATTTATTTATTTACTAGCTTCTTCCCGCGGCTTTGCTCGCATGGTACATCGATAAAACATAGCCTATATGTTATTCTGATGTATGAGCGATATTATTCTATAGTTTCATTAAAATCCATTCAGTAGTATTTCAATGAGAGAGTAACAAACATCCACGCATCCATCCATACAAACTTTGGCGATTATAATATTAGTGGTATTAATTTATATATTTTGTATGTATATGAATCTTATAGAGGTCGTATTTTTTTACTATTTGTTTAACAATAGATCTATAAGATATTACGAGTATACTAGTCCATAATTGTTAAACAAAGCACAGAAACCTGTTCAATTATTTGTGGATCCAAAGTATACATTTCTCGTTGGTCCTAGCAACACAATACCCTTGGCTGGAGACACCCGTTCTGATTGTGCTGTTGTCGTTAATTTAGTCGAGTTTGTCACTTGGGACTTCTACAGTTACACCGAAATTTCCAGAGCTGACAAGTCAATTAATGACTTACCAGATTTTCCAAATATGTAGTAAGGAGTTTCTTCGTTTTCGATTCTAATCATAATTAAAGAAAATAATAATAATAATAATTAATAAATTCTTCAGACTGGCACACCAATTCCCTAGTCCCAAACTAAGCTTATAAGCTTGTGCTATGGATACTAGGTGAACGGATAGACATACTTAAATACGTTTATAAACATCCATGACTCGAGTACAAATATCCATGTTCATCACACGAAAAATTTGCCCCTAGCGGGATTCGAACCCGCGACCCTTGGTTTCGTGGCCAGGGTCTCTGACCACTCGACCAACGGGCCAGTCAAATAAGAAAATACTTAGCTATTTTGTATTGAAATGAAATGAAATGATCTTTATTTAGTTTACATAGGCTTCACAGGAGCACTTATAAATCGTCTGAACAGAATAAATATAAAACGATTGACTGAACACTCCTTACAATAAGCGCAATGATTTTATGACGTCTTCCACATTATTACTATCACTATATATTATAAAACTAAGTCCTTCGCCTCTTCGTTCCTGTTTCTTGAAGTAGGTTTAGATTTTTTTTAAGTTATTGTAGACATTGGATATTTGTTAGAGGTGTCGAAAAATAAATAGCCACCACGCAGGTAAAGCCGCGGTTAAATTCTAGTAATCAAAATTTTTTTTTGGACGTAGATAACATCGTCGTCAATACCCAGGAACACCATACAGCCTACCGCATAGTAACAATCACCATTACCTATCAACATTTACAAATCCAAAGGCATTATAAATGCGCTGTTGACGATTTTCAGTAATTTGTTACATCATAGATCCCATAATTGATGTCGTATGGACGTAGTACATATATACATAACATCACGCCCATAAACTCTGAAGGAGTAGGCAAAGTGAAAGGGGCAGCAAGCCCAGGTATGTAAGTACAACATTTATGTTGTACAATGTACATATACATACCAAAAATAAAAGTAGCCTGAGTTAGATGGACAATTGTAAAAAATCAGTGACAAGGGGCTAGCTCGTCGCCTTCTCAATCACACACCCAAAACCATATATTCGCGTTTTACGATATGCTAGGCAAGATACACAGTTGGCACGTTAGCCGTTTAAGGATGGCGATAGTACTTCGTTATTAAAAACTTGTCTTTTTAGCAAAAAAATCGCGGAAATACAGACAAAGATCAATTTATTTATCCCGATTGATCCTCACACCTAGTCTACGGCAGGATTCCTCCCAAGGAATTCCCGGCTGCTTTAATGAAGAGGGCCCACTAAGCGTCCCGGCGGAATCAAAATTACAAAGGTGCTCGCATGCTGATGAGACCGCGAGGGTCGTGCGGTGGTGATTACAAATGAGACGCGTGCGGAACTAGACCTTAATGGAGTGGGTGCTGCGAAGTGCGTCCACTTGAGCTGTGAAGGAAGACTCGAGATACGGCTGCGACAATTGGCTATTACAATAAGACTACATGATTCAATCTTTTTAGTCCGTAGTAAGATTACAAAAAAATATTGCTTAAGTATTTTTTCGTTTGTTCAGCAAACCAAAAATTACGAAGATACTGCACGATAAAACCCGTAAAATGTAAGCCCCTAGTGACTTAAAAACATATTTGAGTCAAGGAGCCTATTTTTGCGTCATGGGCTAAGAGGACTTCTATAGTTTTAAAAATGTATCCCTCACTCTGTCTGGGACTCGCATGTAGGTTTGTTCCTTGTCTAGCATTTTGTAGAAAGTGACTGATGCCTTTTACTTCTTCGATTCTGTCAGATTATTGTTTTGTATCTTATACGTTGTAGCAGTTAAGACTAAATATATAATGATGGGGTAATTTACAAAAAAAATTTTTAGTTCATAAGTTAGATTATCAACAAATATTGAATACTTATTTTTTGCTTTATCTAATACTCGAAAAATGACAAAGATACGCTTTACGTCACTTGTACGGTAAAATTTTACACACCTAGTGACGTCTTGCGGTACTTTAACGCGCTGTATTTCATCATATTTAGTTTACTGAACAAAAGAAAAAATAAGTAAGCAATATTTTTTTGTAATGTCAATAGTGGACTATAAATTTTTTTTGAGTAAAATAGCCTATATATGCTGTCACATCAAGATTATCAGTTCGTATTCTGAGTGCATTCGGAATTATATTAAGACACGTCACCGAATCACGTGTCCGAATGCTGGTCTAAAGCTTTCGTGTCTGGGTCATCCCAGATAATGGGCAATCGTTAATTAAAATGGAATTAAATTAAATATTCTTTATTTCGGACAAAATTTACATCCATAAGAGTTAGTAACGTGGCTTAAGCACTATGTTAATGTTAATAGGGTTTAATATATATAAACACAAATTAATAAATTAAGATACTAAGAGTGACTATCACGAGAAAGGGTGAGCCAAGTGACCAATTTGTCTCATACCCAAGGCTTACAAATGCTAAATGGCAGTCAATTTACTTCTATAAACTTGGTAGATCTACTTGTACTAAAAATGAAATATAACATTTAGGAAAATAGTGATAAGAGTACAATGCTCACACCTCATTTGTGTCTAGATCATTATTTGTATACAATATATACTGTCAAGATTAGATTGTTAGAGAAAGGTATAGGTGCCCTAATCCCCTATTTTCCCAGAAAAAGCCTCTAATCCCGTAAGCACTAGCTTATTCGCACCCCAATCAAGGAACCTTCCCCAATAATTAGGAGACGTTTCGCAAAGATTTTGTCTATATACGCTAAGTCTCCCTTAGTGGAATGGCTCTGCCACTCCAGACTTCTATCACATGAGCTCGGGCACATCCATTCATTGACTACTAACGAAGGACCCCGGGATACGTACCTTAGTAGATTGCGTTTTCTGTCCAGGGCACTGACCCTTTCCTTAAATCCCCAAAATCCTGGATTTCTTATCAAATGCGATCTCAATTTAACACAAATGTACACGGTTCTTTTGTAAAATATTGTTTGCGTAATGGTTACAAATATATATTTTTTTTTTGCAGAGAGGACCGATAATATACTCTTTTTATTTATTGAACAGCTTAAAAATGCATCACTTATTCCAATTTACTCACTAAATAATCCGACTATTGATTGACTATTTTAAATAATCCCTGGTAACAAAAAATTAAGTTTTACACTCAGTCTAAATAATAGCCAAAAATACATATTTGTCGTCATTTTTTTATTTGTACTTGCAGAGCTTATATGAATTCTTTAACTATAAATTAGACAGGCTTAAATTAAGCGCTATAATTTTTATAAGGCTATATCTGTTTGAATTGACTAAAACATTACCATTATCTTTGCTGCAGCGTAATCTTCTTGCGGAACTTTGCAGTCCAACGAATATAATCTGTCTGTCCGACGGCAGACCACCTCATGCTTTGTGCATTGTTTAAACCACGTCACTCCGCAGCTTATTTCCGGTAACGGATTTCACCCGTAAAGTTCTCTTCAACTTCAAATACCAAGCGCTATTTTCTCCACATAGTCAAAGACATTATATCTACTTAAAGATAGATAATATCGTGGGTATCGACCACGCTACAAGATATTCAAGTTTATAGCTCCAGTAATACGTAAACAAATGACGACGACCGAACAAAGAGAAACGCCATGCAATCCTGCATCGCGCTGACGAAGTTATTCTCGCCACTAAGTATATAAACAATACAACGCGACGGTAAGTTGGGCCTAGGTCCCCGAGCAAGCAACACCTAGCTCGCCGGAAGTACTTCCACTTTTAGTGCGAGCGCGTAGTTTGCACAGTATGATGAGTATATTCATTTTAACTCCCCTTCCTCCTTAAGCGTGAAAGGGGAGAGTAAACTCCTCAGCATTACTGTACAATTTTTCATCTTCCATCACTCAAAATGTAGGCCGGCTCAGCCGAATTACAGTGCCATTGTTTGATAAACGGATTTAAAACATGCTCCCGCAGATCTATGGAATACTTAGCTGAGTTCCGTACTTCTGTGTAACATCGTTACAGAGGGACGGCAACTCTTTGCGAAAACCGTCACGATCTGTTGTGCAAAGAATAGGGATAATACACTTCCCGAAATATTACTTTCACCGCCGTCAAATTTCGTTGCTACGGAATAACTTAATTATGGACGCGAAATTTTTTCGTCGAAACTTTCAGGTGGTCGTTATTACATTTTTTTTTCGTTCGGAATTCAATTACTGTGCTAAATTAATTATAAATACTTGAAGCAAAGGAAATTAATTGCTTTGATTTTATGTTAAATAATATACCTGGCTTATAACTAGACGTAAAGTTTACATGCACATAATTAGGCATGCCAGTGTTGGTTTTAATGATTAATAAAATAAAAAACTCAAAAATGGATAAATATTTTCAGCATTTATATAAATTAGAGATGGATATGTTTAATGTGCATATCTATCTCTTATTTATATATAAAGTTCCAACATACGAGTATTATAGTTAACAGTGTTTGGTCCTTTATTTAGTTGAATACGATTGTTATTTCTAATTCCTTATTATATCGGACTAGAATTGATTAAGGAATTTCTCTTTGATTCGAAATCTAGAATAATCCAAAAAGTATTTTAAATGCAAAAGTTAGTTTGTTTATTAGTTTGTTTTATACTCTCATAGAGTTGTGACGAAGTTGAATTTATTTCTAAAGTTGAGTTTGATTCAGTCACTGTGAAATGCCTCATAAAATTCGGCTCTCAAACGAAGAGCTTTTTTATAGTTAAAAAAGCTACCTGTAGACTGCTCGAATAATGCTAAATATCGTATAAGCTTAGCGCTAACACTTGTTTTTTTTTCTTTTAGGCTGGCTGTTACGTGTTTTTTTCTTGTTTTTAATGGGAGCTAGAAACATTTCTAGCCTATGTGACTCTTTGACTCTTTTACTACTCATATTTCACACATTGTTCGCTAAAAAAGACAAACATCAGTCCTTAATATTTGAGTCACACTCAATTTATCATTGATCATGATCTGCTAAGTAAGTAACTAATGACCATGGACCATGATTCCAATGCTCCTGGTTGCCTTATTATGTCACTTCAGTATATCGACTACGCTAGACTACACAAATCTGCATCTTTAGCAGAGCCTATCTCGCGAGCAACGGCATAATGTTAAAATTTTCTCGAAGGCAATTCACCAAGCTTTCAATTTGCAAGATCATCACTAATTGTCTGTCCCATCACCGACATATCTCGTCAAGCAATAAAGGTACATAACGACTGCTTAATACTGTTTATTTTTATGGCACATTTCCGGCAGCCAGTTTACACCTCCGCTAACATTTTATCCGTGCGTTATGCTTTTGTTGAAGGTTTTACGAGGGCCTGCCAACAAGACGTCAGCCGCACAATGACAAGATATGGGTCTTAAACCCGCACGCGTTACCCATGCGAATGGGGGAGTATAAAATATGGAAGATACTAATAAAGAATACGACCTTTGCCATCAGTCGTATCTGCTGGATGCCGTCAATAATAGAGTTAACGTCTATCGGCGATACATTCTTTGACATATTTTTCATGATGCCTTGATTGTGGTGGTCTTGAAAAGATAAGGTCGAACAAAACGCGTTTAGAATGGAGTGATCTTGATGATTAATTCTGAATGAGTATTTTGTGCTGCACATTTAAATTCTGTTATTTAAGATTACCACGTTTTATCGCATTTGCTGTGGTGAAAACTATTTGTCGCTTCATAATTTATCGCTTCAAGGAGCACCTTAAACCACCGATTCTTAATCCTTGCGCAAGTTTGCAGCCGCTTTGTTTAATCGCGTTAGAAATATTAATGGTTGACCACACCTGAAGAAAAAAGATACTTAATAAAATCTTTAAAAAAGTTACTCCATTAAAAAGTTCCGGAGATTTATAGTGAAAAGTTCCCATGTTTTATATAGATGTGGGAAGTAAATCTGAAACAGAATTGAATCTTAACAAGTTTAATACTCCTCGCGAAGAATGTTGTTCGGAGATAAATAATAAGTAATCCATCCAGCCGAAAGCTCCTCCACCTGTTGAGCAGACGGAATTTATTGCCACACTATTCAAACTCGATCTGAAGGCTGGAATAAGTGGGAGCGAGGGGTTACTTTTAAGGGGAAAATTACGGATATTATCAGCCACCTGCAAACTTTTCTCTGTATCCTTATTAATTTACTGTGATGGCGTATTTATTTATCGAAAACGTCTCAAGCTTTGTTAGGTTTTGACTGAGAATTGAATTCGTAGGAAGTTTAAATATCAATTTAGTTTGGAGATTCCTTTAATCTATATTTAAAATGTTTCAAGTCGTCGATTATATTTGAAAGGTAATCATTTAAAATAATTTAGAATCAACAAATATTTTTTTAAGAACTTACGTGGCAATGATATCTTTTTAATCATTCGTATTGTAACTTATGCCAATATTGTATTTTATCTAGCTGTTGAAAAGTCGAATCTAGAGAGATAAAGTGTTGAAATGACGCACTCACTCAGAATCAAAAACTTTGCGATCATTATATGGCTCGATGGCGCATGCGGTAGTGACCTTGCCCCATGCGCCAAGAATTGTGGGTTCGATCCCCAGCCAGGACAAATATTCGTATGATGAATACTTGTGTTTGTTCTGTGTCTTGGTGTTAATATCCAATATTGAAGTATATATTTGTAATACCACTGTTGATTCTGATATCACTTACCTCGGAGTCAGATCAATGTATGTGATGTTGTCGGATATTTATTATTTATTTATCCATTATAACGACAATGGTTCCTTCAAATGATTCGGTGAACTCATGAACTTGTATTACCTCCTGACGTTGCTTGTTGACGCTAAAGTTCTCGCACGTGCCACAATCTTCAATAATAATTTGCGGGCACGTCTGTTGTTCTGTCTTATCACTAATTCCATTTCACGCCACAAACTTAAGCGGGTGTTTCTGCAGAGGCGAGATAATTTTTAACATTTCCCGTGCAATGACTTGCTTTAATCCAGCGCGCAGTGAATGTAGATAGCAGTGAAGTAATCAGCAATGGAATCACTGGAGCACATGATTGTGTAGTGGTTGGTGCAACGATTTCGTCTTACTGAACTGTCAGAGTTAAAGACCACAGAGTGCAACTGTGTTTGCGCAGATAATTGTGGTTGAGCTAAACAGCCGTGACCGAAATCGATTGAGAATATTAGTGCAACAATTGACCGCAAACAATAGGAAAGTCCGTAATAATCTGACCCAGGTGAGATACTTAAATAGAAATAATTGCTTATGCCTTTCACCAAAAGTATCAATTATCATCACACATATTGTATAGATTTCAAAAAGGATAGGTATAGTTCGTGTGTTATAATATATTAAGCTTAAGTATTATAAGTATAAATAAATATTATTGTGTCGTAAGACATATTGTTCATTAATAAACATGTAAAGCAAACCCCAAAAAATAAGTATTTTGCTTCGGAAAAGACGATGGCATACTTATATTCAAGTTATGTTGGAGATTCCTCACTGATATTCATCTCACTGTGTCTCCTGTTAGTGACCACCCAACGGCAGCACTCGCCGAGTTCGTTAATTAACTCTTTGCTCTTGACAATAACGAGGCTAATTTGTTTATGAAGCAACTTTCATATTTACTTTTTGAGGACGGCAACGGACCCTTTGTCAAAAATTTTATATTATGGGTAACCATATACAAATGTAAATTCGTTCAAATAGGAATTGTCATTGAGCAATGAAAATATGTATAGATGATGCAAAACAATAAGATATCTAAAATGTTTAGTTATTACCGTCTTATACGAAAGAATAACATTGATAGCTTCGAAAATATGTTTTTATAATTCTAAAACGATCTTGGGACAAAAGAAAGTAGTCATATACAAAAAAAAAACAGTGTATAAGAAGACTAAACTAAAACTAATAAAGACTTCAATTCAACTATGTTTCTTGCATAGTATGTCGTAAAGGCGACTAATGTGTTTCGGGTATTGGGTTGGTGGTTGGGTAGGCAATGAGCTAGCCACTTTATTGTTAATATTACATCTAAAATTAACATTTAAAAGTATCCATAGCACAAGCATAAGCTTAGTTTGGAACTAGGGAATTGGTGTGTCAGTCTGGAAAATGTATTTATTAAATTTAATGTCCTGGTTTAGGTGTATATGGTATCTACATATATTCATTATTATTATGATTTCCACAATATGATTCATTATCCCATTACGTTATTAGATTATTGTCGTGTTTCATGTCCTCCGATGTTTATAAAGCAACTTAGATATCACTTCGTTTATTTAATGTAAAATCCACCTTTTAATTCTATACTAATATTATAAAGATGAGGAGTTTGTTCGTTTGTTTGCTTGAACGCGCTAATCTCAGGAACTACTAGACCGATTTGAAAAATTATTTCAGTGTTAGATAGCCCATTTATTACTCTTAAACGTGGGTGAAAACTGGGCACAGCTAATATTGAAAATGTAAGTAACGAAACTATTCGCCAGATTCGCTTTCTACCCCTAATGGGGCAAATGCAATGAATAAATAATAAAGCTCTGTTGTGAACCATTCCAGTAATTATATTAGTCTGTAATTATATGTTCGTGATTATTTGCCCTGCTCGTAATTATTACGTTGGCTTTAATTATACTAAACTCTCGTAACATTACAATTTAAAGGTAAATTAAAACGAACTGACTAATCGACTAACGGAAAACAAATACTGTGTTTATCATACTAATAAGGTGCATATTTTGTTCCAGGTAAATAATCTTATGATTCGACAAGGCTCCAGATTCTACACATCAATGATGTCATATGCAGGTGATTTATTTTTACGCATGGAAATGTGGATTCATATAAATATTCCGCAATTCATGCTATTGTTCGAATAAACTTAAAAAAAAAAATAAACTAAGTATTTGTAGAAAAAAAATTGCAACAGTTTTATGTAGGTATCTTTTGTTTCAATTGCACTACACAATTACTGGGAATTCTCGAATATATTTGTGTGCAGCCAGTATTTTAAACAGTACTTTATTTTAAGAGGCACCTGGCTACTAATTGCATTTTTGTTTAAATGCCGAGAATGGCAATCTTAACAAGGCCGTATTAGAGAAAGACGAGATTTTTTTTTTGCAAATTACTTTTTTAACCGTGTATTTTTTTACTTGAGATTGAGAGCTTGATCGAATTGGCACCTGTAGTACTATGGTTCTGAGACTTTTTAATTAAACTTACACACAAATCATCAAACTGAGTTATTTGGGAAATAAAACAATTTTACTGTTTTTGAAGATAAAACAGTTTTATTTAGTTCTGCAGGAATACAAATGAAGAAAAGATAGGTAGATATAATTTGTCACAGACTCTTGAGTCCACATTTAAAGGACTCTGCTGTATCCAAACCAATTTAAGTTCACTTACCGTCCACTCGCGATCCAATCCCGTTTATCGATGCATACAAAATGCATAGTCTACCTTGATGGAGTTGCGAAGGCGAGTCGGCGAGTAATTTTTGAGGAAACTTGCGAAGTCCATTTAGTCTTGTTTTGCTTTTGCAAGTACGGTGATAAATTCAAGTCCCTGAGTACAATAAACAACCTGCTAACTTGGTGACAGGGTGATCTATTAGCTAAGTTAATACAGGCTCGATGGTCGAGTGGTCAAAGACCCTAGCCACGAAACCGAGTGTCGCGGGGTCGAATCCCGCTAGGGGCAAATGTTTCGTGTGATGAACATGGACAATTGTAGTCGAGTCATGGATCTTTATAAACGTATTTTAAGTATGTCTATCTGTTCACCTAGAATACATAGGACAGGCTTATAGCTTATTTTGGAACTAGGGAATTGGTGCGTTAGTCCGGAGAAATTATAATTTCTCGACGTTTTTGAATGAACACGTCAATAATGAAGCTGTGAATGCGTTTGAATACATTAATTGGTTTAAATTTCTATATGTAGGTCCTAAGAAAATACTTGTTGGTGATTCCCATTACATTCATACCTGAATCAGTTGTTGGTAGTGCGTAATCCTGATTGGGAATCGGCTACTACGTCTGTCAAGACCATTTACAAGCAATCAGCCTGTTTTTGACCTACGGGACATGGTCATGGTCATGGTACATGGTCTCCTTGACAAATAACTGGTTTATCAAGATCTTTTTGTCCCGGTTCCAGATCATACCTGAGTCCCTTTATTCTGAAACCTTTCACCAAATATACCTGACCGTAAAATTACCCATCTGGAATGTAAGACATCTACGAGATAGCTATTGCAGTTACCATGGGTACAACCATCGACGTGAATTAAATAATACGTTTCATTTATTTTACAAGTCGGTATGGAACCCTCCCTTGGTTAATTTCCAAAACATTTTAATCTTTAATGACTGTGTCATTAAAGATTAAAATAAAAATAACAAATTTCCGCTTAAAACGGGTCAGTATTCCTTGCACGTTTTAGCAGCTTGCTTTTGTGCACATTTTTGTGATGAACAAAGCCGCAATTTGCAGCTTGTTTCACTAATTAAATTTCCTAGAAGTCTCCCGAGTTACGTTTCGCCCCGACAAAGGTTCGCGTCCTATTATTATGTAAATTTTACTACATATTTGTTGTAGGTGGGCGCTTTATTCCCCTTTGTGTTTCTCCAACGACGTATTATTTTATTTGACAAATAGTACTTTGTCTCGCGTTTGTTGTGAAGGTGAAATTTGATGTGTGAACTCTCAATGTTGCTACACTTTATGTTGGCTTCCGTCGGGTTTTGCCCCAACCTGCTGGCTCTCGCTGCCGACGTAGATGACCCGGGTCATAATGCAATGGAGCATAATTTTGATTGGCCGTCTTAACGCTGCGGTAAAAGAAATTTTACAACCAGTTACGTTCAACGGCGTGATATTTTTAAAACTTGGTGCGTGGTTGGATTTTCCTTTTATATATTTTTGTATTTGTACTGTCAACTTTGATAGATATAGAAACATTAGGATGAAGTTATGAATGTTACACTATGCTTCATTTGGTGTGCTGGCTTCAGCTAACAACGGTATACGATTAATTTACGAATATATTTCTATTGTGACTTGAGTAACAAAAGACTATCGTGTACATTTCAGGTCCATGTATAACAATAAAGATGTTAAGCGTAATTTGTACTCTTGCTTCTTTCGCAGCAACTTATAAATCAATATTTTAAGCCACCAGGTCTACAAACCACTAACTTATTTTATCAACGATAATATCTGTGAAGTTGGCACAAAAGAAAAAGTAATGGCCTTATGAGAAAACGGAGCAAAGTATTAAGTCCCGGCTCAGCATTATAATAAATCAGAGTTCACGCACGGAGGCAAATAAAAAGATTCTGTAAAACGTTACCCGCTGAATAATCGATAGCGTTCCGAAATAATGAAATTGTTAAGAGACAGTTTAATTTCCGCGCTCGTCACGATGCGCCTCAATTGATGAGCTGGCTTCAGATCGTGGCCGCTGTTCGATTAAACACGCCTCTGACTCGTGTATTCGTCTAAATTAATTTCCATTTTTGATAAGGGACAATCCATGTCATATCAGTTGCTTTTATTGACAGAACCAAAAATATAATTTGTCCCATGTTGGTCTGGGACTTGTAAAGAATGGGCAATGTTTCTTGTCCATAGACATGATGTACCATGTCGTTGACGGCAACTAATGGTATATTGAGTTATTGGGCATGTGATTGTGCAGGCGCCAAGCTACCCACTTGATACTACTTTTCATAATTTTTATCTATTAATAAAGGGAATTCATTAATAAAGGGCGTGATGATATGTGTGTGTAAATCTGACCCTTGCTAAGAGGTCGATCACTTAAGAAGATGGCGATGTTCAAAGATCACCTGCATTAAAAACCACGATGGTACAGCATTCGAAATTTTCATTTCATAGCTTTTGTCAAAAGATTATATTTTATATTGTTGAGTTCTCAACGAGCCTATCTCTTACACAAGTTTGATAACAGTAAAAGAAACGCCAAGTACAATCGAATGGTGATAAGAGCACTCCTGAACGGGGTCCCTATAAATGTGTGTCCGACATGCTCTTTGCCCGTTTCTGCCTCCGTTAAAGGTGAAGGAGGTCATGCGTTATTGGCCTCTTGACACCCGGCAAAAGTGTTTGTGACAAATGGCTCTCCACTAAAATATTGATGCAGAAATTGGCCAAGTTCTTCTCAATGTGCTTAGAAATCTAACTGGACAGGTTGTTTGGAGTTTTCACTGATACTCTATTTCAACAAGTGTGAATCTTTTTGAGAGAGGTGAAGTAGATGGTTGTCAATGTGTGAGCTTTGTAAACCAGTTAAGATCTATAGGTATACAGCATCATAGGTTAAGATTCGTTGGGACTGACATGTCTCTGGACAAAAGTCCCTAAATAAATAAAGATACAAAACAATCTATATGTTTGTGAATTGTGCGGCTACAAAATCTACAAATATATTGTTCTTCCAATATTATCTCTACCTTTATTTTATTATTTACCAGTCAATGTATCTATGTCATATTATATTTTTGTAAATTTCAAAACACGTACTGCACGACGAATAGCGTAAATCCCATTGTATTTGTCATTATATAGTAACCAGTGGTACACCGACGAAACATAGCCTATATGTTTTTCGGTTGTATATGAGTATACATTATTCTAAAGTTCCATTAAAATCCATTCAGTAGTTTTAGCGTGAAAGACTAACAAACATCTACACAAACTTTCGCGCTTATAATATTAACCTTTGACGTCCCGGTCGTCGCGATATCGGGTCCATAACAATTGAAAATCAATTGTGTCTGGAATCTCGGTACTCGCAGCATTAAGTATAATCGATATCGAATTAATGTTATTAAAAAGCATCAAGTTCCGTAAGTCTTCAATACATGAATTACATTTATACATCCAAGATTTGGCCTGACCACTACCGTGCGCCCATCATAACCCGCGACCGTACGCAAGAAGTGCAAAAATTCCCGACAGCACTTTTATTTCTTCTGTAATAAGTTAAGTTACCTCCGCTGTCGAAGGCAGATGTGGACCCTCATCAGGTCACGGGGTGCCCATTTTATTGGGGGCCCGCTGACACTGGGTCCGTTGTTGCCGCATCAAGCTATTATGATTAACTTTTGCCGATTCAGTTGTCACGCATTGAAAGCTTTCTGGTTGAATCACTCGGTATTGTCAGTAACATAAGAAGTTTACCACCTTTATGCCTATCGACATAAGTACGATTTTTATATATTTCAGTTAGAGACAGTACATGTTTTGTTATATCGAAACTATAGATATATTTTTGCAGGACTAATATTGTATTAAAGACTAGCGGCCCGTCCCTACTTCGCACGGATGGATATTATTTTATCCCTATTTTTATATTAATTAATATAGCCTAAGTTACCGAGATGATATAGCATTCTAGTAGTGAGAATAGCGCTCATTTCTTAATAGGCACTCATTTAAACAATTGCTTGTTTAACCTAAATTATGTGCAATAGTAAAATCATAGCGCGTATCCATGTATTCCAGACGGGAAATAATCTTACTATTTATATGGACATCACTCATGCGGGTTAGATAAGTAATAAAGAAAATGATGGACCTAATCTATAAAATAGTGCGGCGATACACGAACGCAATTCGCGCCAAGTGGCGTAAATGAGAAGCTATTATTATCGTTCTTTGGACAAAAAGGTAATTCGGGAACATTGGTCTTTTAGACCGCCACTTGCAAAGCCAGGGTTGATTAGTACTCATTAATTGACTGCGCGAATATATGTAAACCGAATTTCAAAGAAAAAATAGATCCAATAACACAATATTGTTTATTTATTTATTCCAAACGCCTTAATTTATGGTGTCTACATATCTAACTATCGAGTCTCTTATTATTTTCTTCGTGTAATAACGAGTTTTCGTGTTTCTTTGAAACCTTCCTACCTGAAGATCATGTGTTTTCAACGTCACTAAAAAGCATCGGATAAAGAAGTATTTCTCGAGTAAATTTTGTATTTATTCTATTTAAAGAGTGCACCCCAAACTAATGATCGTATTAACTTTACCCCATAATAATAAATAAAATAAATAAATAAATTAATTTGCTAGACTGACACACCAATTCCCTAGTCCCAAACTAAGCTTATAAGCTTGTGCTATGGATACGGGGTGAACGGAATGACTTACTTAAATACGTTTTATAAACATCCATGACGCGAGTACAAATATCCATGTTCATCATACGAAATATTTGCACCAAGCGGGATTCGAACCCGCGACCCTTGGTTTCGTGACCAGGGTCTAACCACTCGACCAACGAGCCTGTCTAATAATCCTACGTACATGTAACCAAAATGTTGTTTACGTGTGCAGTCAAGTAAATGACCAGCCTTATCTATAAAATAGAGGTTTGCTGGCCAAGTGGCGTAAATAGCAGCCCATTAGCATTCTTCGCCACGCCAGGCGCGAGGCTAATCCCGGAGCGATTGCTCCTTAAAAGCCTTCCCCGCAAAGTCAATGTTGAACGGAATTATTTTAAGGCTGACTGTACCGACTGGGGACTTGATTGTTGTCTTCGAACGGATTCGGGTTTTGGAACTTAACATATTCAAATAGATTTGTTGTTTCGTTGTTACGTGTATAAACAGTTGCATTGGATAAGATTGAGGGTAATTTTATTTTGTATTAATGTGATATCAATAAAGTCATTATGGCGTTCGTTGTTAAAAAGTTGATCCATTGTTCTTTCACCTGACCTCTCCGCTCATGTTAGATTGCCGTCTCACTGGACTATGAGAGTGAAGGAGCAGAAATGTATTTATACATACTATACAGTAGGTATATTATACATAAAATCATATCATGTGTACATTTAAACAACGTATAAAGAAACGGATTTCTTATGACCTTTCTCGGTATGTACATGCTTTATGTAGTTTGCCAAATGCCAAATGAAAAATGATACATTAGCCATCACAAAACTACCTTAATTAAAAGATTGCTCTTAGTCTGGCGGCTTACACTTTACTTTTGTAATGAATACAACTGGGATTAAACACATTTACTCCTTCAACTCGTATTTAATGAGTAAACATATTCAAGAGTTCGGTTACGCAAACGTGTATTACATTCCCGGTGTAGAGGAGCGAATTAAATAGTTTAATCACTTTAATCAAACAATGCCTGGCGCGTTCCCATCGCGGCAAAAATGCGACTCAATTAAATTGTAGGTCCATGTTGGTCTGGGACTTGTAAAGAATGTACCCACTGTTTTCCTTGCTTAGGATGTAGTAAAAAGTGGTTGTGTAGTGCGGCAAGCTAGATCTATTATTATATTACTCTTTTACTATATTCTATCTAACCCAGCTCAACTTTATACATACATAACATCACGCCCATAATCCCCGAAAGTTTAGGCAGATTCATAGGGGCAGCATGCCCCTTCAACCACATTCAGCCGAAAATAAAGCCGTGCTGGGTTAGATGGAAAATTGTGAAAAAGCAGTGACAAGCGGCTAACCTGTCGCCTACACAATCACACACCCAAAGTCCGATATACCATTAGTCGCCTTTTAAGACATGCTAGGCAAGAACCACAGTTGGCACGTTCTTTTTTTTTGTCCCAGATCAACATGGTCAAAGTCCCAGACCAACATGGGACAGAACTTTATTTTTGGCTAAAAGCGGTTAGATGAGCTTACTGCTCCTTAGAATCTGCCTTCCCCTTTGGGGACTGCTGACTTGATGTCATAAATGTCTTTTAAAATTGTAGTTAAATATATTCGCTCTGCGTTAGTAAATAAAATTAATAAATACTTATCAATGTTGACTTTGCAAGTGGCAAAAATAACCTTTATAAAAACACATTTAAGGGTTACTAAATCCTATTTCTGTAGAGTCCCTAACACGGATTTCGAAACATAGTCGTTTCTACTCAATCTCGCTCAATCTCGAGATCAAAATGGGCCCTTACTAGATCATAACGCTAGCAAGATCTTGTTTGAATGCGAACTAACTCCAGGATAGTAATATACATAGTAATGTTTCCATCACTATTACAGGGAGCAAACGGCTGCTAGAACAATAATTACAGATTGGCTCCGTAATTTTCTTGACGATTAAGTTTAATAGTTCTGGTCTTCCATGCGCTCCACTCTGTTGCGAACTGTTCCGGCGGTAAGTTTAATTCGAAAATAGCTTCACAACATGTATGTACAGACGGAAAATATATGTAAGATAGCGAAATTCTGCAAATCTTAGTTTGCGAAATTCTTGACTTCTGAAATCGGCATTTTGTGAACTCATAATTTGGTAGGACTACCCTTAAATGCGCCAAGTTGCAATTCCGCAACATAGCACTTGTCAACTTTTTTTTCATATTTAATAATGCGTTTCCGAACGTTCAATTGATTAAAACCGTAGACAAACATACGTGTTTGATGTTTTGACAGTTATTGCCGCCAGAATTTTAAAAACAAAACTTTTTCTGGGTTTTGAAATGTCAATGTTGGTTGGCGCGAAAGAGTTAGCTGTTGTGTGATTTTTGTGAATGTTCCTGGAAATTATTTACTGCGGTAAGTGTACGATTTATTTGTTTTTAGTATAATAATATTGTAATTATTGATATTGCGATTTGATTTCGTTTCTTAGTTTGATATATTTTCCACAATTTTATGGAAATTGGTATGTTGCAGTAGTGCAACTTGTTTGTCGTATATGAAAATATTGTATGCCATGTTTTATCTGATTTATATTTATAAATTTGCTTCAGAATAATGGCCGGACTAAGAGATAAGGATATTGAGGCTTACCTAAGCACTCTAAATGATTCAGAAGATGGAGAGCAATCTTCAGATGAAGATTGTGATGAAGGAACATACTATAGGAACAATCTTCAATTACTTCAAGACTTGGAGAGTGAGGATGAAGATCTAACTGATCCACCCGTTGTAAATGTCGAACCAATGTGTGCCGACGAAGAGGCTGATCCACCATTGTTGAGTGATATTACTGAAGATCCACCATTAGTGAGTGAACCAACTACAATTTCCACCACATCTCGCCCGTTAGTATGGAGACAAAGGAATCTCGTCACTAATCCTGATAACCTGGTTTTTTCTCAAAATATTCAATATCCACCGGACATTTTGGAACTAGAGACACCATACCAGTTTTTTACTTATTTTTTTACCAATGAGTTGAGGGATAAAATCATTCAAGAGAGTAATTTGTATTCTGCGCAAAAAAATCTTTCAAATCCCTTCAGTGTCACAGAAACTGATTTCAATCGTTTTATTGGAGTATTGGTGTATTCTTCAATTATAAAATATCCAAATTTTCGCTTATATTGGTCTAATGCTTATGGATGCCAACTAATAAAATCAGTTCTTGCTCAAAAGCAATTCGAGAAAATTTCATCAATATTACATTTCAACAATAATGAGAACCATTTGCCACAAAATCACCCAGAGCACGATCGATTGTTCAAAGTCCGCCCCATTATAGATCATTTGAATGACCGCTTTGGTACCATTCCATTAGAACAACGTCTCTCCATCGACGAACAAATGTGCGCTACCAAGATTTCGCATTTTATGAAACAATATCTTCCGAAGAAACCTCATAAGTGGGGCTTCAAATTGTTTCTTATTTGTAGCATTTATGGATTTGCCCACAAGTTCGAAATATATTCTGGATCTACAAATCTGCCGTTGGCAGGGGAACCTGATTTGGGCGCAACAGGGAATATAGTAGTTCGGTTGGCTAGGATTGTACCTAGGCGAGCCAATCATATAATATATTTTGACAATTTCTACACCTCGATCCCGTTAGTAGCATATCTTGCAAAGGAGGGAATTTATTCTTTAGGTACAGTCCAAATGAATCGTCTGCGTAACACTAAATTACCAGACAAATCAACAATAATGAAAAAGAACGTGCCTAGAGGACATTACGTCGAAAATGTGGCTACTGTTGACGGGGTGGATATGAGCGCCGTTGTTTGGAAAGACAACAAACCAGTAGTGTTGTTATCGACCTACGTTGGAGCACTACCGGTTGGTACAATACCGAGGTATGATAAAAGCCAGAAGGTACGTGTGCCCATAAATTGCCCTCAAATCATAAGAGATTATAACTCGCATATGGGTGGAGTTGATTTGCTCGACAGTTTTATTGGGAGGTACCACATAACACGGAAAAGTAGGAAGTGGACAAATCGACTCTTTTTTGTGCTTGATGTGTCGATTATAAATTCGTGGCTCCTATATAAAAGAATAAATAAAAAAAATAAGCCACAAGAAACACCGATGAATTTGTGCCAGTTTAGACTGGATTTAGCAAACACCCTGTGTTGTCTTGGCGCACCATCTAATGGTAAAAGAGGCCGTCCTAGCTCTTCTATAGAACCAGAATTACAATTGAAAAAAAAACGCGGACCTGCTCAAGCTATGCCACCAAAAGATACAAGATTGGACAATACAAACCACTGGCAAGAATTAGGCGCTCGAGCTAGATGCAAATATCCTTATTGCAAGGGATACACATACACATATTGTAACAAATGTAGAGTTAGCTTATGCTACAACAAAGAGAATAATTGCTTTTATAAATTTCACCACTCATAGTATATAAATAAACTTAATATTCATTATATTTCATCTTTTATTTTGACCTACGATACATCCTACCTTCATACATTGTTATCTCCGGCTAACGCGCACTGTTGCAGAACTGCAACATACGAGTTTTTGTAAATTTTCAATGCCTTTATGGATTTAAATGATATTTAAACATTGTTTCATAGTTTAAATACCCTTAGAATTAATAATTAATTTTTTTTTGATAAAAAAAAAAAATCGCGTTTTTAAGGGAATGCAAGCGCGCTTACGCTAATTTTGACTAGTGAAGTTCTAACGTGATTGAACGTGATAATGTTAGTAATGTTCAGTATTCTGCGAATATACTTAGGTGATGTTGACTGATATTCATTAACAAAAAAAAAGTTGTTTCGAATTCGGCATAAATACCTACAAACAAGCGATCGGCACACATGCAGTTAAAATCTAAAGAATACCGAGCTTCATCTTCATTTTCTTTTGATTACTTTTTTTATACTAGCAGGTCCACCAAACGTTTTCCGGTTCAAATTTCTTTTTCGACTTTAACTTAAGTTCTCAGATTTTTTTTCCTGAGTGAAAAAACAAATCAGTCCAGGATTATCAAATTTGGAGCATAGCAAAGAACAAAAGCTGGTAATTTTTATTTATATAAATATTACTCAGGACGTGTCTAATTCCACACGAACTAACCTACAGGTTACTATAGCCACTACGGTAGCTATAGGTACTCAAATTTTAACTCCACAGTCATCCGAGGACTCATTACACATTCATACGTGGCAGTGTTAATTTTATCGCGACCCCAAACAGCTGAAACGGGCTACCGAGGCGTCTCCTAATGCATATGCATGCATATTTCAACACTACCGGATACGGTACCACGGATACCGTATCTGCTCAGCTAGAGGTCGAGAGCTCTCCGATGTCCAATTACTTTGTTTGAGTCCTTTACTCTAACCATGTCTGGTCAGTCCATAGATTTTTGCGTAGTCAAAAAATTCTAAATCTATGAGTCAGTCACATACAATTTAGATTTCGTATAGACTTGACACAGACAGATGACGCTACAGGCATCATTTAGACTGATTGAGAGATAAAACAGAATAAAAACGTAATTTTTTCACTTTAAAAAAATGCTTTTTTTCATTCAATAAGTTATTTACGTCATTTCTTAGATAATTTATTCAATTTAGGTAAAAACATGTTTATAAAATATTTTCTGCATAAGCAAACCAAAATAATCTTTGTTTTAAAACCATGAATTTTACACAGATGGCGTATTATTACTAAGAAACAACTAACCTGTGCTTGTAGCGTCATCTTGTATTATTCCTGACAAACAGACTAAACTTTGCTGTAGTTCCAATTACTCACCACTGTCGCTGTTCTTGCGCGAGTTACAGCAGTAACTTTTCAAGTTTGGGCAGTGACCCTCTAGTATATTATTACTCTGTGCTCTAACTATGTAATTGCAACTGGTTTCTATAGTACGGAATCTACGAGTACATTAGCGGTTCTTGCAAATTCGGTTCACGACTACAGTGCTGTTCCATTCTAATTCATACAGGTACCGGTATACTGTTTAATAATGACCGATACTTAATCAGGTACCCGTTGCATTTGAGGACTGCGTTGCATTTCCCTGCAAGTAAGTATAATTTATCTTTCTCGTACCATATGTAAAGTTATTTCAGAACATTTGTTTCCTCACTTTAACTAACGTGAGTGTTTTTTGGATAGCGGTTTTGGTATCGGTATGATAGTAATACTAATTAGAAAACAATATGAATAATAGCCGTTTCAAGGTCGGCAATGCACTGGTGATACCTCTGGTATTGCAAAGGTCCATAGGCTACGATCGCTAATTTGTCTGCTATCAGTTCCAAACCACGCCGCACAGGATCGTTTGCCAAAATAGTAGTATCCTAAGTTCTCTTAAAGTGTCATCTAATGGAGTAGTTCTGCCAGGGCCATTCTTCATCATCACAAGTAGCTATCACTTCCCGTCGGTCTGCCTCGCATCCCTTGTATTTGATTTTTCATATTACTCAGAGATTAAACATAGACCATTTTCAACCTTTTTTGACTGGCTCGATGGCGTATTCCGTAGTGACCCTGCCCCATGCGCCAAGAATTGTAGGTTCGATCCCCACCCAGGACAAACATTCGTGTGATGAGTAGGTACTTGTGTTTGTTTTGGGTCTGAGTATTAATATCCAATATATAAGTATATATTTATAATAGCACTGTCGTTTCTGGTATCCGTAACACAACTGCTTAAACTACTTACCTCGGAATAAGATCAATGTATATGGTAAAAAAAATACGTTGCTTGTCTATTGAATTTTAACCTTTAAAAGATTTTCTTTACTTTGCAAAATGCATATCGAGAATAGGAAATTAAAAGGATGCCTGACCTACCAACATGGCACTGATGGATGGATTCAGGTTATGGCACGAACGAAATTTAATGGTTCAGGCATATTTTAGGAAAACATTTAAAGTAAGAGTGGTTTCGTTTTTTGTTCATGTTCCGAATGCCGAATTAATAATAAATAATAAAAAATTCTTTAGACTGACACACCAATTCCCTAGTCCCAAACTAAGCTTATGCTTGTGCAATGGATACTAGGTGAACGGAATTAAATCTTAACATAGTATACTCATAGGAATCTTTCATCATTATCTTGCTAGCGTTATGTCAAGTTCTTATTTGGGAATTCAGGATCCCCTTGAACTATGTATGTGTGCATTCATTCAACCCATTGAGCTATGACTGCAGACGCTTACGTCCACACTCCGACAAAAGCGCAGAGACAATCCACTTTATAAATCAAAACTATTACTCCACTATCGTTTTCCAATACCATAAAATTATTTAAAGGTCACAAACCCACCTCCAGATCTAAATCTTTATTCTATTGTTACCCGTCACATCCAGATCTTAATTCAGAACTACCAGCTCTTAAATGGGTTTCTTTCTCTTCAACAAGTTAGATTAAGAACAGCCATTATTATCAACTTTTGCGGGAACCAAACTTGGTGTTTATTGATTGTTTTCCGTTGCGGTCAGAATTTAACCTACTTCGACGAGGAATATTTATCATCTCCTGAGGTAAATTGCTTTTCTCGTAAATTGGTATGCTGAGGGAAAAGCGTATGTTATCATTTTTAACCGACTTAAAAAAAAAGGAGAAGGTTCTCAATTCGACTGATATTTTTTTTTATCTTGTTTTCTCTTTTTGTTTGCTCTGATTGTTTTTTGTTTATGGTTGGTATAAAAGTTCATTGTTTTAAAACAATAGGCAGGAAATTGCGTTTGGTATAGGTCCAAACTCAATCGTAAATGGGGTTTTAAAATGTACGTATAGATTTTACCCTCAAGTTGTTCGATATTTAACTGTTGCGTGATTCTTCTTCACTGTTAGACTTCTAGATTCGCTAATTCCAGAATCATGGTCTAAGTGACTCCGACAAGGAACAGAACAATGTTTGAAAGAAGAAAAAGGGTTAATTATTTTCATATTTTTGCGACTATTGTACATTTCCCGTTATGCCTACAAGTCGCATTTTGAATTAATGATATTATTTTGGGAATATAACACTTATTAGCGGCTTAATTCGGAAAATTGAGTCTGCATATTTTTACGCAACCACCACCACTTCTGTCTTAAACTTATATCGTAATGTAAGTAACTGTCCCATGTTGGTCTGGGACTTGGCCCATGTTGATCTGGGACAAAAAAAAATGTACCAACTGTGGTTCTTGCCTAGCATGTCGTAAAAGGCGACTAATGGTTTATGGGCTTTTGGGTATGTGACTGAGTAGGCGACGAGCTAGCCACTTGTCACTCCTTTTTCACAGCTTTCTATCCAACCCAGCCCACTGTCCCATGTTGGTCTGGGACTTAAAAAGAATATGACTAATGGTATATCGGGTTTTGGGTGTCTGATTGTGTAGGCGACAGGTTAGCCGCTTGTCACTGCTTTTTCACAATTTTCCATCTGACCCAGCTCGGCTTTATTTTCGGCTGAATGTGGTTGAAGGGGCTTGCTGCCCCATCGACTCTGCCTACCCCTTCGGGGATCATGGGCGTGATGTTATGTATGTAAGTAACTAAATTAAGTGTTGAATCAAAAGAAGTAAAAGTTTCACAACACAAAAAAAAATATCCGATCGTGTTTTCATTGTTTCTTATACAAACAGACTCACAGCCACTGCGCTAATTGGTGAGAGGTTAATTAGGAAACAAGAGTATAATTTGCGTCTTTGAACGTCAACATTAAAGCGGCTTTAATTGGGCCATCAAAAAACGGAAATACGCAGGAAAGTGAAAAGAACTGAGCGCATAATAATGAGGCGGTGCAAAGGGAAACAAAGGCGCTCTCGAACTAACAAAGAGGAATAAGCAAGCCGCTATAACAGCTAGCGTAGCGCGGGAATACCGCGTGGCTAAAACCACGCCACAAACTCATAAGCTACTGGTTCATTTACTGTTTGGGGCGCGTTCTAAAACGACTACATTGGCAACAGACAGAACGGTACTAAATAGTTTAGAAATTTAGCTTGGTAAAGATGTTAATATCTGGATTACCGAATTTTGAATACGCATTAAATCTACAACCGTATTACTAATGAAAAAATAGTAGTCCCATGTTGGTCTGTGATTTAAAAATGATTGTGCCAATTGTGTTCCCTGCCTAGCATGTCGTAAAAGGCGACTAATGGTAAATCAGGTTTTGGGTATGTGATTGTGTAGGCGACGAGCTAGCCACTTGTCAGTTTTAGTTTTGCCTGAATGTGGTTATTACTGGGGATTACGGGCGATATGTTATTTATGTGTCTAGTATAATAAACAACTATTCTTTCCTACTCTGTCAAATAAGTCAGCTTACACCTCTAGAGGTGTAAATAAGGTAATGGTTAGATTTTCAAATGTTCGTAGGCTGTACCATTACTATATTTTTATTTCAAGTCAATACTATGGGGAACATTTACTATCTTTAGGAGTGTTCAGTTTTAGACCACATTCCACATTCAGGAGAGGTAAATTAGGAAGCAAAAGTACAATTTTCCTTTTTCAACGTGAACGCTAAATCCACCGGTTAAATGTACAGGAAAGTGAAAAGACCCGGGTGCATAATAATGAGGCTGCAAAAGGAAAACAACCGTCCATTCCAGAACCAAGAAGCGTAAGCGACTAAGAGTTATTAGAAATGCGCACGGGGACAATTAACAAATTCACCGTTCCAACTTTGCACATTCCCGTTAACACGCGTAGTGTGTTGATGTAAAGTTCTTAAATGACACATTATATATACTTTGGACATTATAAAAAAAAAAATATATATTTATGTAGGCCTCAAAAAAGCACTCATAAATTAGCAAGTTTCCAAAACTCTACAATATAATGTGAATCTAACCAGTTCGGAATATTGATTCTGCCGAGAAGAAACCGGCAAGAAACTCAATAAAGTAGTTACTCATTTCAGCGTCAAATTTAGTAAGAATTCCAAACCAAATCATACTGTCAATGACTGTCACAGATGACTTAATATGAATACAAATAAAAGCGTAAAATTAACCATAGCAGACCCCCAAATGTGGCACCTGTTAAATGACGTTTTCAACGCTAGACGCCTAATGGAATCTAGAATAAATTGATGTCTAATAAACAAATCCAATGTTGCTCATTGATGATTTGAACACGCTTCGCGTGTAATATCTCGTAGAAACACGTAGAGTGTTTTTGTAAAGTTTTTTAATAACACATATGCACTTTTTAACGTAAAAGGATTTGTTCAACATTGTACGCCTAATGGCGTCTAGAATAATTTATTTCTACTTAACAAACACAATATTACTTATTGATGTTTTAAACATGCGTAACGTGTAGTTTATAAATCTTTCAATGTTAATTGTAAAAATATAATAATACGCCCAATGAGCCATCAATCTTAAATTGTACAATGTACATACTTGTATATGTTATTATAGTAAAAGTTGAGCAAATCTCAACATTTCCATGATCGGAATGAGTAAATAAATTGTTTAATAAAATTACGGAATGAGTAAAATCGTAAGAAAAATATAACAAAAATAAGGTACCTTTAGAAATTGTCATCATACTTGTATTAATTTAAAGAGACTTTATTAAAAAATACCTCTAATTGCCTCCCTTGCAATTCGACTTTAACATTTTGCAACAATAAAAGACAGATGATAATTAGCTGGAATTGTTTTTAGAGGCAAAAGAAAAGAACGCAAAGTCTACAGTTGGAAATAGTCCTAACTTGGCCCGGTGGTACTGCAGCAAGCGAGCGATACAGACGGGCGTGATATATTTCTGGCGACTTAGTTTTTGCGCAGTTTCATTTCCTAGGGAGCTCGGAGTGGGCCAAAACTGACGGAAATGGCGCCCAGCCAACTACCTTTCGGCTGACGAAGTAGGTCGCTAGGGGAATTTCATTATTACAACTATTCCACATTAGGGCATTTTGGGGGCGTTGCATGATGAACGCCCGCGGCGTCGGCCGGGAATGTGCGGCGAGTAATTGTTGCCGTGACGTGAGACCTGACCTGCAGGGCCATTAATGTCGATGATGATTATTTGGCCGTGTAACACATTGAGCGCAATTAGATTCATGTAATATACGGTAGGTAAATACACCGATGAATGTGAATTAGGGATTGCAATCCACCAATATTGAACCAGAACATGACGCTGGACTTAGCACACCACAAATTGCGGATCCAGCATTGCAATCCTTAATAAAATATGAATTTTTCACAACTGATTCATCTTCCTAGCGTTATGTCCCGTGCTTAATCAGGGTCCGCTTAGGCCATGATCCAGGATTTAGCGAGTCTGGTAATTACATTGAAGCGACTGCCGATCTGACCTTCGTAACCCTAAGATAGGGGAACCAGACAATTTTTGGATCATGGTTACAAATCCAAAGTTGTTTGAATTTGCAGTTTTCATCACGATGTTTTCCCTCAATTTGAAAAATCTAGAGGTACATGCCCGGGTTTGAACCCACACTCCTCGGTTAAGCGGCGCGTGTCCTTACCATTGAGCTACCACCGCTCTAATGTTTCACAACTGATTGTCGGTAAATAAAATACTATATGTTGAGCTCTCCAATACTCCACCTTGTCTATTATTAATCAGAAGTACCCATACTGTAATTTAACATGCAGTTAGAATTTTACACAATTTTCATCAATTTTCTTCACTTCTCCAAGTATCAGACACGGCTTCTAGACTAATTACTTCGCCAGCGAGGTCTCACTTGAAAATTGGTCTCTAGAAATTAAACTGTGCAGAACTAAGCCGCCTGAAATATTGTCCTGACCTTCAGTGATGCAGTCACGTAAAGGGTTTGAGCTTAAATTACTGCGAGGTCTTTGCTCGAAACACGTTAACGTCAATTTCGAGCCAGCTAGACTTTACGTTATGTGTTATGATTGTTGGTTATTATTATTAACTCTGATATTTATCAAGCTCCTAGCAAAAGCACATTTTATGCTGTAGTTAAAAAGCCTTCGAGACTGAATAAATAAATGAAGATTCCTGTTCTTTATACCATCGTTTGCTATTAATCTATCCATCAAAGAAAGACCCGTGAATTATTTATTATTGTGTTCAGACCCTTTTTTATGTTATTTGGGATATATTAGAAAAAAAATAGTGACAATGATTCTTAAAGTGCAACTGGGGTGATATTTTAGTTATAGAGTGAGCCCTCATCTCACCAGTTAACTATTGACAAATGATACACTAAAACACTTATCCCATCAAGCAATGAGCTAGTGGCAAAAGATGTATTATACTTATTAAAATATACCCTCACTCCATCATACCAATGAACTACCAAGTTATTCGTCAAAAAACACCTTGCAGAAAAACGCTGTGTCTCAAACCGCGTTTATTTCCGAAGTCGACCGACTTTCATAACCGACGTTGAGTGATATTGCGACGTGCAATCTCCCTTAATTTAGAAAATGCCCGCTGCGAAACATTCCGCCGGTATTATTTTATTTTCATGACAACGCCGTCGCTGATAGATGCAAATTAGTTATGATCCTTTTAGCGCCGGAATATTTTAAATGTAATTTATTTTTTATTTGTTGTTTTTCAAACTGAGCTCTGGTTTGATTAATTTATTAAATATTGGACCGTTAATGACTATCACTTTCGACAATATTATAGCTTATATATCAACAGGGTTCCTTGCCTAGAATGACGTGGCAGTGACTAATGGTGTTTCGGATATTGGTAATGTGATCGTGTAGGCGTTATGCTACCCACTTGTTACTACTACATTCATAATTTTTCATCTTACCCAACCCCGTTTTTATTTTAGCCAAAAATGGTCAAAGGGGCTTTTGATTCCGCCTACCCTCTTCGGGGATTGCGGGCGTGATGATATGTATGTATGTTATAACTTATATCTTAATGTTACATTTGTAATTTAGTATGAGTTATTATTCATTACTCATACTAATTTGTTCATAATATTTTTAAATTTTTTAATAAATGTAAATATATACCATAAATATCTCCTTTTATTCTTTTATATTGGTTTGCACGAAGAAACAATTATTTAAGTACATAAATGTATTAAATATTTATTTAAGAATATAAATCGCTCCTACCCCGCTCCAAAAGATTTCTGATTTTGAATATTATTTAATAAACTGCCAAATAATTTAAATAAAACATCAAAATCGGAGCTGTTTATGAGGACTTTCTTGTAAATGGCTTTATTGGCTCAACTATATATAGGATTGAGAATTAGTGCGGATGAATCAAATAACACAAGAGTAAAAGTAGAACTCATGGTCATTAGCATAAATATATATTAAGTAATAGTTATAGCAATCTATAGAACACAAATTGGTTTTTCAGTTTCAGTTGCAAACCAATTGAATTAATTCCTATCGGAATATAGAAAAATATTTCTACAATATTTTACTATCAGTATTTGGGTTGCTGCCAAATAAAATATCAATCCGGGCTGCTTGGACTATCAATAAATTGATCATTCTGCTCTGTGCTAACATAGAATTCGTCATAACATAACATTATAGCTAGCTGTGCCCGCGGTTTCACCCGCGTATATGGTTACTGTTATATAGCCTATAGCCTTCCTCGATAAATGGGCTATTTAACACTGAAAGAATTTTCCAAATCGGACCAGCAGTTCCTGAGGTTAACGCGTTCAAACAAACAAACTCTTTAGTTTTATTATTCGCAAATATGTAGTATAGATATTAACAGTACAACTAATTGTCATAACTTCCAGAATAAAATTATATTATTCATCTTATCTGCTTAAACTTTGCACACACACTTTTTTACAGTAGGTAAGTATAGGTATTTAAATGGCAAATGTGCCTAGGGCCTGCTTAGTGTTTAAGTAGCAGAAACCATAGACAGTGACAAATTAGAAGCGCAAATTAAAATTAGGAAAATCATTTAATATGCACTATTACATATGTTAATTATGTAATATGTATATATAATTTTTATGATGAAAACCTAAGTTTAAAATATTAAATAAGTTTTTCGTATGCTTCCATCTCCTTGTCCCCATATGTAACTTTTAAACGTAATTAATTACCATAATACGATTAATTAAACCGAATAATATTAGAAATAACAGGGTATAAAGATGTAAGGGATAGGTAAATCTACCGTAGTGACTAGGCAATGAAAGAAATCAAACGAGTTATATTCGTTTGATTTGTACGGCACTGCATTACCCGTAGCTCGGTCATCCATTGGCACAATGGACTGGGAAGTCGGCACTTAATCTTCTGAAGAAGCAATGTCGCTAAAAGGTGCCGTTTCCAACGGTAATGGCGCTGGCTGATGAAAGTGAAAAATTAACACGGAATGAATTTTTCAAAAGGAATAGTTAAGGAAAGTACGCTGATATTGATTGAATATTAATGACGTAAAATAGTATTATTATTTAGTGGTCGTTTCTTTATGCTCTAAAAGTTTATAATCAAGTACTACGGATGAATGAAGAATTTAAAACAGCATATTTAGAGGTACGGATTATAAATGGTTTAAATTAATAGGCATAACTGCAGTCATAAAAATGCCGTAGGACGCGGGTCCAAACCCGAGCACGTACCTACCCATGGATTTTTCAAATCTACATATGTACGTATTTATACCACTAGCTCTGCGCTGGGGGAAAATATCGTGATGAAACATGCAAGTTCAAACAACTTTGGATTTTAACCATGATCCAAAAATGGTCTAGTTCCCCTATCTAAGGATCTCGTAAGTCAGATCGGCAGTCGCTTGAATGTTACCAGACTCCCTAAATCCTGGATCATGGTCTAAACAGATCCCGTCTAAGCACGGGACATAAGGCTAGGGAGATAATAATGACTGCAGTCGTAAAAATAAAAAAAAACAATTGGTGCCGTGCCATAAGACTTAAGTTTTAATATACGTATACGATAGAAAAACACTGCCCACGTATTTGATACTAACTTACACCCGCGTCTTGGCTTTGGTATATATTTTTTTATATCCTACTTTATACTAGTCTTACTAATATAATATACGTTCAAGTTTTTAAATACAAGGTTACATACATACATCCATAACATCTAGCCTATAATCCCTGAAGGGGTAGGCAGAGTCAAAGGGGCAGCAGGCCCCTTTAACCACATTCAGCCAATAATAAAACTGAGCTGGGTCAGACGGAAAAACAAGGACAGATGGAATACAAGGTTAATCTGTATTTAGTTTTAATCCAAAGCCTTTCTCACGAACTTTCGCATCTAAGATAACTGTAACATTTCTATCGAGGTCAAATTGGGCTCTGTAATTGTTAGATAAGTAATCATAGCTACGACCCCCATTACTATGATTCGACCATTAACGTAAACAGCGTGGCCGCATTCTCTTACCCTCAGAAAAGTAATCTCGAGACCCCTGCTGGCCTGACACGTGTCCAATAAATAATATTCGCGTATCTACTGCGGTTTCATAACGATGTTTTTCTTCTTTCACGCGGAAATAGCTGAACAAAGGGACTGGCCACAAATCAATAACAAGGATTTTTCAAGGTGAAGGTCGAATGTTATTGTTTCGGAAGAAATCTAAGATTATTGATATCTCGAACAAAGGTCTACAGGTGAGATATGAAGCGGTGATATAATTGACCATTTCATGTATTGACTCAAGACAACGCAGGGGAGTTCTAATGAGGTACATTGCCATCCTTTGATTGTTGACTAGTGATACAAGTAAATTGGTGATAAAGTTGTAGTTTAGATTAAGTTTGATTTATAGTTGGTTGAGCTATAGTTATCCGTTGAAGTGTATTGGGCTTTTGTAGATTTTTGAAATGCACAAGCTGAAATAAATGGGCTACTCAAGTCAAAGTCAAACTCAAAATACTCTTTATTTATATAGGTTTGAAACAAACACTTATGAATCGTCAATTCAACAGAAAAATCAACTAATAATATGAATCTACCACCGGTTCGGAATGTTGCTTCTACCGAGAAGAAACCCGCAAGAAACTCTGTAATTACTCTTTTCAACAACATATTTTACAAGGGTGTATAGATCATATTTGCATCTGAACTTATAGAAAAATTACAAATAATATACCCAAAAACGTAGCCATCTAAAAGACTAAACATACAAATGAAACAACTATTTAAATTCAAACTCAAAAACCATTGGCGCCGCTCCGCTATTAAAGTTATTGCAAGCGTAATGCACAAAAGCTGTAAAATCCAGATTTATATCGGGTGCCTTGTTCGCACCGTAAATGTGACGTTTAGCATAATGGTGTTGTAAAATATTTAACTCCCAACACAGTGTAGAAGTTTTACTGTTGTGAACGTGTCAATGAACTTTACAATGTAATCATTAAATTTCACACACCAACAAATACGTGACTTGCCATGAAAATGTTCATTAAAATATAATTTTACACAATACATTTATGAAACTCAAGATTTTTGCCAGGATACAGGCAATGAAAAAGTTATAATTTTAACTGCCTAAGATATGTAAGACGTATGCGCATGTGAATGCATACTTCTAAATATACAGCCAATATCATAACTGTAATATTGCTTTATTATATAGTACTAGCTGTGGCCGCGGTTTCATCCGTATTTATGGTTAATGTTATACAGCCTATATCTTTCCTTGATAAATTAATTAAACAACACATTTTTTCAATTCGGACCAGTAGTTTCTGAGATAAGCGCTTTCAACCAAAGCAACAAACTTCAGCTTTATTCATTAGTATAGGGTTTAGCATCCATAAATATATTGAATAGACATGGATTGATGCTAAAATCTACGAAATAAACAATAAAAAAGCATATATCTGAAACCAAAAGATTTGAATGTAGTTACAGGCTCTTACAGTTTATTCTTTACCGTATAATATGCTCCTGCAGTCAAGATTTGTAAAACGATTTGTGAAACTTGAATCAATACAGCTCAAGAGAACTGTGCTGTTGACGGCAAGCTGCAGAATTGAGGAAAGCGACCCAGTTCACGAATACAAATACTTGAACGAATACAAATATCGGATTGGCACGGCAAATGATATTGAGGGGTTTGACAAATCGTCTGGAATATGGAATGTGGCTGCGAAGAATTGGTTTTTGGATGGAACTATTTTCAAATCGTACTGCTTAGTACTGTTTAGCTATTTGTGTGTGGAGCACGATGGTTGCTTTGGGATTTTATTTACATTTACTTATGTTTCACCGTTGCGCTTGGACTACTTATCCCTTAGCCAGGCCTAGCGATTTTTTCTAATTTGAATACTGATTTTGGTAGAGGGCAGGATTACGAAAAAAGTAATTTCTTGTTTTTTTTTTATCTTAACTTATTCTTGAAAAAAAACCGTGTGGTCTCTATATGACCACAGCCCGTAAAAAAAAAAAGTGGTCTGTATGTGACCACCGCCTGGCAAGTAATTTTTAGACTATTTAAGGGTAGGTTTATATCACAGCTAGTGAACGCTTAGTTATGAAGTAGGAAATATGAATGAAGGTAATAAATAATACCAGCCGGAAGATCAAATGAGTCGTTGATCTAATAAAACTACACTAGCATAAAGAAAAAAAGTTTTATTTTTCATGGCAAATAATCAAAAATGTCCAGTCGGTGTCTTTGATCATGTCAGAGACCTATAGCTATGCTATTAAATCCACAGTTCATCAGAAGAAGAAGGTACAGGTCATTAACAGTGAAAATCATCAAAGCATGGTACCGCACACAGTGGTACCTGACACGCCTTACACATTATTTTTGTTCTTATCGATTTTATCTCCAATATGTTTCCGTGGGTTCTGAAAAGATCAAATAGTGTTATGAAATGAATTTTGTTTGGTTTCAATGGGTTAAATCATCGGTTTTACATGCAATGTATCACGTGAGTGAGATCTTACTCTTATTAATTAGCTGGATAGTTAGAAAGAACTGTCTTTCTAACTATCCAGCAGCAAAAAATTTATGTGGTCTCCATGCGGCCCAGTGGCCGCATGGAGACCACATAAATTTTTTTTAGACGGGCAGAGGTCGTATGAGGACCACAAACTTTGAGAGTAATTATTTCACAAAAAAACAAATACAACGATAAAGCGAACAATAGCACGGATTAATAAACATATAAACTATCAAAAAGTTACAATAAATAGTACATACCTTGTTTATTCCCGACATAATCGCATTTAAATTCAACACAAAACAGCAAAAGTGGCAGTCAAAACGAAGATTTGATTTTGACAATCGAAATGTCAAACAACTTGTTCGGATACACCAACTTTTTTTTCGTTTAGAAATCAACCCATTCATAAACAATATTGTCATGACATATTGTGGTCAATATATCGCATCAGCTCGTTAAAAAATACAAAATTGCTATGTGGTCACTATGTGCTCACAGCCTGGCTAAGGGTTATCCGACGTTGATAAATTTTATGGCATTTGATCCGGAAATCGACTGGGGCAATAGAAGTAACATTTGAATATAAAAAAACATGGATGACTTGGAACATGACATTGGTATTAGAAGGAATAGATTATATCCATATAAAATAATTAGCTTTATATATAATAGATATAAAAAAGCGTATTTTTTTTTAAAGCGTGTTAATTTTGGAACTTATCGTTAGAAATTATTTATTAAATAGCCAGTATATATAAGAATGTTTCAGAGCATTCGCTTGGAAGTCGCAGACAGCTGTTAGTACAAGTATACATACATATAAATATATGTGCTACGGTACATTTGTGCTGCATTCGCTGCAGTCTGGCAGCAGCGGAAACGAAATGCTGATTGAGTTGCCCCTGTAGTTGGCTGGGCTCGGGCGATTTGTGCCCGTATAACCTGCCATTTTGGTAGTTTTACATAATTCCGCTCCGGCAAACTGTATTTGGAGTAATAGAAACAACTGAAGCGAATAGATTTTCTCAGATACAGGGAATCGATTTGAGTCCGTTTTATTGTCAGTTAAGGAGTAAAACGGACTGGTGCTCTTTGATTTATGGATTCTTTTAGATAATAAGTTGACTGGCTTTTGTTTTATCATCGTTAATACATAATAAATTCATGCGGATTATCGATTAAATCATCAGAAAATCTGTATATCGCGCGATCGAAAAATAATTTAGCTGAGATTTGACCTTCTACAAAATTAGATGAGTTTTAACTATGGAGCATCTTGACCGTATATTTCACCTCCTTAACCTCCTGATTTACATCAGAATCTTGTTCTGACTAATCAGTCAAATAGCTATTCTAAATGTATGTGTTAAAATCAAATATGACATCCGCATCATGATAGCCTAAGTTAACTTCCAATATTAGCAACATACTGCACAATCGTATAGACAGATGACTTTACCTGATCAAACGGGTCGAACCGTCGCCATGCTAGGGACCACTGTGAATTTACGTGTCTTGGCCCACGTACTATTTGCCAATTATCTGGCCGACCGGGACAACTGGCTTCATTCCCGTCGTGCTAACAGGTTTAAGACTAACTGCCGTCTCTGTAGAGTACAGTACATGGTTGTGGAATTAAGAGGTCTCTGGTCACTTCGCTTACCGACTAACATTATTGTCATTAGATATTAACCGTGTCCGTCAATATGAGTTTGAAGAGTTTGGTGTTAATCATGTGTTGACACATACTTGCATTTCTGTGTACGAACTTTTGGAATTATTAGAATTATTCCATTCATATAAAAAAATATATTATTATATTATGTTTTTTTCGTAAAGGAAAACTTGGTAGTTTTCCTTTCTCAGAAAAAGAAATCTCAGGGTACAATACGGGTAGGATTTAAAAATATTCCGTTATTAAGTGCAGACCGCGTAATTTCCTACAGATGCAAGCATTACTTCACTTGTCTCTAAGGAAAGTGTTGCTGTCTACATTAAGCCTTTGTCCAGGTCTAGGCTTATCACTGACACCTAGTGTCGCAAGCCGGGATTAATTGCTTAACAAGCTATCTGCAGCAACGGGTTGCTTGTACGAAATATCACTGAACTGTCTTGCTAAGTCTTGCTTAATATCATAATTCTTGTATTTTACAAATTCAAATCAAGTCTTGAATGATTGCAAAGCCTCGCTTAACGTCTTGTTTATGAAAGGAGATATCTCTTATTCGAGATTTCATTAACAAAATTTATCGACATTCAGTTACAATATTCAAACCATAGTCGCAGCTTTATAATCCTGGATGGATGATCTCAATTAAAACGTAAAATGTTTCTTTGTTTTTGCTCTGGAATTGCTTCAATATTAAAAAATATATAGTTATAGTATTTATTAATATTTAGTTATATAAATATATAGTTATTAGGTAGCCGAAAAGTGCTATTAGACTAATATGAAATAGATAAAAGTGCCAGAAAAACCCAAAAATAGGTTGCACATTTATTCCTTCAAAAGCAATTCAACATGATAAATGTCCTATTCAATTGCTATTCCTGTCCCCATTTCAATGTCAGGGTCTGCAGAACGGATGGCCATTCCGTTCCCATCGCTGCCAGAATGCCGACCTCGGCAAGAATGTGGTATTCGTGGCCCACGCGACCCTTGCCAAGTGTGGAAGTAAACTGTGCCAACTTTCCTCCAATGGACCACAGTCGGAAATAAAAATTAATTTCGCAATCACTAGCCTCAAGTTTCGACAACGCGTCTAGATTTCGAATACAAAAGAAAGACCTTCTTGGCGTAGCTTTATAAAATTAAGTGCACATGCACTCAAACTAATATGCCATGAACTTGTTAAACATCCAAATGGGACACGCGTCAAATGTGAAGTTTTAGTCTAAACGTAAACATACAGCACAGCTTGGAGGAAGTTATGAAACCTGCATATTGAAATAACTATGGATTGCAATCATGATCCAATTAAATGTCATAATTGGACTATCCGAATCTAGGATAAGGACGTAGATGGTGAATATGAAATTTTGTTGATTGGCAAGGTAAATTTGTATTGTAAAGACAATGCGTGAATGTATATTTTACTATGCCTATCTCATAGTATCAGTAGCATAACATGAGTGATAATATAAGCTGCTCAGATTTTCTTCAATGGTGTTAGATGCTCTCCATAAAATTGAAACCACTACTACATTGCTTATTGTCATCGTTAAACATTTACTAGTATTTTAAAACCTATGTAAGTACGTATGTTTAGAATCTTGTATTTTTCAACAAGACGCAACCAAGCCTTATTACTATTTTAAATATTTGAATAAACTATCAATGCGCAGTGAATTTCAATTTATAACCGTGCCGGCGTGTGTCACCGGTAAAACAATTTTCCGCGGCTGCCCTCCAGCATCCCACGTCCCCCGAAACGCGGGTAGAATACGAAATTTGCGTGGGATATTAGAAAGAGGTAGTGGGAAGTTATTTTATAAACTTGTTACTAGTTTGGAACTGATCCCATTATGAGCACTACAGTACCCGCTTCGGAGTTGTAATCAAATTACTCCGTGAGACTTGCCGAGTACTGATGAGTATGTAATTGGATTACGATAGGTGGATGCGAATTAAAGTTCTGTACGGTCATTAATTCCACGTTTTGTGTGTCAGTGAATGACTAAATTGGGACTATAAGTAATTTATTAATCTGCCATCTAAACGTCTAATTAATTTAAACTCTTTATATATTTGCTAATATGTATAGACAAAAAAATACATATGAACTTTTAGCCTTTTATAAATTGTATAGAATCACATTTCAAAGAATGTTCTTCTTCTTTATCATTTAACTTCTTTAATGATAAAGAAGATGAAAATTCTTGTACCAAAAAAATATTAGGCTCGAAGGGCCAAACGATGTGCTAAAATAAATAAATCATTCATTGTTTAATTTATTAGGTCAATCTAGTTATTTGCATTACATTTAACGCTTTATATAACTAAGTGAAATAGTAAGTCCAAAAATTAAGGTAACAATGAGTCACATCCAATTCTAGGACTTATTTAGTATTACTGAGAGTAAAAAGAGTTGTACGCATTGTCGGTAGCACAACACAGCGGCGATCAGCCCCAGTATTCCCAGCACAGGCTCTCCCAGTCACAAAGGCAGGCATCTCAGATTTGCGCGTGCAAAACTCAAGCACAATAAGAAATATTTTACAGTCAAAGCCTTTGAGTCGGTGTCAAGGGGAGATGAAAGAACGCGCACATTTCTGTTTGTCGCTACAACGCCTCCGTGGCATTGTGCTGGTCGCTGCTTGCCTTTGTGTAGCCAGCGATGTAAGTTAAAATATTATGTTGGGATGTATCACAAGTTGTTTTTTTGGTATCTTGATAAAATAATCCATTGATTTCAGAGGCCCCTGAAGTAATTTTGTATTTTTTTTATTATATTGAACATCGCATTATCTTCTAAACATGTTATACTATCTCATACGATCTACAAAAGTTACCACAATCAGTTACTATCTCATAAGATCTACAAACCAGATTGTAAATGATTAAAATGACGGCGATGAAAATACTTTGATTCAAACAAATTTAAAGCCAATTAAGAACCACTTTGAATTATCAATTCGTACCCGACTGTGCAAAAAGAAAGATTATTTTAACTCGATAAATCCGGACAATCTATTTTTAACATCCAACAACCAAAGTAAGCAAAAAGTTTGTCGCGATGAATTATGCAATCGAGAAACAATAACTTTACTAGCGAGAGGTGATTTGTTTGGTATTTTTGGAAAGAAGGCATTTTAATAAGGAAGTACTTCACTGCCTGCAACAAAATACCCGTGAAATCTTTCATTGCTATATATAAATGATGTTTTAGAGAAGTTATATGGATAATTTTAGTTACACATTTTCTGTTTCTAAAATTATTACCAGATTTTTGTTTTAGCCTAATAAATCATAATAAGATATAGTAGGCTCAACGAATTGAAACAAAGGCGCTGAAGGATCAACGGATATAGTTGAACACCAAACGTCCTATTTTGAAGTCTGTTTTAAGATAAAAAAAAAAACTGTCCTAAAACCTGCGGATTAAGAACAGCAGTTTTGTGTTTCGTCGCCGTAACGTCTATGGTTTTTGTTTTACGAAATAATACAAACAAATCATGAAAGAACCAACGATGGTTCGGATTGAAAAATGCTTCACCCTCTGATCAATGACAGAAGGCTAAAAATTAAAGCCGAGGCTGTTAAAAATAAACGCGATCAAAACCACGTTAAGTACACACTGGAGATTCTTTGGTGGAATTTTGTCAAGTATCTCGTTAATGTTAACGGGAGACAGTCATTAACATTACCGGTCGCTTGGGGTTTTTGAGGTATAAATGTCATTGCTTCGAAATTAGGGACAAAAATAAATCCGTCCTCTAAAATTTTCGTTTGAATAAATATAAAGTGGGAAGGTGAATATTTATAGAGTTAAGCGACGAGGCGGCGGGGCGATTTTGTTTAAAATGAAATTTCAAAAGCTTTGGGGTTAGTGGACTTGATATTAAAAATAACGTTGCACAGATCGGCATAGAAAAGATTCCGAAAATAATATACGAGAATATGCGACCGTTGACAAAAAATAAACGACGCCAACCCTGAGGAATTATCATACCGTGCATTTTATAGTTTCGTAAGGTATAAAGTAAGATTGAACCTTCGTCCTAAGAATTGCCTCTAGCGAGATTAGAACCCACAGCTTTTGGTTCCGTAGCGAAATCACTAAACCAAGCGGACAGAGCAGAAATTAACATTATGCCTCGTCATACATATTTAAGTAATTAACATAATTCTGATTAATTATGGTTATATTTGTAATATCACTACGTGAATAACACTCTTGCAGAAGTACCGCCAAATATTGCTAATAAAGTTATATTACAAAGCCGTTATATACATCAACTTAATATACCCCACGACAGTTGTGACAGTTTCGGAAATTATTCCCCACGTGTCGACGTAACAGGAGACGAACTAGGATCCGGTGTCGATATGACCACATTCAACTTGACGTGGGCAGACACCCGTGACAGCTGTTTATTACACGACTCCACTTTCGAGTACATATTTGTGTATATATCTATATATCTACGTATATACAGTCAGAAAGTGAAGTGATAGTTCAATGGGTCGCACGTGATTCAATGCGAGGTTGGTTATATCCGAGCTCGCACTTCTAGACTTTTATAAATATGAGATTTTTGAGATTCATACCATTAGCTCAGCGATGAGGGAAAACAAAGTTTATCTGCAGATAAACTTTGCTAATGATAACGAAACTCTGATGTTGGTCACTCTAAACCACAAACAGAAACACGTACGATGCACGGTATGCTGTAAATACGTAATTTCAGTGGAATGAAGATGAACATTACAATAGTCCTTGGACCAATAAGAATCTAGTCAAGTCAAACCTGGACAGTCCAATCGTGTGTGACCACTACTGAACGGCCCGATGAACTCAAAAGCTCAATTAAGAATCAAAGTAAACGTATCGTTATATCTTCAAACAACATTCCCATCGTATTGAAGGAGGTAATAGAAGGTCACGAATCGTAACCGAGCCGACTGGTTGGTCTGACCGAGGAAATACTTACACCGAGCGAAGACTGTTAAGTGGCTCTCTTTTCATTACAGAGAAAAACTCCTCTAAATTGTTTGCTTAATGTTGGGACAGCAAAGATCTGGACTGGAAAACCTTTAATGCAAATATGAGGTATCGGAATTCAGGTAAAAATATCTTCCAATTGTTTAAATAATATTTATCTGTTAAAGAGTACCTATATAAAGGATAAAATAGTAATAATGTCCTTGGATAAGACACCGGAACCCCCCACTCGATCCAGTCTGATAAATGATAGAACAAAATGGTTATGAATGTAATATTATCTGCAAAATAAATAAGCTAGTTAACAATAATTTTGGTATCAGCAATGATACCTAAAGTTTACCAAAGAATAAAGAGTCTATTGGACACTCGTTATCACTGAAGGTTTAAGCTGTATCCTAGAAACAATTAGCACTTTCAACCACATACATCATCATCATTATCATCATCACGCCCTCAATCCCCGCAGGAGTAAACACATCCAGCCAGGAATAAACATTGAGCTAGGTCATATGGAAAACTGTGAACAAAAATAACCGAGTCTAAATAAGAAACCAATCGCCACGTCGCAGGAAGCAATAGAGGATCGGAACGGAACGAAGCCGCCCGCCAGTCCGGTCCGGTCCGTTTGCGCTCCGCAAATACTTACAGCGAGGGCTGTTAAATGCCCCCGTTTTCATTAAAGAGAAACGAGTTATTGCTCTAGTGTGTGGCGATTGCAATATTTTGAGCTCAAAGAGACAAAAGGCGGTAGTCCTTTTATGTCTGATGTAATTTTGTCTATGTTTAAGTAAGTAACAGCACAATAAGTGTTTAGTTTTGCATTTGGCACACTAAGGATAACTAACTAACTCAGACTTCACGCCACATTTCCTAATAGGGTAGGCAGAGAGAACCGAAGGATAATAAGAATAAATGTATTATTTTAAAACTGAATTAATTACTCGTGTAACTATTTTACTTAAGATCAGTAGAAGAAAGAACAGTCACATGTATGAAATATTGCAGTACAAGCTTTTTGCTGTAGGGATAATATGGTGTGTTTCGGGTTCTAAATGTTTTCTTTTTTTCTAGATAAAAATAAGTCCATGTCCGTACTAAAGAATTAAAACTTTTGACTTATCAAATTTCATTATATTAAATTGTGAGTTTTCGTCTTTAAAACTAATGACTAGCTCGATGGCGCATTCGGTAGTGACCCTGTCCCATGCGCTAAGAGTTGTGGGTTCGATTTCCATCCAAGACTTCGTCAAGAATTCGTGTGATAATTACTTGTGTTTGTTCTGTGTCTTGTGGGTCTTAATGTCTATTTATCTAATATTTAAGTATATATTTGTAATACCACTGTTGATTCTTATATCTGTAACACAGATACCTCGGAATCAGATCAATATATGTGATGTAGTTGGATATTTATCTATTTATATTTATTTAAAACGCTTTTTTTTTAATATCTATAACATTAAGAAAAAATTATATAAATGCGGAAGTATGCTGTCTGATGTACAAACAGACATACTTTTACATTTATAAATTAGTAAGGATAATAGTCGCCGAATCAGACTCAGTCACTTATGACACAAAATTTCACGAATATCTACGAGTAGAAGCTATCTAGTCGAACGGAGCGGTATTCAAACCTTTTCACCCGAAGGCAATGATGTCACTAATTAGTCTTCAGCGCTCTCATTTAAACTTTCTTGTAATTTATTCGCTCGTCTGTTGACAAAATTACGCCAGTGTAGCCCGCCCGTAACAGTTGTCGAGGCGAATTTTCATTAGAGCCTCGTTCGCTTGGACAGTTTCATCCTCTTTATTGGTTCTTATGATAAATTGTTTTGTTTTTAAACTTCTTCCATTGCCACTTGTTACTTGCCAGTTACATTCATTCGTATTCTTTGTACATTTCTCATAATAAATAAGCCGGGTCTCACAGCCTACCCCGCTGGGAAGTAACGTAAAGTTTCGTTTTTTAAATAAAACACCAAGATAGTTAACCAAGTTGTAGATCTTTCTAATAAGACTTCATGATAGAATAGCTTCTAAATCTCTTGAATGCAATTTCCACGAGAAATTATCTAACTGTGTAGTACGTCGGATGTTATTCGACTAACTCATATTATCGTATGATTCTCACATTGTATTTTAGTGGCAACCCTAGCATGCTTTAATAGCTTGTAAAAAATATACGTCATGAATCACCCACTTTCTTATGACGTCATGAAAGTATAAGCAGCTTGTTAAAATGTTCTAAGGTGATATTTTGAATGGCTACTAATTTTCGTTACAAGAATACATGTTCGATGTTATTTTGCAACAGCAACATAACATCACGCCCATAATCCCCGAAGGGGAAAGCAGAGTCAAAGGGACAGCAGGCCCTTTTAACCACATTCAGCCAAAAATAAAATCAGGCTAATTTGTCGCCTGCACAATTCCATACCCAGAACCCGATATACCATTAGTCGCCTTTTACGATATGCTAGACAAGAAACACAGTTGGCACATTCTTTTTAAGTCCTAGACCAACACGGGACATATTATTTTGCGCATTTTGGAATACCAATGTTATCATTATTATGGAAATTATTCTCTAAAGTCTTTTAGAATATTCGTCGCATTTCCTTTGTTGTTGCTAGCCAAGAGAGGTTTTACGTTATAACTTGTTACTTGATCGCTAATCGCGTTCCAAAGTTGTCTGGTTTTCTAAAGGATTGCTTAAGCGGTGAAGTTTCTGCAGTAATTCTGTATGATGGATATTCTTTGACAGATATATTTTATGAATAGGTTTTATATTAGGAACCTTATAGGCTAATTTTGAGCATGTTTAAATTAAAATGTATGGATAGTGTAGGTTTAGGCTTATTTGTTTGTTATGTATTTAAAAAGTTAACTATTATTGGATATATTTAATGTACACTTACTAAAAATAGAATAAGTACCTGTTACCTATTCTACGTCTATCTCTAAACAAATCATTCAGAATATTGTTTATATGTTCTGAACCACACATTTTTAATTTTGTATAAAAGGTGTTAAAGTCGACATTTCCAAAAGCTAACAAGTCTTGCTTGCCTGTATTTATCTAAACTATTCCTAAAAACACTTCAGTTAAAATTAGTTGAAACAATGAATTAGAATTCCCGAACCCACCCAATGTAGTTAATACCTATGCCATTTCAAACTTTCCAACGACTCAAATCCGCTTTTCCACTGTCGACATCATTTCAAAAGGAATCGCGTAAAACGAGTCTAGAGTTTTTCGTCCCGAATGCAATAATTCCAGAACTTTCCTCTTAGGAGTTATAAGGCAGTCTAGATCGGAAAATTCATTGTAATTATTCCTTTGTTACAGGTAAGTCCACGGTCGGGGGTGGCAAGGTATACATTGATTTTTAATAAAGAAGTGGAGACAGTGTCTTACACGTGGACCGGGTATTTCAAAGCAAAAGGAGTAGGTAAGTACATTTCTCGTTCAAGTGAAAGCAATATTTGATAGTGATAAAACGATGCTCCCAGATGCAGTTTTGTAAGGTTAATACAAATATTTTGGTAAGATGTAAATTTTATTCCAAATATGAGCTGCGTTTTTGCTTATATAGCTACTAGAGACTGTTCAATACAAACAGTTTGGTAAGAGTTAATATAGTTTTGTGTGTGAAATAAAATAATTTAAAAAGCAGTTTTGTCAGGAGTTTTCTAACTACATCGCTGTTCAACTTTTGTAATACTACTTTAGAATTGCCATTATCGTTAGTGCGACCGCTTTGTCTAGGAGCCCTAATAATATTTTTGAGTCTCACTTTTCAAGGCTAACGAACGTTATACAAACATTCATGTTTTTTTTATCTTGATTTATTATGAAACTTAAAAATATGTTACATTAATATTTTTAATAATAAAAATGTATCTCAAATATATATATTTAATTCCTTTTTTATTATGTTTTATCGGAAGTGTTATATTTTCATGGTTCTATACATGAAATAAAAAATCCACAGAAAATTTTATTATTTCTTAAAATTTAAAGGTGTTTAATAGTGTAGAAATTAATTCTTCTAAACTTCACAAAACAGGGTAAACGTTTAATGTTATTAGTCAAAAAGCAAATAAATACACGAAGTCAAGTTAAATAAAAAAAATAAAACCGTGTGATAAAAAGAAGGCAATCATTAAATCACTCTTCTTTCAAATTACACGACTCGATAATTTTATCAGCAGTGCAAATATTAGCTCGGGACGAATACGGGGAAACGTCACATATATAATTCAAACTGTATTTAACCTTTCGCTCCGTAGGCATGTATGTGTGCATAACTGGAGTGTGATCTTTGCCGTTCACAAAACAAATTTATATTCCGCGTGGAAAGTGTTTTATCTCCAAATCCCATTTCCATCCCATGACGGAATATAAAATTTTATGGAAATCGGTCAGGGCTTTTTTATGTTAAAAGTTTACACATTTTTCCGATCTAGTACACATGTACAAGACCATTTTAGGCAGATTTTTTAAATTGAATGTGAATGTGATTTGTTAGTTGGCAGAACACGGTATGTTCTGATAAAAGCATTAGAAAAAAATCGGAAAAAATATTTGAAATAACATCCCTACTTAAAAACGTCGGCATATTATTTCAAAAGCTCCACACATAATTTTTTTTTACTTTCCATGTATTTTAAAAGAATTGATGCGTGGACAAAAAATGCGGTGCCTTTGTATTTTTAAAGAAAATTGAATATCTGAGAATTCAACCTAGGAGATAAATTATAAGGCGTCGTATTAATAATGGCTCAATATGAGACCGCAAACCGTCCTTTGAAGAAAAAAAATAATTTATGTGACGTAATAATGGCTACTATTTAATATAATATATCTTTTTGAATTAGTAAACATCCTTTTGTTAAATATTTACAATAGGTTGACCTTATTTAAAAAATAAAACAAAACAAATATTGATAACGTTTCTTTTTAATATTAAGCGGATGAATAAGTTTACATATACGTATATTTGACGCGAACCGAGTCACAAGCAAAAGCTATTTATTCTATATGGAACAAAAACTGTAAAAGCTGCACCAACGACAATATTAAATTGCATTTTTGATGGTTCGTTACAAATATTTCCAACATTTGTGAAAGGATTAATATCCTCTCTTGAACCACTCTCAAAGCTACAATCTGAGATGTCAGCAACAGCAAACCTTTGATACTTTTCAAATCAAAGTTCTTCTTTAGCGAGGAAAAATAAATTGGGTTATCGGCGAGTATTCAAAAGATTTTATGAATTAATGTTTTTTACCATCTGATAGGAGCAATGTAAATGTCAGCTACAAATTGATGTACGTACCTATTTATATATGATTATTATTTTATACTATTGGAGCCCCGTGGATTCACCTGCGTAGTTCCTGCTCCCGTGGGAATACGAGGATAAAATATAGCTTATGTTACTCGATGAATAACTTTTGATGAAAGTGTTGATGAAGGAAGGAAGGAAGGATGTAAGAGCCGCAGAAGACCCAGGGTCACCTACCACGAACCAGATTAGCCGTGGATTAACAGAAGGTGATGTTAGTAGTCATAAAAACTGTAGAGTTTGTATGAAAAGGATCATGAATGTTCAAGAGGCGAGTGAGGTGTGTAAGAATCGTGTCATATGGCGTTCGGTTTTCTCTGCCTACCCTGCTAGGGAAGTGGCGTGAAGTTTAGTTAGTTAGTTAGTTTGTTGATAAAGCATATCCATTTTTCAGCACGACTTTAGTATTGCTACAGCGGTAAGTGATGCCTGTACATACATACATATATACATACAAACATAACTTCACGCCCGTAATCCCCGAAGGGGTAGGCAGAGTCAAAGGGACGCTTGTGTTAACGCAAAGAGCTTTGCTGCGTTACTCATGTACACAGGAAACCCCCAAGCATTTATTTACGCCACGAAAATAAATTCTAAAGCGTGAAATAAGTGGCGAACCTTGTGACGTCTTCGCCCATATTTCACCGACTCGAGACTATCTTTGTAAGTGATATTTTATTGCCCGTGAGAAAAACCCCTTCATTCGTATAACGTGACAAAATGTCGCATTACCGGATTTTAAGTGGGGATGTACCAGCTTTGCTTTCGGTGATCTTTCTAGTAAGTGTTGTGAAATATGATGTCAAGACGGCTTTTGAATTGCGAAACATAGATGATTGCTACTTTATTTTATACTAACGTTAGAAAATAGATTACTGTTAACTCTGTGGTAAAGGGCACGGGCCTTTTGCAATGGGTGTTGGTTCAAACCCCCTTTTTATTGAAGGAATTATCTCATTAGCTCTATTATAAGGAGAAGCATATATAGATAGATATTTATTATTGCTCGAAAAACAAAAACAGAAATAATTATACTAAGGAAGTATACACAAATTGTACCAATTAAAATAATGATGGATTGATGATGGACTCACTTACGACGAAATAGTGATCTGTGCCATAAATTTAACGTGCTCGAATTAAAACTGGTAGCTCACACTGGAGAAGTACTTATCAACTGAAAAGTAACTTAACCACCTTCTAAATGGCAACGAAATCTTTCAAACGAAAATTAAGAAACTTCCTGCCACTATTAATTCACGCGTGAAATTATCACGTTATATCTTACATCTGATTAGCACGCTGCTAGATTGGGCCCTCCCAGGATTACCGGGAAAGTAATTACTTGGACAGTTCCGTGCCTCCGGACACGGGTACTGGGAATAAAATTAGGAGGAATTAGGAGACAGTGGCAAAAATTATCGCATGAGGAAAGTCTTGCAATTACCTGCCTTCGTAAAATATGGGCTGAGGAATAAGAAGGTTGTTTTAACGTTGGCTATGTAATGAGTAACATAGAAAAACATATGGCTATATTGAGCATATATATACATATGTATATATATCGGTAATATATGTATGTATATGTATCGGAGATTACTCTCCGAAGGGTAGAGCCCAAAGAAGAAATTGAGTCAGATGAAAAGTAGATACAAATAAATAAACATCCGACAACATCACATACATTGATCTGCCACCGAAGTAAGTAGCTTAAAATATACACTTAAATATTGGATAATAACACCCAGACACAGAACAAACAGAAGAAAAAGAACATTCATCACACGAATGTTTGTCCTGGGTGTGGATCGAACCCAAAACTCTAGGCGCTTAGGGCAGGGTCACTACCGAATGCGCCATCGAGCTTGAGAAGTACTTCAATGCTTGTCAATGGATACAAGTGGCTAGTTTCCTTCATGACTACAAATGTAGTACCCAAAAACCTAGTTAGTCGCCTAACACGACATGCTTGACAAGAAATTACAGTTAGCATATTATTTTTGTGTGTATAACTGTGGTGAATGAAAATATGCATTTCGGATGAAATAAAGTTGCTACTAAGGTTTTATCCGCAACTTCTTAGTCTGCGTAAACCTCTGAATTAAACCAAAGTTACTCAAAATTCCTAAACTTATCTAAAATTATTCAACCCGAAACCGAATTCGTAACCTTCTGAAAGTTAGGTCACCGAACAACAGCACTGTAAAAGTTGACACCCATTCTCTTGATATCTGTTTTAATAACTTATTTTGTCCATATCATTTATTTATTTACCATTTCTATAAATCATTTATAATCCTGCCTGAAATCCCTGAAAGAGTAGATATAGCCGAAGCTGCAATGAGCTTTTTAAACTAGCTTGGCTTAATGTGAGCCAAAACTAAAGATGAGTTATATGGAAAATTTTGAAAAGTAGTGTTTTGAAAAGTGGCTAGCGCGTTGCCTAACTAACTAACTAAACTTCACGCCATTTCCCTAGCGGGGTAGGTAGCGTTGCCTACATAATCACAAACCCAACGCCCACCATTAATCGCTTTTTAAGACTACATACTAGGCAAGAGAGCATATTGTTTTCGAGTCCCAGACCAACATAGGACCAATTTGAATGAACACACATACATAGCATCACGGCCGCGATCCCCGAAGGGGTAGGCAGAATCAAAGGGGCAGCTAGCCTCTTTAACCACATTTAGCCAAAAAAATTTTACTGGGCTGGGTTAAATGGAAAATAAAAAAAAAATTGTGACAAGTGGATAGCTGTAGGCTATACAATCATACCATACCCATAACCCGATGTGACATTAGTCGCCTATTACGACAAGCTAGGCAAGAAACGAATGAATGCTTAGTGAAAGCTAGTCCTATTCTACCTATCGCCTTCATAAATAAAAACGTGTACCACTCCGCTTCTCAGCACAGACGTGGTTGAAGGTCCAATATTTGCTCTTATATTCAAGAATGAGAGTCCGCACTGACCACACGATTCCTCTGAACATTTTGCGCAAAACTTTTCGGTTCTCGTAAAAGTCTGCGAAATTTGATTAACTGGACCAAAGCTACGAAGTAATTTGCCTAAGCCACAACTCGGGACTCTTATAAATTGGATGTTCGCTAAGCAAATCCGAAAAATTGGAGCGCCGTTGTATAAATGTTACTTAGTCCAAGCATGGACAAATAAGTTTCGCGTAAGCGTGGTTCCGTATTCTGATCTACATTACAGTCATTGATCTGATTCCGACGTAAATATCTCAAGCACTTGTAATAAGGATATCAGATTCAACAGTTGTATTACAAATATATGTATATTTAAATATTAATAAGTATTCTTCACAATGTTTGTTCTGGGTTATTATTAAACGCACAACTCTTCTCGCATGGGGCAGGGTCACTACGTAATGCGCCATCGAGCTATTCATCAGAAAAGTATCGAAATACCTACATGAAATTACGTAGAAATGCATATAGCTATATTTTTTTGCGTTATCAACCTTATAAAAAAAATACTGTCGGCCATCTTGTTTTAAAAAACAGCTTTGAAATGGACCTTTTGTATGTAATGTGTGATGCATAAAATCCTTATGAAAATGCTCATATTTTTACATTACATTATGTAAATGCAAATTGCACAGTTATGCATAGTATAAATACGTCTCCGTTCGGTCGTAAGCATGACAATGTTGATCGAAGCCGACTGGTTCTACTCTACATTGTTTTTTGAGCTTTATATCCCTCGGAACAATAAAATTGGAATGAAATTCCAGTTATGAATTCGACTTTCCATCGCTTAGCCAGTGGTTGTGGTGAAAAAACCTTCAAACTAGCCATAGTTGCACGGAACTTTGTGTTACTGTGCATTATATCCGTTTCTGTAATTGTAATCGCTACCTTTTTTGGAAATACAATTCATTTATAATAATTACAAAAACCTATGACTATCGGAGGCCCAAATACAAAGAACTCGCGGTCTTTATAACAAAGAACATAAGGTGCTTACTCTCTTGTATTTTATGCCATCGGCGGTGAATAAAAAGTGAAAAGTGAATGAATGAATCTCTATTCATATATGGTAATTGGTTACGATAAGGCCGACCGTACGAATAAATATTTAATAACTTATTATTTAAAAGACCACAATCCTACTAATATTATAAACGTGAAAGTTTATGAGAATGTTTATTACTCTTTCGCGCAAAAACTACTGAATGGCTTTTAATGAAACTAACTAAACTTCACGCCACTTCCCTAACGGGGTAGGCAGTGAACCGAACGCCATATGGCACGAGCCTTCCACATCTCACTCGCAGACTTTACAATAATATAGCTTATACACCCGAATAACAAAAAGGGTATGTTTTATCGATGTACCACGCGAGCAAAATATATTCATTAAAAACACTCCATAGCGAATATTAATAACTTTGATATTCGCACTCTATTATATAGATTATAATAGAGTGCATTTCGAAGATTAAAAGAAATTTATGATGGTGATAGTTTGATCAAAGTTATTGATATTCGCTTTGAGTCCATGCAGATCAATCAATTAGTCAGTAGTCACTATTTTTTCTAAATTTTTCACTAAACACAATACAATTAAATTTTTGGCATAATGTGGTTCTGTGGTTATTATTCCTTGGACTTTCCCTACACCTTCGGTGATTACAGGCATAATAGCATGTATATTTGCCACCATCAGAACGCTTATCGAATCAATTGCCACTCACATCAAAGGTATAGTTAAAACGACCAAAGTTTCAACCAGAGTAGCGAAGTTCGTAATGTTATCACATCTATTAAACGATGCAAGATTTATCTGGAAGTATTTCTCAACGTGCACGGAATGAATCGATCATTCAAACTGTATCGACGCTAAATGGGAGTGCATTAAGATGTTGGGGCGCAATAACCGCGTCCGAAATGCGCCCGCTTCCCTGGGGATCACGCGAGGTCTGCCATTTGGAAAGAACCCGGGTTTATTGTGACACGTTCGATATTGCTGGGAGATTTGTGTGGAAATTTGAGGCTTTTTAAATTTTCAGTGAAGAATCGATTGTATCTTGGGAGCGGTGTTGGTGGTGGCTCAGCAGTGTAAAGACATGCACCTCATATAAGATGGGTTCTAGTTAAAACCTGGGCACGTACCTCTGGAATTTTGAAGTATAAGAATGTTTACGCCACATGCTCGTCGGTATGTGAAAACATCGTTATGGAATCTGCTCATCCAAAATATCCTGCATTTATAACCATTAGCTTACAAAGGTCATCTAGGCAGTCGTTTGATAGAATAACTAGATTCGCTAAACCCTTTGTCATGATTTGACCGGACTCCGACTAAGCACGGGACATATAGAGATAAAGATGATTCGATTACTATTTTATTAAGCTGGCTATTTATAAGGATCCAGACCTTCTTCTTTTAATGTACGACGAAAAAAATATGCGGAATATGTTTTTTCACTTTGCACTTTACAAGGCAATCATCAAACGCCAAAGAAATGTTTCCTTTAGTCAGAAGTATAATGATTGTATTCTCTTTATACTAAAAGACGTAGGAGGTCAAAGCATATTCCATTTACAAACGAAACAAAGCTTTAGGTTGTGTACAAGGCAAAAAAAAATATGTTAAATAAGTTATGTTAATATTTTCCGAGTTGTAAAATTTTAATTGGCGACCTGACAATAAAATCTGCTTAGTCCGTCAGTAAGATTATAAAAAATATTGAACACGTATTTCTTCATTTATTTTTCAAACAGACACTGGCGAAGGTACCGTGCATTCATGTTGCGCGTGACGTCACACGTAGGTACAATTTTTACTTACAAGTGACGTGGCAAGCCTCCTCTCCAAAACTTTGATGCTCTTTAGCTTTGTAATTTTTAGTTAACTTGATAAAGCAAAAAATATGTGTCTTGTTTTTTTATATAATCTAACTGACGGATTAAACAGAATGATATTGTTCTATATAATTACTACTTGAACCTTGAACTGTTTGATATGTATAAGTTACAACGTATGCTGAATCATATATTTTAAATGTCATATAATACATATAATATACCCATTCTCTCTGCCTACCCCGCTAGGGAAGTGGCGTGAAGTTTAGTTAGTTAGTTAGTTAATATACCCAATGAATCTACTGACATTTATAATTCGTTAAATATAAATAGTTATGCATGAAACAATTAGAATATTTCCCCTAATTTTACACTATTTATTCGATTACTCAACATTTAAGCAATATTGATATATCACAAAATTCCTATCCGTTGTTCATGTAATACGGGTGCCGTATTTTGATAAAAAATTCAAAACATGCTATACATTTAATACCTATGTGTATAGTAGGTACTTTGTATAAGAAGAAAAGACTATCTAAAATAGCTTGACCGGGCAGCTCAATTACGACTCAACTTTAACCGATCACCGGTACAGCCACTAAATAAACTAAGCGGTCCGCATAAAACAGAACTAATTGGGCGCCGGGCGGGTCCAAATAAATATCAAAGCGACCCGGTAGTTCGCGAAACCGGATTGTTTGGTTTTCGAGTGGGAACTTTTGACGAGGTACCCGCAGGGCTGTCAGGTGTAACTGGACAGTCAATTTTTACTTTGTTTTGGGTAAAATAGCCGGACACTCTTGAAGACGGACGTTCTTGGGACAGACCCTAAAAATCCGGATAAGCCGGATACTGTCTAATACGTCCGGACAAAAAAGCCTAACCCTGTCCGGCTTTATCCGGACGCCTGGCAACGCCTAATCGATTTATAGAGCCCGAATTACGGTCAACGTTGCGTTGAGGAGCAACTTTGTTGTGAATTTTGTTCCAAATTGATGTTAATGGGGATCCAATCAACGCTGTAGCGACGGCACATGCGGTTTCCGTAAATTGCCCTCGATCCCTTTATGTTCAGCCATCGACACACAATGGGTTTTCGCGATCATCTTATTGCATTTACAAAAGTATATACATGTCGGAGACAAAACGTTTGTCCCAATACTGATGGCCATATTGGTTTTGGAAACTAGCATATCTCCAGGAGAGTGTCTGGCTCTTTGCACTCGATACGTGTCCATTAAAGAGTAGTAGTAATCAGATCGGATATCGTTTAATTATAATGATAGTAAATTCGGTAGGCCGCGTTACGAATGGATTTATTCATCATCTTGACACTGTGATCAAAGAACCAATTTATACTGATAGTCGTTGAAACCGCTGCGATAGCGTCTCGCCGGCCAGCTCCACGCCATGATAAATAGGTAAGTACATAATATAAGCGAAAGGTCTTCGTCTTCGTCTTCAATTGAAGAGGAAAGCGTCTCACTCAAAAATTCTCGTTGAATTCTAAGCACGTACCTTTGTATTTTTTAAATCTAAGTACGAATATCTACCACTATGGCAGCGATGACATCGTCACAAGAATTCTTCATTCAGGTACTTGTGGCTGTGTAACTGCGTGCCTGTTTTTCATCTCTTATTGAATGGTCATGAATGCCAGGTCGTAGTAGTTTTTTATTAATACCCTGATTAGCAAGATATATTATATTGTCATTTTGTAGTCTTATCGAAATCAGTTGAATGGGTTTTGCGTGGAATAGTGACAAATATTTATTAGATCAACTTCGTCGTTTTACTAGTTAGTATTAGTAGTAATAAATAAATAAATATCCCACTACATCACATACATTGATCTGACTCCGAGGTAAGTAGCTTAAGAACTTGTTTTACGGATATCAAAATCAACAGTGGTATTACAAATATATACTTAAATATTGGATATTAACACCCAGACACAAAACAAACACAAACTTCGTATGATGAATATTACGAGTCAAATGGGATTGAATTTTTCTTGAGATGAAATTTCTTCTTCGCACATTTCAGTCAGCTAAACTGGCATGTACTGAATACATACATGAATATATGTATTTCGCTAGTGAACTGCGAATAAACAAGCGGCGTGAGTGAGGTCGCATTGCATACGCATCACGAAAAACAGATATGTCTCTCACACACGCGACCGAGTTACCAAATATAGCGTGTATTGTTTGAATTCGTCTTTCAAGATCGGCAATTTTGTTATCTAATGCAGTAGGGATTTCTAAATAAAGTGAATAATGACAGCCCCTTTCGTGAGTTTCGTGCAAAAGTTTAGAACTAGCATTGAACGCAAGAGCCGTCAGTCTGATCACTCTGATCAATAATAGTTGAAGAACAAGACGTTTTATCTCGAATCTGGGGGTTAATTGTACTTTAGTTGATTTCGATAACGCAAGTACTTATTCTTTATTAAGATCAATGTATGTTAAGTTGCCTAAAATAATTATGTTTATATTTATAGTGAATTAGCATTGATATGTTATAATCTGAAACTGTAAATATCCTATTTTTTTACCTAAGTAAGAATATATAAAATAATATACTCTTTCCTTTTCTAACTCACTATAGATATTGGACGTTATTGGAACTACTCACACACGTGTATTCATACCTTTATAAGTGGAGTATCGATTGACCTTCACTGACATTTCCATTATGCAGATCAAAGAGTTTGCTAGATACGCCTATTTGTGGACTTCGCTTCCAATGATAAAAGGGTTACTTTTCACAATCCCTCATATAAATAAATGATAAAATATGCTTTTTATTTGTAGGGAGTTCAAAGTAAAAGGTCTGCTCCTTGGAGCGTTCGACGTAATGTGACGTAGATTAACTTGGAAGCATTTTCGATTGCATTCAATCGTTAATATTTTTGTGTCAAGGCAATAACTCAGGTGCAACTCACTGAGCGGGCTTTCTGATCCAACTCTAAACGAGTTAAGTCAGTGTGCTGATTGAGCCGTATGATACTAAGCGTGGCACTTTTTGAATGGTGTGAGTTATCGCCTAGTGCGCTGTGTGCCAATGCATTTTGAAGATGTGAGTTAACAGTTTAATACACAGCACGGTGAAATGGGCAAGGTGAGAAAAAATCTGTTTAGTCCGTCAGTTAGATTATAAAAAATATTGAACACGTATTTTTTAATTTATTTGTCAAACAAACATTGACGAAAATACAATGCATTCAAGTTGCGCGTCGCGTGACGTAACACTTTCGTAAAATGTTTACTAAATAGGAAGTCGCAAGCCCCCACTCCGAAACTTTAATGCTTTTTATCTTATGATTTTTTGTTAATTTGATAAAGCGAAAAATATGTGTCTAGTATTTTTGTATAATCTAACTGACGGAATTAGAATTTTTATTGCAGTCATCATCCTTATCGAGTTGGCGCAAATGATCGGCACAGAAAAGTGTTACTAAATGTCACATTTTTGACTCTTGATTTCTACTTCAGTTCTTTTTATTTTTTGTTGAAATTGAACTAAAATACCAGTAGACGTTTATCTCCAGTTCCCCTACCGACTAAACGTCAAGGCTGCCGTTCTTCAGGCGCTAACGCAAAACCAACGGGATCCCCACTGTCGGGATTCATCCCGAAAAGTCTACGCAGCGCGCGCTGCCGCCTTGCGGCCCACGTTTATCTCCGTTTTAACTCATCCAAGTATTTTTGTTGGCTACAAATATAACATTATGATTCATGAGGCCACAATCAACTGCCAAGTATAATTTTAACACAATAAATAACAACACAATACGACCCCCAACTGATTTTGCCACGCAGAAGTTAACCTCTGTCTAAGTTGGCCAAATCAATTAGAATATTTTAACCAATTTGATTTAGAGGCATTTGTTTAGAGAGGCCCTTAATAATATTGCTGGTTTACACAGTTTAATAACTTTATTTGCGAAGTAAATTATAAACTAGGTTTCTCTATCTTAGCATTATTATTGAAAAGTGCTGTTTTCAACTGTAGACGCTTTGAGAGCTATTCAAATAAATAGAGTAATTTGAAGTTCCGATTACAATTGCTTCAATGTAATAATGAACTTTTTCCATTATTCTAGGCTTGAGGACTACATGATTAGTAAGGACTTCAGAAATAAACTAATGATATTAATGTAAATTATGTAATGTCATATTTAATATAGGATAATGTGTGCCAGATTTTAACAATTTCCATTCAGTCGTTAAAGCAAATTAGGTGACACCAAACATACAAACATACCCATTCAAGACATTCGGTAGGATTGTCAAAGCAACAAAAAATCAGCGTTTTTGTACCTACTGCACTTAATCAGGAGTTTAAAAACTGTAACAGCTTTAAACCATAAATGAAAACTAAAACGGAATAGCAGAAGAAAAGCATGATAACCTGTCGAAACAGCTCGCTCCGTCCACATCCAACGAACCATTTAACAGATTGCTAAGCAAAACAGCGGGGAAGCAATATTGACTAATGAAATATGATCCGGCTCTTCTCTGTGGAACGATACATTTTTGCTTTAAGAAAAACTCGATGACGGAGTATTTTTCTAATGGGAAGTGAACCATATTTACGCAATTAATGAAGAACTACAAGTCCGTTGTTTATTATGGCAACAATGCTTTGGAGCTTTTGGATGTTTTACTGCGATTGACGAATTGATGTAAAAAAAATATATGGTATATAAGAAAATGTATTATAAACATTAATCTCATTTTGTATCAAACTAATAATGAAAATGTTGGATGGTTGTTTTCTTTTGAAAACTCAAGTTTTTGCAAACAATTATTTGCTAATATGTCAAATAGTGACATATTTGCAAAGGATTGAATGACTGACCGAATGCAATAGTGCAGTTTTGTGGAAAATTCAGACGCTTAAGTATAGTAAGATTCGTGTTGTAACATTCTTTGACCACTACGGGTGATAGTATAGAATAAAAGTCAAGTAAGTACAATACATGATCTTTAACACAGTTGCTATTTCCGACGATAGAAATGTAATTTTATTACAGGCGTGCTTGGTAGCACAGTCTCGATAACAGCAAATGCTACCAAGCCTTTAAATTTTGAAAATACGAGACGTATTTTGAACGAAATCACATCTGAAGCTGAACTTAAGCAGTTAGCAGTAAGCGAAGTCGATTCTGCACCTTCGGATGTTTGAAGTGCGCTATAACCGTAAGTCCGAAATCCGTTCGATTCGTACAACTGCTTTAGTTTCGGGTGTTAATTTTCGGAGAACATGTTCTTTTATTTGACGATTCTTTTGTTTTTGAGGATTCGTTGGTAACTTTGAAGTTACAGTAACTTTCGGTTAATCGAATTTTAAAAGACGGCAAAGTCCGTTGTAAAAATTTTACACATTGTACGATTTGGATTCATAACTTTACAGAGTTTAATCCGGTAAACTTTGACCATGACCTTGGGATCAATAACCATGTGAAGTGAAAAGTTTACTTCACTTATAAAAATGTGGTTAAAAAAATCTGAGCTTAGATAGGTATAAACCTTAATTTAAAATTACGCAATTACAGTCTCGTATTTCATAAATCGCTGGACCGAATCCGAAAGAAGAGATTGCAGGAATTATAAAACTGTTTACAATTTCGATCACTTTATCACATCTTTACACACACCATAATAATATGTAATTAAAGTTAAGTCATGCAAAATCTGCCTACAAATAAATAGCCGTAGTCCGCAATCCGCCTGATTTCTCCAGTTCTTAGTTTCCAAGGTTTATTTTCGAGAAGCACCAGTATTTATTCGACGACACTTTCAATCCCGAGAGTATGTCGGTTCCTTTTCGTTTTCTTTAGATGTCTTTACTTTAGTAGTTTGTACCCGTCTTGCTCTTGGTCCCACTGTTGTCTAGGTAAAATTAGAAAAAGGATTTTCCAGATTGACTTCAGGTGCTTAGGAAAATAAAGATGCAAATGTAGCAGGAAGATTGCTCTTGCCATTTAAATTATGGTTTTGCAAGTAGTAAATTGTATGGACTCAGAATCGTAGAAAATGATTTCGACTTATTTCTAGATATACCAAATTCGAATAATATATTTGGATGCAATGAATTAGCTAAACGTACATAAAAGATCATGAATATTCTTAACAAAAAGGGTATAAATCTAACTAGCCACGCGTTGTATACTCGGGAACCAAATTTCGACTAACCTTTAGTTAAATATATATTTTTGGTGTATTGCTTATCATAATTGGCGGTGAGAATAACTTCATTAGCGCGTTGTAGATCGTATGACTTGACGTTGACCATTCAAGCAACGTCATCTGATATCACCGTTATTTGAATTACAGTTTTGTCTACCTTGTGACATATTAGACAGAGACGTATTAGATATATCTATCTTAGTAGATTTAAAGGACGCTTAATCTTTCCAAAGCAATAAAACTGACAGTTAGTATTGGAGAGTGCAATTTAATTTTGAGCGAAACGATGGAAAACTTAATGAAGTTATATGAAAAGCGCAAAACCCAAGTTCAAACTCTGTCTCAAGGGTTTATTTTCGAAGAACTATTATTCGCCGACACGTTCGGTCCCCAAGAGTGTTCGCTTAAATCATTTTCGTGCGATATCTTTCAGATTAGTTTCGCTCCCGGTTTTAACTTAAATATGAGAATTGAAGCTTCTGTGGTAACCCCACAGTGAGGTTTTTTCAATCAAGTTTAATTGAGTTTCTTTTACACAGTTACGTTTTTTAGGTATAAAAGTAATATCTGATGAAAATGTACAAGTTTACATCTTTAGAATTAATAGAATAATATTTTAAAAAACTACATTTGTTTTTGTTCAATCTTGACTATTTTTATCTTTGAAGACTTTGCTTTAAATTGTAATTTAGAAATTCTAAAAATAATTTGGAATGTTAATTATTTTATTTTGTACGTCGTCTTGAGATATTTGAAAATGACAAGCGGCACGCTCATCACCTACATAATCACAACCTCACAAATAGACCTCACCCTAGTCGCCTTTACGACATGCTAAACAACGAACACAATTGTCACATTATTATTGAATCCCAGATCAACATGTGACATTTTATTATAATTGGTAACCCAGTGTATTAAATATCTACTCTGATTGAAGCACCGAATAAAATGCGAATGCACTTTGCGCCCATATGGCAGTGGCATTATCAAATTGTGGGCCAGCGACAGTTGCAAATGAGGCAATAAAGACCATTACGGCTTGAATGGCGCACTGCAGTCTTGGGTCAGTCGAGTTAGCCGTTTTAAATTAACTGTGAATGAGGTGATAATTCTACCTGTTACTTTATATTATGGTGCTATAATTTCGTTGGGAGATTATAGGAATTAAACGAGAAGCTTTGATGGAGAAATACTGGAATGCAGTCTTGATGGTTTTTTCGGCTTTGAGCTGGGTTTGGATACAAATGTTTTTGATATTTCTGTAAGAGGATATAGTTATAAAAGTTTGTCTTCATCTTCCGCATCATGGTCTTAGATTAGGCGACAGGATATTTCATTGAAACAACAAAAATTTAGTAAAGAGATAGGCCTTAGTAAATCTTGGATAGGGGAATAGATAAATCTATACTAATACTTATATTACAAAGCTGAAGAGTTTGTTTGTTTGTTTGCTTGAACGCGCTAATCTCAAAAACTACTGGACTGATTTGGAAAATTCTTTTATAGATGGCCCATTTATCGAGGAAGGCTATATAACATCAACTATAAACGCGGTTGAAGCCACGGGCACAGCTTGTTGTATCATAATTATATATTCAAAGTTATTTAAATGTGTAGGTGCCCAAGCTACTATATTAGCCTAGTATCCTTACCACTGAGCTACCACCGCTTTATATAAATCAAAGGGTCTATGACATTCAATATTTTCACTCACTTTAAGGGTACGGAAACGATAGCAGTTCGCTTAGAAAATTGTCCCTTCGCCTCACAAAGGGACCACTCAAATTCTGTTTTAGTTTTCGGCCGTAGGAAACTGTGTGGGCTGGAAAATGAATGATCATATCCTTTAGCCCTTTGCTGTTTATTACATTTTCTTTGTCACGTGTAATTCAATTAAGTCATTATCATCTTCATAACCTTTAATCTTGTTCTTTGTTGTGATCAGCGGAGTTTGTGATCTAAGATTAAGCGATTGTGGCTATACAATACAATAAAATGTTCATGTTTGACTGGCCCCTTCGAAGCCCTGGTCATGAAACCGAAGGTCAATTCAAAGGCAAATGTTTCGTATGATGAACATGGACATTTGCACTCGAGTCATGGATGTTTATAAACATATTTAAGTATGTCTATCCGTTCACGTAGTATCCATAGCACAAGCACAAGCTTTGTTTGGGATTAGGGAATTGGTGTGTCAGTCTGGCGAATTTATTTATTTTATTATTGTTTAATAATGTACCTAACACACCCTTGGGATCCTTGTTCGCACTCTTGGGAACTAGACAAACTGGATCATTCATGGTTTCATGATATTTTATATCTCTACCGAACAAATGGTATACATCTGTAACTTAGATTTTAAAATCGTGAGGCCCGTATCCATACCAATGAGCTACCAGCACTCAATATAATCAAGCATAGCTTCGATTGTTCTTCATAGTGCATTGTAGATTAAAACATCTGTTTTGACGATCAAATACCTCAATTGTATTCTTGTGTCCCAAAGAGATTTGTATTCGTATACTAGCAAAGAAAGCGGCAATCAGTGAGAAATAAACATTCGATAATTATGCTTATCTTTAGCTTCTTCGCACTCCTTGTTCTTCTTTGCACCCATTTTCAGCTTCAAATTTGTACTTGCCCAGCCACTCGTAACTTCAAGCCAACTTAGAACGCTTGTTGCACTAACGGTCTTCATGTGCTCATCTTAAATTACATGAGCTAACATGGCAGCAGAGTTTATAAGCGGCCAGAACTTATACATTATGTAGAATTATTGCTTAAGAGATGAACGTGTCTTGTAAAGTAGTTGTATACAGTTGTGAGATATGGCATATGGGGTTTTGAGTATGTGATTGTGTAGGCGACGAGCTAGCCACTTGTCACTACTTTTTCACAATTTTCCATCTAACCTAGCCCATTGTCCCATGTTGGTCTGGGACTTAAAAAGAATGTGCCATCTGTGGTTCTTGCCTAGCATGTCGTAGACGACGACTAATGGTGTATCGGGTTTTGGGTAGGTATGTGGTTGTGTGGGCGACAGGCTAGCCACTTGTCACCACTTTTTCACAATTTTCAATCAATCCAGCCCAGTTTTGTTTCTGGCTGAATGTGGTTAAAGGGGCCTGCTGCCTCTTTGATTCTGCCTACCCCTTCGGGGATTATGGGCTTGGCGCTATGTATGTATGTATGTAGATATGGTTTGGTCACCCGTTGGCTCTGGAGGACGCCTAATTTTTAGACCAGGTCTCAATTTAATGAGACATCTAACCTACTTATCTATTTTATATTTATACTTTCAGCTGATTTCCTTAACTTTAGAACATAACTATACGGTTATTATGACCATCGTATCATAAAAACACTCTTATACATCAGTTTACTTTTGCCGTCATCTAATATACTAAACTAATATGAAGATTTCCCCGCAATATTTTCCTTTCCCTCCGAACAAGTGTCTGTACTGTCGTAAATGGATAGCTCAATTCCTGTTTTAGTCGTCGCCCATAGGAAGCCGTGAGCTCCACGGTGGGAATAAACGACTATATCCTGCAGTCCTTTGATATATGTGGACCAGTGAATCACAGCATGCCTCCTATGCTGGCGATTTATTTGGACCCGTCCAATTAAAGCTAAAAGCTTTGTGCGCGGTGCGATACATCATCGATGTGGAGTGCCACTAGGCTCACTCGTAGATCTTGTGAATGGGCCACTAAAAATTCTGATGCCTTTTGGATTGCCGGGTTACACGCCGTGTCGCTGATACCGGGAGAATAAGAGGTGGAAGAAACTTTACTCCGAGTGCTGTCAAGCTTAAACGGTAGAAGGACACTTATGCTCTTTTCGAAAGGGGACAGAGTAACTGACTGAAATATATTTTTTACTTACATGTACCGTAGCATTGTTAACTTCTTTTGTATGACGTCAAATGCATTTCGAAACACCACAAGACCGTGGATAAGCACCATTGCAGCCATATTGCGCCATTAATTTTCTAGACTGGATTATTATTATTAGATATCATAAAATTTGCTAAGAATTTTAACGTTTCTTTTTCACAGTTTAAACAAATTCCACGATCTCTTTATTTTGCTGCTCCCAGTTTTGTTATTTGTTATTCTACGACGAACGTAAAACCACAAGCATGAATACATTTAAAAGTAATGAAATGTAAAAATAATGTCAGGGATCTACCCAATGACATTCTGTACCAATTAACCCTTTTATCATTCACAGGTTAGAGAGGTCAAATAGCATGACCCAAGGAATAACCGTGCACGAGCGGCCAATAAACAGCCCCGCCATTTTGTGAAGCGTTTAGATAAAACAAAATGGCGGCTAGCTAGCACCTCGACGTTTAAATGCCATCGTACGGTGATCACAATTACAATGTCTGTTTAAAACCCTTTGTACGCTTCCAAGTTCAATATTAGGTACCTACATTGTTTCCTTAATTGAGTCCGGCGAATGAGTTTCGACACTCTTTGAATACATGGTTTCGTAGTGCATTTTAACTATACGTAATTATTAGTTTTTTATTGATAATGTTCATAAATCACAGAGAATCTCATAATATCAGAGATCAAAATATCAGAGAAACTACAGCAGCTAATTTTAATATGCATTTTCATAAAAACATTTATATTGCTACTTGTCAAAGTCTTAGAACAAACTTCGTTTCGTACTAGGCATCAAGCGTTCAAAACTTTATAAGTGTTTCTTTTACATCCAGTAATCGTGCACAAGTGGCCAATAAACTCGGCCCGCCATTTTGTGGAGCGTTAAGATAAAACAGAATGGCGGCCGAGATGCACCTCCGCGTTTCGAGTGCCATTGTCCGGCAATCACCTTTACGGCGCCGGTATAAAGCCTTTGTACCTAGGTTTTTTAAGTCCGTTTATAGATATAGATAGGTATTTGTTTATTCGCCAAACTTTAGTTGTATGTATATAGATATTTTAATTATTTTTTAATACAATATTTTGTAAATTTGAGTATATAATTGACACGACAAATTTTATTACTAATTGTTTTGACGAATGTCGAGGAAAAATAATTAAGATTTTTATAATATGCTTTTTGGTTGTGTTCTCATAAATACATTTAAATATAATTTAATATCATAAATTTCGTTAAGTTCGTTTGTATATTTACTAAATACTCCATATTTATTCACATCAGTACTATTTAGTCTCAAAATTTTGCTGTTGCTTTGATGGAACGCAAAGATTAATACGGGTGTCGTAAAATAAATGTGTACCACATCTTTCGTTAAACGTACAATTATTTAAACTCGTTTCCTATTCTGCAGCATTCCCCGTATGTGCTCTGCTATAATCAGAAAGTATTGCGCTCTAGGTGGCAATAAACAGCGGCCATTTTGAACTGCAGTGAGACAAAATGGCGTGCCACCTTAATCTTTAAAGATACCAAATGTATTTGCGCTTTGCTTTTTCAGTCTTTTATAAGAGATATGTTCCTGCATTTATTTCTGTCGCCAATGATGTACCTCTCATTAAAAATGGATTATCATAACCTTATACGTCGTGTTTAGGGATTTCAATGCTGGATTGCAAACAAGCATTGCAAATGGATATATGCTGGATTTCAATCCCTACTAGAGATTTGGGTCCAGCACAACTTAAGCTCTACAGGATGAACTGGATCTAGCGCCAAGTGCCGGATCCAACAAAAATGCAGCTGGATTTCATTCCCTAGTCGTGTGTTATGCATGTAACTCGCAAGGCTATAAATAAAACGAAATATTTATCTATGTAGATCTCTAAACTTTGATAAATTTACCGCCTAAAATTTTATTATTACATTCGTCTGCGTATTATTCAAAATACATAATGTTCTAAGTATAACCTCTCACAAGTCCTTGCCACATGCTTTATATTAAACATACAAGAAGCAGAAGTTACCCCACAAGTTTATGTTATTGCTGAATAATATGGCATCTCTCCGACAACGCAAAGGGTCCCGCAGCTCCAACGATATTTACCGCCCGCTGAGAAGATGCGTGAAAATTTGTGTAAAAAGATTTCCTTGCTGCGATTCCGCTGATATAGTGCCACTATAAAACCGGGATATACGTCTGATAGTCGGTTTCGGCTATCTATAGATTCCACTCAATACACGCAGGTACGATTATATTGCGTCACGTTTATTCTGAATTCAGACATGGCAAAGCAATTTAGGGTGTAGTTGATAGGTATACTAGGAGACAGGTATATTTACAAAAAGGAATAATACGGAGCAGAAATAAAAAAATAATAATTAAGCAGTGAGATTACTCATTGCTTGTATTGAAGTAACGGAGAGAAATTGAGTGTTAAAATAAATGTGTGCCACAAACGCCTTTGACATTCCTTCATAGGACAGGCATACCTAGGAACCACATTGTGCGTTTGTGTAAAACATACATATATACATTAACATCACGCCCACAATCCCCTTAAACCACGCTCAGCCAAAAATAAAACTGGGCTGGGTTATATGGAAAATTGTGAAAAAGTAGTGACAAGCGGCTAGCCTGTCGCCCACACAGTCACATACCCAAAACCCGATACACCTTTAGTCGTCTTCTACGACATGCTATTAGGCAAGAACTACAGCTGGCGCATTTTATTTGAAGTCCCAGACCAACATGCTACTAAAATAAATGCCTTTTAAATTTTCTACCGAAGGAGGTTTCGGATTTATTTTTATTGTCACAATTATTAAGCGACTACTACTTTAATAACACCTTTATCAAAATGGATTACTTTGATATATTATGTGTTTCTGTGAAAAGCATATGAAATGACAAAATGTGAGAAAGCCTATCGGACCTTATCGATGACCAGCACAATTTCAGCAGCTTGAAACTATTAATAACACCAAGGCTTTTTGAACTCGAAGCTGTAGCCTATCTACAATAGAATATTCCCGTATAAATACTAGCCGGATTAAATAGCAAAGTGCTGAGTTCATTAAATGTTTAATTTACTATTTTAGGAAAAGGATATGAGCTTAAAAATTCGTCCAAATTTCCGCTCTGACCACTGAGAACTGAAATTAATTAGAATCATTAACGGAATCAATTACTGTTTAAGTTAATTATCATTGGCTCAAATTGATTTCACACTGATTGGACCGATTGTCTAGATGGCACAATAGATTTGGTCGAAGTGAATCCATTGAGAGTGATAGTGATTATTATCAATTAACGGTATAAATCAATATAGCCAATTGATTTTAGATGTTATATTTATTAAACATATTTTTGAACCATAGATTTAGAATTTTTTTTTGAACAGATTAATCATGAAAATATTTTAGGATTAAATGCATGACGTATCTTTCAGCATCCGTTAGTAAACATTTCAGATTTTTTATATTTCTTCGTTATAGTCTAGTCCAGTACTTGATAATTAATTATTTCGTCTTCACATATGGCGTTCGGTTCCCTCTGCCTACCCCGCTAGGGAAGTGGCGTGAAGTTTAGTTAGTTAGTTAATCTTCAATTTGAATTCAATCTTTAAAAAGGGTTTACCTAAAACAAAATAGCTTTATATCCTAGTCCGCTTATTATATCCCGTATATTAGGTATATCATATTATATTGTTTTGTGTTACGTTAACATCAAATACATTTTAAATAAACATTGAAGGGCACATACGAGAAGTATATAAATAAACACCTCTCGTTTTCGACCCGAAAAATCATCGCTCCGCCCCAGGTTCCACTAAGGGAAACGTCACGAAACACGACCTTCCGCTCCTGAGTGAACCGTGAAAATTTTATCTCGAGTCCACTTCCTGCAACATGGTCACTCCCATTTACTTAGCAAATACAAAGTTTCTTTTTTTGCGAGACAGTATTTTCATTCGGTACTACATCAGCGGGCATTCCATTTGCAACCTTATTTTTAGCGTGATAAGATACCGTGTGTTGTGCGCGCTTAAATCATCCAGCTGTCCAATTTATTTTATGACCTCAATACGGCGACGTGTCCTCTGTATTGTGGCATGTCAAACAGGGTCCGTCGGTTGACGTATGCTTGTAGTAAGGCACTGACCATACGGTATAGTCCACATGATTCTCCAAATGCCCTGGATATATTGTAAGAACACGGGAGTCGTTTTTGAGACAATTCGTTCAACTGATCGATGCATTAGCACTGACTGATAGATTTTTTTTAAAAGTGACCGCGTGGTCATTCACTTTGAAAAAAAAAATCCTTTGACATCAAGGATTCTGATTTCCATTCTGTCGTCAACTTTTTTAGGTCTGGTTTCCTATTATTTATATTGAAGACTAGCAGCGCCCCGCGGTTTCAACCGCATAGTTCCCGTTCCTGTAAGAATATGGGGATAAAATATAGCCTATGTTATTTCCGGATAATGCAGCTTTCCAATGGTGAAAGAATTTTTGAAATCGGCACAGTAGTTTTTGAGTTTATTAACACATTCACTGCCATTACAATTTTCACGATTGTTTTCTCGGATGCCGCCTACAATGAGCGAAAGAAATTGAACTCGCCAGGCGAGTCATCGACACTGTAATAATTATTTAAATAAACTCTCCAGGCGAGTCGGTGGCACTGAATGTGTTAATATCAAACATACACACACACAAAAATACAAATCTTTCCTCTTTATAATATATATATATATTAGTATAGAAATAGATATTGCTGATGTTAATATTATAGAGAGAGACAGTAAGTAGCAATAAAAGTTATTGAGGTTTCCGTTACAATGGCAAAGTGGTTTCTAATTATTGACTGACATTTAAGTTAATTATTCTAATTTCTGTTGTATTTTTAGTCGCTCCAACCACTGAGCAACAGATATTATACAGAATCTGAGATACAAGCGAAGGACGACTAAAGGTCGACCAATTAAGCTGTAGGCGGCAACTTCGACGTCGGTCTTATATAAACATATATATAATATAACAATTGAAGGGATCAAGGACAACACGACGTAATTCCACTATCGCGGCACCAGGCACAGCTTGCCATTCTTACGTTATTAATAATCCACTTATCTACACAAAACCTTATGCAAATTCCTTTGTAACCAAAGTTTCCCAAAACAACTTGTGCCTCTTTAAGGCTAGAGTGAATAGATGCTGGGATACTTGTACCATCTTTGGTCGGTTATCCTAAGCTTATACAAGTGAAATTTTGGTCATCAAAGTTTGTAGACCTAGGGTGACCATCAAACCTATTTTAAACCTTTATATTGTTACCGAAATGTTTAGTAATAGTCATTGCAAACTATACATGTAGTGCTATACACGCCATATTAGCAGAAAATACTTCTGTTATTATTGAGGTAAAATAGATTACTGCTACTTCTGCATAATGTTTAAATAACTAGACGATAGTAAAGACGTTTGAAAACGTGCTTATCCTTAAAATCCAATTCCAAAATCTTATCATTAAAATGTCTGCTGTTAAAATTATACGATTCTTTAAAAAAATATTAAAAATATAGATTATTTATTTAAGGAGCTTAGAACGCCACGTATCATATGAAGGTATATGACACAGAAATTATGCTGTTCCATACAAATACATAATTATTTATAGCAAATATGTTGTTCATCTACATAACAGGAAGTAAAAAATATATATTCATATGTATTCAATATATATTCATACATATACAATACACTTGTTGCGAGTAATTGATGTTTCTATAGAAAAATATATACTAAACTAGCTTTTGCCCGCGGTTTCGCTCGCGTGGTACATCGATGAAACATAGCCTATATGTTATTCGGGTGTATAAGCTATATTATTTTAAGTTTCATTAAAATCCATTCAGTAGTTTTTTTGTGAAAGAGTAACAAATGTTCATCTTCATACGTACAAACTTTCGCATTTATAAAACTAGTAGGATTAACTTAAGCCAATACATACTATACGTATAGGTACGTTTCTTTCGATGTAGTGGGCGATCTCATTTTATTAGTACTTACTCTCAAACTATCTTCTTGTCTCGGTACTCGTTGTGACTTGTCACTTGTGTTTGCGCATACACTTGTGCACTATAATATCTTCTGCGCAGTTGGCTAATCCTGTTGAGATTGGCCGCCGCGACCGATATCGGTTAGGAGGACATTATTACTCGTTGTATCCTCAGCCTTACCCACATGTCACCTCAGATTCTCGCCAGTGTGCCTAGCCCCTAATTTAGGGCACCGAGTCCCTTCACATTGTGCGAATGGGGGGTATCTATATTACTTTGACGCGCTTTCATGTCTATTTTGAGTCACAATGGCAGGTTGACAGGCTACAGATAACGCGCCTGTCACCAGGTTAGGATAATGGCGATTCGTTTTTGTGTACACGTGATTTATATTTGGACAATTTGATGGTTGCTCGGTTGACGTTCCGATGTAGTAGTTTTTGGTCGGTAGCTTGGTTAATTGGATTTTATCCGTTGGACTGGCCTAAGATTATGTAATTTTAGTGTTATGGCTCAAGCAAGCACCTGTGCTAACCAATCACCTGTGCCTGGTTAGTTGAATTTCATCGATTGGACTGACCTAAGTCAGTATTGTGGTTTCTCAAGATTGCGATAATAGAAATCAGACATCAATGGCCTATGGCATTGACACAAGATTAACGCTCATAGCAATTAATCATAATATGCTCTTATCTAGTTAAAATATTTGACTGGCTCGATGGCGCATTCGATTGTGAGCCTGCCCCATGCGTCAAGAAATGTGGGTTCGATCCCCACCCAGAACAAACATTCGTGTGATGAGTACTTGTGTTTATTCTGTGTCTAGGTTTTATGTTATATTATTTAAAATGTAAGTATATATTTGTAATACCACTGTTAATTCTGATATCCGTAACACAAGTACGCTACCACGGAGTCAGATCAATGTATGTGATGTCGTCTGATTTTACTTATTTATCATTTGAATATTAACTGATTTGGTTATAAACTTATTGCTCTATAGCAAACAAAATCCATCAAACGGAAAAGTCATATACAACGACAAAGCATTCCTTGAAAGAGGTAATAATAAATTAAAAACCGTGAATGAGATATTACATGCAATTTTGGCAACGGGAACTTTTACCAAAGAACATTATTACGCTCTTGTTATTTATACATATTATGTTTATATCCGTAGCAGATACGTCATCATTAGAGCATAGTTTAAGATAGCTTTACGGGCTATTAAACCGATGTTATAGCCTTTATCAGACAGTATTCTGCACCGCTTTATAAGGGCGTGTTCTCATTAAAGTGGACCAAGGTCGTTGTACATTTGATATGCTACTATGCAAGTATGCGGTCCTTATGAAATGAAATGAAATGAAATGAAATGAAATGATCTTTATTTACGTAGGCTCAAATAAGCACTTATAAATCGTCAGTACATACAAATGAAAATAAAAATTTACCACTGGATTCGGAAAGTAGCTTCTACCGAGAAGAACCGGCAAGAAACTCGATAGTTACTCTTTTCATCGCCAAATTTACAATAAGTATCGATAACAATTATCATATCCTTAAGATACTATGCTATACAAATCTAAAAAAGTAAATATGTATAATAGCAATTACAAATATTTGTCACTTAAAAAATCTTCTATATTATAATAAGCCTTTCTCATAAGATGATTTTTAATGTGTAATTTAAATCTATGCATAGGCAGTTCAATTATATTGCCTGGTAGTTTGTTAAATAATTTTATACTTAACCCCCTAAATGAACTACTAGTCTTGTGAAGTCTTATATTCACTGGTCTTTAATAATAGCAAATCGATTCACACCACATTCAATAAAATATAATATTTGGCCTAGATGAGACATGCCGTATAAGCTTATACGATCAGCATGCAAATGAGGAATCATTTCTGGTTAAATTAGATGACGATTAGTTGAGGAGCTACATTGCGTGCGAGTGACGGTATGCTGCAACATAGGTACTAATAATAATGTCCTCCTAACCGATATCGGTCACGGCGGCCAATCTCAATGAGAATTACCCGTCTGCGCATGATATATTATAATGCACAAATGTGTGCGCAAACACAGGTGCACTCTATATTCCTTGACTCTCAAAGTCTGGTGAGACGACTGTTCGACATGACTGGAGAGAGGTCAGGCGCAGTACCAACGGTTTAACGTGCTTTACGAGGCACGGGGGTGGTTAAACTGCCAACTTCCTGACTCCAGACGGTTACTGAGTAATTTCAAAATTGTAACACCCAACCACAAATTTTTGGACCCACCCGGGATTTGAACCCGCGACCTTTTGGTCCTTAGGCGGCGCATGCTACCATGCTACTAGACCAACGAAGCAGTCAACATACTATACAGTCTGCTAAAATCCTTATCCTTTCTTTTGGCTAGGCTGGAGTCTACTTATCTAGAGTTATACTTCAAGTCCTTTATTCCGAATCACACTGTGCTATGGTTACTATGCAATAATTAACGAATAAAAATATTAAATATTCATGACTCGAAAATAAATGACCACGTCCTTTTATTAACAATTTACGATTACAACCTTTGACCTTCGATTTCGTGTCCAGGTCTCTAACTACTTGACCAAATTGCTTGTAAGTAAACGTCCGTAAAAAGGAATCCGATTAATGACCTCACGAGTATTCAATTGGTAAATACCTACGTCATCATTAGACCGTTGTTACACTTGATACGGGTCATTAACCGTTATCGCCTACGGCCGCGCATCGCCCATTCGCCCCGTAAATCCTCCGTCGCACCTTTTTAGTTTTACATTCCTCAGGAAAGCATTTAATCGCCGCGGCGCCGGCCGTCCCACGGGCGAAAGCGAAGATTAATTGTGAAAGAAAATCCTCGGAAGCCGTGTTTTATATGTGTACAACGGGGTTTCTTTTCTAGGTCCGGAACTCAATGGCTTGAATCTGGGAATGTTATTCTGGATTTTTCAAATCTAAGTACGAAGTGATACCGTTTGCTCAGTAATTCAGGAAAACATGCACATACGAGTATAATCAACTGCCTACTCCAATTTGTCTGGTTTCTCATTTTAAGATTTACGTAGGTCAGATAAGGAAATCAGACTATTTGGATTCTTCGTAACTAATTGAACTAGTTTCCTGCCAATCTATTTTCTTTGATTGAGATATATACAATTCGAAGACTTCTTCGTCAACTCGCTTGCATAAAACTCGCTTGCGTCAGCGAGTTGGCACCTTCCGAATATACTTTACTATTTTTTGGTCTGCAACTCGCTCGATCGTAAAATTTTACGTCTTTTTGTACAGTCAAATACAATTTTTTTTTTTTTTTTTTTTATTCTCTTACTACTGCAATCTGTCTCCCTTATGGGACATTCAGCAATATGTTGGTTGGTGCTCATGCTGGCGTGCTCAGTATGTGACCTGTGTCACATCCTCATAGTTTAGACAGTAGGTACGTTTACTGTGGCTGGACCAAATCTTGAGGTATTTTGCGTTTTAAGCGTCGGTTTTGGTTATGGTTCTCCATTAGTAGCTGGGCTAGAGTGTTTGGATGATGTTCGATTCGTTTTTTGTAGGACCTAGTATACCGTGCAATTTCCTGCCTGACAGTGGAGATCCGTAGGTCTCGATGCAACAGTTCGTTCGGCACGAACGGGGGAGCATTGGTTATCATGCGCAGAGCTTTGTTCTGGAATCTTTGTATGATCTCTATGTTTGAGTGGGAAGCTGTACCCCACAACTGGATTCCATACGTCCAGATGGGCTTCAGTATGGCCTTGTACAAAAGTATCTTGTTTTCGAGAGAGAGTTGGGATTTTCGACCAATAAGCCAGTAGAGTTTTCTTGTCTGAATACCAAGTTGCTTTCTCTTAGTGAAGATATGTTTTTGCCAGGTAAGCCTTTTATCCAAGTGTAAGCCAAGATATCTCACGTGATCTGCTTGTGGAACTTGAATGTCGTTCATTGTGACTGGAGGACAAGATCCTCTTCTCAAAGTGAATGTAACATTGACTGATTTCGTCTCATTTGCCTTTATCCGCCACTTTTTGAGCCAATTGGATATGTCGTTTAGACCTGTTTGTAGTATTTTTGAGGCCATTTTTGGGTCACTGTGTGCAGCTAGTATAGCAGTGTCATCGGCAAAGGTACCTGTAGTTAAGGATTTAGATGTAGGTAAGTCTGCAGTGAATATTAGGTAGAGTATGGGGCCCAGCACACTACCCTGGGGAACTCCCGCTTTAATAGCACATAGGTCAGACAACGCTTCTCCGCTTTGTACGATGAAATGGCGTTGCAGCAGAAATGATTTCAGCACTCCGTACAAGTGGTCTGGTAGTGTTTTTTATTTTGTAAAGTAATCCTTTATGCCACACTCGGTCAAAGGCTTGGGATATGTCTAAGAATGCACTGGCGCAGTAGGTTTTGGCCTCCAATGATTCCATGATCTTGCTGGTTATTCTGTGTACCTGTTCGATAGTAGCATGTTTACTACGGAACCCAAACTGGTGGTCAGGGATAATTTTTTCTTTTTTGAGTATGGGTAGCATTCGTTGCAGCAACAAACATTCGTAAATCTTGGATGGAATGGGTAGCAAGCTTATAGGTCGGTATGATTTTGCTTCTTCGGGTTGCTTGTCTGGTTTTAGAAGCATCACAATTTGTGCGACCTTCCATTCCATCGGAAAGAACTGGAGTCTTGTCATGGCATTAAATAGAGACGTAAGGAATGTTATTCCGGATTCTGGCAGTTCTTGCAGTATGCGATTCGTTATAAGATCGTATCCTGGCGCCTTTTTTGGGTCTGATTTCTTAATAACTCCGGCGACTTCTGCCTTTGTGAATTTAAACGGCAAATCCTTTGCATTTTTAGGGGTGTTTAAGGAGTCAATAATTTCTGCTGCGTTTATTGGCGAGCCTTCGCATGGGTGGGGAGTGAAAACGTTTGAGAGATGTGCTGAGAAGATTCCAGCTTTCTCTTGATCTGTCCGTGCCCAGGTGCCGTCATTTTTTCTTAGAGGAGAGGAAATACTGACTGGGCGGTTAAATTTTTTGGTGGCTTTCCATAGCGAGTAGTCAGAAGAAGCTGTAGCATCCAAGCCAATGAGATAGTTTTGAAACCCGTCGTTTCGATCTTGGTCTAGCATATGCTTGAGCTGTCTGCTAATATAGTTAAATTGTTTTTTCACAGTAGGGTTTCTGGTCTGCTGCCAGTGCTTGCGTATTCTCCTTTTTTGGGTTATTTTGTCTAGTATGTGTTTCGCTACAAAGTTGTCTGTGCTTTTATGTGGTACGGGTGGGGTTGAAGACCAGGCTGCATCTTGCACACTGCTATTGAAGTATAAGACTGCGTTTGTTACTTCGTCGTTTGACTTCAGGCTAACTGGTTTCTGGAACGCTTTATCTACGAGTTCTCGAAATAGAGCCCAGTTTGTTCTTTTATTGTGTAATACGCATTTTTTGGGGCGTTCTTGGGTAGTAATATGTAGCTCAACTATGATTGGAGAGTGATCTGAGGATAGATCCAGACAGCTCCGGCACAAAATATTGTTTGTTGCGATTCCTTTGATGACACAAAAATCAATGACATCTGGAATTTTTTTGGTATCAGTTGGCCAATAGGTCGGTTCGCCAGTCGACACTACGCTCATGTTTCTTGTTTGGATGCATTTAAGGAGTTCACGCCCTCTAGGTAGGATCAGCCTGGAGCCCCAGAACGTATGCTTGGCATTATAGTCACCTCCTGCGATAAATCTGCCTCCAAGAGATTGGAAATAGTCACTAAACTCCGCTTCCTTTATAGTATGCCTCGGGGGGCAGTAGAGAGCCGATATTGTGATGTCGCTGGTCCAGTCGCTTATTACAATATTTGTAGCTTGGATATAATTCCTGCAATAGTTATGTAGTGCATGGTGCTTAATATTTGATCTGATGAGGATAGCTGAACCGCCATGCGCTTTGTTATCTGGGTGGTTAGTGTGATAAATGTTGTAGCCTGGTATCTTGAAGTAGCTTTTCGATGTGAAGTGTGTTTCTGAAATTAGCAGTACGTCTATATGGTGGATTTTAACAAATGTTTTTAACTCTTCCGAGTGGTTGGACAAGCCATTAGCATTCCATACACATAATTTTAGTGCTGTGAATGTGATGACATTTTAGAGATCAATTCGGTTAACGTTTTGGTCATAGTTAGCATTTGGTTCATCAGTGCTACCAATGTTTCCATAATGAGTTTAAGTTCATTATTAGTCTTTTGTCTGTCATTTTCAGTGTTGGCTGTTTGCAGTACAGGTTGTTTGAGGGATTCTTTTGTGACGGACGCGTACGATCTTCCGCTATTAGTTGTTTTGTTTGTGAATTCTTGGTCATTTCCTTTTTGTTCATAATTTCTCTTCTGTTTAGTGTTTTGAGGAGGGTAGCGAACCTTCAGCAGCTCCTTGTAGACTGTACAGCCTTTGTAGTTTGCTGGGTGGTTACCATCACACAGTACACATTTGACATGGTTTGATCTTTCTTTTCGAGGGCAGGCTGAAGTGTGATGCGGACCTGCACATTTGACGCATCTGGGCTTTCTGTTACAGAACTTTTGCGTGTGGTTATAATCTTGGCAGTTGGTGCATTGTGGGATTACTCGGTTTGGTCTAGGTGCTTCAAACCATATGCGGCAGTTTAGTAAGGATTTTACATTGTAAATGGCCTTATTATTTTCCCGAGGTTCAAGATCTATGTTCCACATAGGTAGCGCCTGCTTGGTTCTTGTATTATGAATGTTCCAGACATTTGTCACTTTATGGTCAAGTTCCTCAATAGCTATTTTTATTGCCTCTTTGTCAATTGACGGGTCAATTAACACCACTCTGTAGCTGCGATCTTGTTTTGGCTGGTAGCTGTAGAATTCTGTGTTTCTAGCTTTCAGTTCTTTATGGATAGTGGAGTATGATTCGGCTGATTTTGAATGTATTTTAACTTTGTTACCTCGTAGTACCTTGATTTCAAATTGTCCCTTTGCTACTTCTTCTAATAATTTGAGTAAGGGTTGGATGTTACTGACTCCATCAATAAACAGTGGCGGGGGTTTTATTGGTTTTGGTGCTTGTATCTCAGGTTCATCCACTTGTTCTATTTCATCAAGTCCTGTGAAACGGTTTGATGTTGGTACTGTAGGTGTTGCAAGCCAGTAGTTCAATTTTATTTGTTTTTGACTGCGCATTGCTGCATCGGGACTGGATCTTTGTCTTTTGCCGTAGGGCACTTCTACAAATTGTTGTTCATCCATTTCTCTATTTGTGTTGTCCAATTGCTCAATATTTGCCAAGCTTTGGTTAGTTGTTCCACAAAATGAATTTGATCTTGGCCGGTTTAGAAACATACCTTTATGGAAAAGCTGCTGAGTCATAGTTTTTGGGTTACTGTTGTTTATTTTGTCTTCATTTTCATTATTCATTCTTTTCCCACGAGTAGGGCCGATTTAATAAGTCACAAGAGGGGTGACGCCCATTCCCTCTAGAAGGCAATAATCAACGACGTTTGCCAGGTCCGTCGAGGTTGGCGCTTAGGACTTGCCTCCTGCAAGCCATGCATCCTGTCGGCGCGTAGTCCCACCTTAGGATTAGGGTAACTTTTATAGAGGGTTTCTACCTCTCGGTCCGGGCGGCTAAGCCAAGACCCTCGATTCTGTGTATATGTGTGAGCACAGATTTGCGAGTCGTGGAGGTCATTTCCTACCCCCAGCAGTTTAGGCTTGATGGGCCTTGTTTTTTTCGGGTTAATTACCGTCGCCCGAGGCTCGACGTTGATCTTTTACGGCTAGTTAGATCGTCTCTCAGCCAACCCTCCTCTTTTCTCGTACGGGCTTGGGACCGTCAATGGCAGAGTTAAAAAAATACAAATAGTTTTAATAAAAAAGCCAGGTACGTGCCCTAGTTTGAATTAAACGCTCCCTGCAGGTAAAGCGTGTGTCCTTATCATTGAGCTACCATTGTTGTATATCAGAATATAACAGAGGATTAAGCTAATGATGTTTTCACAAAGATAATTTAAGGCCGGAGATTGATACTAGCTCGTTTATATCTCGGAAAAGCAACGATTTCTCCCTTGGACGTGCGTTAATTTTCTGTACCGAACCTACATATTTCAGTGTAAACAAAATGGCGAATAGCGATCCATTCCGGTGCTGTATAAAAGTATAGTTGTGTTCATTTAAATTATGTAATCTAATCGTCATATATTTACCCAACTCATTTTGCTATTCCATCCAACCCAGCCTACTGTTGGTCTGGGACTAAAAAAGAATATGCCAACTGTAATTCTTGCCTAGCATGTCGTAAAAGGCGACTAATGGTATATCGGTTAGCCGCTTGTCACTGCTTTTTCACAATTTTCAATCTAACCCAGCCCGGCTTTATTTTTGGCTGAATCTGTGTGCCTACCCCTTCGGGGATTATGGGCGTGATGTTATGTATGTATGTGTGTAACTCAACTTAATATTTAGCTAACCAACTAACTAACTAAACTTCACGGCACTTCCCAAGCGGGGTAGGCAGAAAGAACCGAACGCCATATGGTAAGATCCTTACACACCTCACCTGCTTCTTTAACATTGATGATAATTTTCATATAAGCTCTACTGTTTATATTTATTAAGTGAGCGATGGCTGACACATACTTCATGCTTGGGAACAGGTGCCACCTTAGGGACTGTTCTGCTCTGGTTTAGTTATTTATGCTTAAATTTTGTAAACACCGTTATTTTATATTTTGGTGTCTGACAAGCCGACTTCACGACATGGTTCAAATGCAAATATGATCTATACACCCCTGTAAAATATGTTGTTGAAAAGAGTAACTACCGCGTTTGTTGCCGGTTTCTTCTCGGTAGAAGCAACATTCCGAACGGGTGGTAGATTCATATTATTAATTGATTTTCCTGTTGAATTGACGATTTATAAGTGTTTGTTTCAAACCTATATAAATAAAGAGAATTTTGACTTTGACTTTGTATTATATGACTCCTAAAATTAACACCTTTTGTTAACACACGGCCATTATATTTAGCTAAATGTGGCTTTAGGAGCTTGCTACACCTTTGACTGCTTACCACTTCGATCGGATGTGATATGTATGTAAGTATGTTATGCATTTAAATCTGTGTGAATCGCATTTATAGCAGTAGAGTGGATGACATAAAAGTGTGCTTATGCTTTTATGCCTCTAGCGAGTTAAATCCTCGACAAAACCTGTAAAGGGACGGCAATGTGCAAATGACACCTCTTGTGTTGCAATCGTCTATAGGCCACGGTGGTCACTTACCCTTACTGTCGTGAATTACAAAAAGAAAATTTTATTATATTTTTTTTTTTTAATAAAAATCACAAAGTATTTACTGCATGTACGAGTAATGTCATATTAGATACTAGCTGTGCCAGCGGTGTCACCCGCGTTTATGGTTAATATTATAAAGACTATTTCCGTCATACATGATTTCTATGTAACTTTAACCATTAAGGCTGCACACGCGACGGAAGCTTAAAAAATGGAGTAACTTCTCCCGTTTTCCCAACATTTCCCTTCACTACTTTGCTCCTATTGATTGTAGCGTGATGAAAAGTATACTATAACCTGCCCAGGAGTATGAAGAATAATTGTACCAAGTTTCGTTAAAATCCGTCGAGTAGTTTTTGTTTCTATAAGGAACATACAGACAGACAGACAAAAATTTAACTAATTGCCTTTTTGGCATCAGTATCGATCACTAATCACCCCCTGATAGTTATTTTGAAAATATATTTCATGTACAGAATTGATCTCTCTACAGATTTATTATAAGTATAGATTATTTCTTTTAATTGTGATCTGTTCGACGGAAAATGTATATATATATGATGATGATGGGGTGGAATAGATTTGAAAACTTTATACAACTATTCCATTTGAATAGTTTCTGAATCTACCTTATTTTACAATAATATTCCCTTGAAGTGTTCAGTGTATCTCAAATATTTTCATTAACATACCTATTTAAAAAATACTTTTATACGCTAACCGCCCGCAAGAAAGTGCCAAGATTAATTGTGAGAGAAAATCCTCATGAAACCGCATTTTATACCTGTACAACGGGGTTTAGTGGTTAGTGGGAATAAGTTGGATTTAGAAATGAAACGAGAAGCCTCTTACTTTAAACGCATAGTACAGTTTCATCGCGTTTAGCGTAGTATTAGCTCGTAGTATGTGTTAAGTATAAGAGCTCAAAGAAAATTGATCCCTGAACAGTATTGTATTAAATGTTCGGTGCTTTTATTCCGTTGCCCTGCGACTCGAAAATAATTGAACTGTGTTCCGAGCTTAGCATGTCGTAAAAGGTGACTTTTAGTGTATTGTGGGTTGAGATTCTAATTTATTTAGTTTAGGCGGCGAGGAAGTACTACTATAGTATATCATATCTCTTTAACTGATTTTGACGATATGTAAGTGTTTCTTTGAAACCTTAGTAAATGAAGAATATTTTGACTTTGACTTTGACTTTTGAGCTTGTCACTTTCCACTACTTTTTAACAATTCTGTCTCAATATGGCATAACGAACTTAGCTTCTTATCTTCGCTCCTTGACTCTGTATACCCCTTTTGGGGATTGTAGGTTTTTTTATATTCATTTCCGTGATGAATATGTTTATAATAAACCTTCGGTGCCCGAGACAGACACACGTTTAAAGAAAATTCACGAATCAAAACATGGAACACCGGAAAAATAATTAACAATTACAAAAAAACTTGCGATCCTTTTTTTCCTATTTGGACAACAAACTGCAGGTTTCGTTTCATGACATGAAATTGCGTAAGCATTTTTCAAGTCTACATTTTCGCTAGATATTTTAAAACATTTTATTTAGATACGGTATAAGCATTGCCAACATCTGGAAAAAAGCAACTCAAAATTCAGTTTCATGTTAGAACACGAGTTGCAACTGTTTTGTACTCGTAAATTTAAGGATTATACCAGTGTACGAGAGTATTGTTGCGGACTTATACTGTGAGAAATTCAAAAAATACCGAGATAAATTTTACAGTTGGCGTCAGAATTTTTGTACAAATTTAAACTTTAATTCGTTGCCGCAAACGCAATTCTATATACCTTCTTGCTACTATATGAGATTCCTTGGTTTTTGGCAGAGTACCGACTTCGCCCACTTATCGTACTAATAGCTAGGTTAAAAGTCTCCATAAGTAAATGTTTATACAAACAAAGAATCGTTTAAGATTACCATAACGGTTCTCGTTAGTTTTTTATATTTTACACAATGATACCAATTTTATTACTTAATCGTACTTTAAAAGAGACGGCTGGTGACGAACAAGGAGTTTGGCACACATATAGATATTTATCTGTTCCATTATTTCGTGTTAATTTCGCCAAAAGCAACCTACCTCTGATGTGTACTTTCTTCTGTAATACAATCATAGACTCAAACAAAACACTTAACCTAATTACGAAGAAACGAAATGGATTCCCGTACCGATATTAAAAAACCCAATGTATAATTTCAATTATCCTAAAACAACCGAACAATCTTTAAAACCGATTTCAATATTTTGGCTCCACGCCGAATCTTTCGGTTACCCAAATGTACGATTCGGGGAGGTAACTCAGCTGTTTTCGTTATCTACACTCTTCGGCTAACTAAATTAGACCTTTCTTTTGTTTACACGACCTAATTAAAGTTTCCCTTCGACTCATTTTCTGGCGAATTATTAAAACTTCCTAATTAAAATCTCGAGGGCGCGGGTAAATATAAAATCTTTTTACGGACGCGTTCTTGGTTGCAAAGCGTATATATAAGATCTATTTTTATGTTTCGTCTGATAAATTAAATCGTGCAAGTATCTAGAAGCACTACTAAACATTAAATCAATGTGACGAGTGGTATTACAAACTGAATTTAAAGAAAAGAAACACTTAATAAAAAGTAGAAATTTATTTATACCAAAGGGATGACATGACATCTTTAAAAAATGTGCAGCTTGCGAATTGTTTGATTTCCTTGTCTACAGGTTGATAAGATCAGGTGGCAGTATTGAATGTAACGACCAGACGCGGTAAATTAAGCTTCATTGACCAAACGCACGCTACGAAGATGATGAACAAAAAATCAGTTTATATAATAGAATACAATTCCCTACAAATCTACGTTATCTCGAGCCAGTCGCGCGAAAATTTACTTAAGTACATAAATGAAACATACATACGTACATACATACATACATACATAAATACATACATACATTTTCTAGACTGACACACCAATTCCCTAGTTCCAAATAAAGCGTAAGCTTGTGCTATGGATACTAGGCGAACGGATAGACATACTTAAAATACGTTTATAAACATCCATGACTCGAGTACAAATGTCCATGTTCATCACACGAAACATTTGCCCCTAGCGGGAATAAATATACATAAATTTAATACACGCATGTATGTTAGTTTTCAAATCCCGGTCTCATCTTCCTCATTGCCTTTTTATGACTACAAATAAATTTAAAGAGGGACGCATTTAATCGTTGACTCTTCAGGCAATCAATTACTTGTCCTCCCGTTCTGTGTAAAATGTAAATAGTAGGGTCTTAACCCTCAGTCGGTCACGTGGGATCTTTAAGGCCTTGCCTCTGTATAAATACAGATTATTTATTCATATATTGTTCACACTAGTAATAGCAGACTGGAATCTGAGAAGGTACAGATTCTGTTAATTACAGACAGAAATAATTTTTTATAAGAATTTTGCGAAATTTCAATGCTTATTTTATTGAGTTGCTGCTTTGTTTTATTTCCTTGGTGTAAATGTCTTAATTACATATATATAACACTGACCAACTAACCGCTGTCTAGTTCTGTCGTCTCTGTAGTTCCCCGTAGGGTTTCTATTACAAAAAGCCGTGACAGTCATAGGGTTAAGAAAAGCTGACAGGACATTTACGACGAGATAAAAACGATTAATGTGCGCGAAAACAAAAACAAATTTGTTCCGATAGCCTACCCTATAAACAAATGCATTGGAGGTTTTTTGGTTTCTAAAGGTCAAAGCCGGCTGCTTTGATAGGCGATAACGTCATCAGATTAATATCTGCGTCGTATTATTAAAGATAAAATCTATCTCCAACCCAGCCCACTGTCCCATGTTGGTTTGGGACTTAAAAATAATATGCCAACTGTGGTTCTTGCCTAGCATGTCGTAAAAGGCGACTAATGGTATATCGGATTTTGGGTGTGTGATTGTGGAGGCGACAGGTTAACCGCTAGTCACGGCTTTTTCACAATTTTCCATCTAGCCCAGCCCGGCTTTATTTTCGGCTAAATGTGGTTGAAGGAGCATGCCGCCCCTTTGACTCTGCCTACCCCTTCGGGGATTGTGGGCGTGATGTTATGTATGTTATGTATAAAATCTATCTATATCTTTTTTGTAAAGATTCGGGTTCCTAATTTTACAATAATCAAGATCAAGACTTGAATTTAAGATATCGTATTTTAATTCAAGTCTTGATTTTTACCTGACGTTTGAAAAATGAACACTTAGATCAAGTTTTAAACCTATTCGGTGTAGTCCATTACCGTTTTCTTCAGTACACCAAACGTGGATTTAAATAAATGAAGCCTCATCGCTCCTTAAATGAGAAGATAATTTAAATCGGCCAAATTGAAATTTTTAAAATGCAAATTGAAATGGTGCGCCCAGCGATATCGTCAAGAGTGATCGCGGCCTATTTACCGTCTTGGCAGTTTGTACGGCAACATCAGAATATGACGTGACTTATGGCACAATATGCAAGATTTATGGGTTTAAGTATCGGGACGATGAGACCTCGCTAGATATTGATGTAATTTGTTTGTGTTTCACGGGTTATTTTGGCGATAAGGCGTTATGAGCTTGTTCGATGCTTGTGATTAATTAAATTGCTATGTGATGTTTTCATTGTGGTAACTAAACATATTGTTTAGTAATAGGTCCTTGATGCGGTCTCCGGTCTGGTTATAACCAATAAAAGTTCTCGTAATGTTTTAAATTTGACTATTTTTCGAGTCCGATAATAATTAGTATGTATTAAATCGACAAACAAATCATATTGCTCAATACGGAATTATTACACCAAATTAAATGGCATTTCAAAACGTAGCATTCACTTTATACATATATATTAACAAATAAATACTGTAATGCTTTAATCTTGGTGAGTCAGAAACTAACTAACTAAACTTCACGCCACTTCCATAGCGGGGTAGGCAGAGACAACCGAACGCCATATGGCACGATCCTAACACACCTCTCAACATTCATGATCCTTTTCATAAAAGCTCTACGATTTTCTTGACTTCTTACAGAATGTATATATAAATTGATTAATGAAATCCATTCTAACATGATATCATTATCGTATACTTACTAAGTAAGTAAGCATTTGCTTACTATATAAAAATGTCTTTCACACATCTATGTTTTAGAATACAATTAAGGACCATTAAAAAACCCACTTGATGATTATTTTTATCAAAAGCGAAGAAAAAATCCACACAATAGCATCACAAATAAAGACTTCCTAAAAACTGATACTAAGTGGCCCAAATAGTTAACTGCAAACAAAGAAGAAAAAACATCGCCCACAACTTGTATAAGCAAAAGTTGATAAACACCAGGCAATCTATTAGACGAGATAGATCCAATACAAGTTTTATTTGTGGAGTCTGTTGTTGCTTGGAGCGTCAATAAATTAATACTGCCTGGAAGACGTACTATCTGGGCGCTAACCGCAGTCTCTCTTACACTCGCTTCTATGGAATAGTGGTAAAATCAGCAATAGTTATTATTTAATTGAGTACATTGTAGCTTTATAAATGTAAATATATAAATGTTTCTTTCGTTAGGGCAGAAACAAATGACATACGCCGTCTCTCATTAATTCGAGACAAATCGCTCATCACATCTTAGATTTCTTCTTTTGAGCATTTGGACTTCTCTATTAGTTTTGATTATAACCGATCCGAAAGTTGCTAAGGGTTAGACTTAGACGCACATTTCTAACTCGCAAGATATCTCTTTTCGTAGTATTTCATCCCTCTTTTATATATATGCAAAATGTACAAAAAAATGAAATTTTGATTGTAAAAAGGAAAAAAAACAAGGCGCTAAAACATGAATCTTTTTAATGAGAATATATTTAGTGCTATATGTAATTAAGTTTTTAAAAATCTTATATTTTGTCCCATCAAATTATTGTAAGGGATCAGCTGGATTCTCTAAACCAGCTAACGAAAATTTGCTTATAAAAACTAGCATCATCTTACCTAGACCCCCACTCGTTTAAGGCCGTATCGTGCTCCAAATCTGACCCTGAAGGCTCAGACTGAGGGCACGGCTAGGCGTAGCGATGTTCTTGATAAAGACAAGGTCAGCCTGCCGATCATAGAAACTAGAGGGTATACTTATAGTGACGTCTGCTGGGGGAATAATCAATATCGCATCAGTATCTTTGTACGGGAAGCATGATATGGAAGAAGTATGAGTAGATAAGGATATTTCTCATACATGTAGTTGTAGATAGGACAAAGGTACGTTTGAAATTTTGAAATTTATGCATGAGTTATTTTTTATACTACAAAGTTTTCCCAAGGAAACTTTAATTAAGTGGAAACTTTTCAACGGAAAATTCTTAAGATTAGCAAACTTTTCTGACCTCACTTAGTTAATATACAAATTGATTGTGGCCAGGTTTAGATACTCTTGTTTAGAAGGTGTATTGTTCAGAACTCACGAGAACTATTATATCATTACACACGTACGTTTCCCAATTATATCATAGGAGAAAACCGCAACGATAATTTGAACCCAAAATTTAGAAGTTTCCTTGGTATTTACGGTTAAGAGTTTCCATAAATCACTGCGCTACTATTGTGCAACTGTGTGTGTATGTCCGAGTATATTTTATGTGCTCACTGTCACACAAACTGCACGTACAATCAACATCTTGCCCTACTTCGAAAACAATTCGAGGACTCGAGGTCACCTTCTCTATACTGTCCATCGCATCTCGATCGCTCCGAACCTAACTTAAAATTTACGACACCTTATTTACTACTTCCACATAAAATAGGATAGGGATAATATGAAACCCATTCTGTGACATATTCCTCACTTCATCTCGGAGCGGAGCCGAAAGGAGCCGTCTTAGCCGTCGATAAAGTTTGGAGCCGGCTGATATATCGGTCTCGAACGGTGGCCATTTTGTAGGATTATTTGGCACACTATATGGCATTTGTTTTGAATCGCTGCAATTGCTGGAATCCGCCGTCAATGCGGCATTTAGTTGTTGCGAAACACGGCGATTTACTTGCTGTATAGATAATGATGCATAATGTACATACTTGGGAAGTCAACATTGAATAGCATCATCGGTTACTTAATGTTAAGATATGCGACATTGCTTGCTTGAGTCCCTTCTTGATTCATAACTGTGTTTTTGATATTATTTGCATGCACTAAATATTAAAATAGTAATCATATGATGATGAAGTGATATATTTCACATTAAATAAACAACACTTTTTTCGACTGAGCATCGCAGTCTCCAATAATCAAGTAAGCACAATGACCCATCTATCATATTAGGTGCGCAAAACAAACGCCCAACTAAATAACTAACATTTATGAACAGAATATAGTATTATAAAACATAATATAGTATCAACGTTCGCTTGGATCATCTACCTTCTGGTTATCACATTCTGTTTAGTTACAAATTTTTGCACTTGGCAAACTCGTCTTCACTGATCAAGAGATCTGACCCGCAACCCACATTTACAGAGTGACGTCAGACCTCCGTCATATCGAAATTAAACAATATCCATAACTCAGTAGGAGCGACTCACATGCTGCCGGATCATTAACTTAATACGGTCATAAGAGTGGCTTATAAAAACCCAAATGGCTAAACAAATGGCCACCTTCGAGTGAGTCCTAAGGGAGAATGTCTCGTGACAAATTGTCCGCAAATAGGATAAGGGGACGCGAAATAAACGGGAGTTTATCGTCAGAAATAAAGAAACTGGCAATTCGCAAACAGCTTCTCAAATGGTGGGTGGTGTAAGGGAGAAAAGGGAGCGTATATCATTTACACAATTGATTTATTTAAAAAATCTCAGACCTTCAACTTGGGAAGCACTAAACTTCCCAGTTTGATGTCAATAAATCAAAAATAACGAAAAACATCCTTCTAGTTAACTTCATTACATGGGTCATTTTCATAAATGGGAGTATGTTTATAAACAATGATAAATTTAAACACAAAAAAAAAAGCCATCGCCATCACTTTAACATTAAGCATTAATCAAACCAGACTAATTTTTCATTAACATTTCTTTGGAAATTTTCTCGTGTTTTTACGTACGTTTTAACGTACAACGTACCTAAGTACGTTGTACGTTCGGCATGCAATATAGAAAAAAGAGCAGATTTACGCCGATTCATTGTTTTAAAATTAGACATAGGTAAATGTCCAATTTTAAGCAATCTGTTACTTCTATTCGGTCATGGTAGCATCGTGGTAGCGTCATGGTACCATGACAAATATAAAATCGATAACAAAATTTGTTACCCTGACCGCTCATCACTTAGACCACAGGGTAGCAAAGCCAGTAGTGGTCGGAGGAAGTGGAGGGAAAATTACTCCGCCAATAAAGGTAATAAGTAAACATATTTACTGTTCTCGTAGCATCGAGTATACGTATAATATGGGATCGGTTACTTAGCTGGAGTTTAAATTCTTTCATTATTATCACTGACTTAAGTTCGATTTTGTATATGTATTTTGACATGCTGTATTTATGTAATTTAAGCTGTTAAAGTAGACAAAGATCTAGGATAAAGAAACAAGCAATATTCAGAAATAAAATAAAATTGAGATTGGTTAAATGGATGAAAATGGCAGTTTTCGTGATTCGCTTGAGGTTTACCAAAACTCGGTTGACACCACGAGCCGATGACACCGCGGTGTCAACTGCACAAGGACCTATGTATTTTGAATTGCGCGATGGACACCGTGGTGTCAATCGACTGTGGGCTGAACTCGATTTCGAAGTTAATCTTATTTAAATTTCGGGTAAGTTAAAAGAACTCTGTATCAGAAAGAGACATAAAAGTTCGTTTTAAATTTAGCTCGACCAGGAAGCGACTCTAATTATTTTAAACATTAATCCTGGGACTTTAGGGCAGGAACTTAACTCAGCATGACAGAACATTCAGTCACTCATTTTAAATTAACAAAGTCAACATTTTTCTTTTCAACCGAATTCAAAAAAGGAGGAGGTTGTCAATATAAATATAAATATATATATATAGGTAAATATAGTGTGTTCGCGCATAACTTCGTCGTTTTAAGACATCATATCGATCAACAAGATAAGATATTTTTGCTTCGATACTTGGTTACCTTAATGTATTCAGTTGGTATTAAAATTAATAAAATACTTTGTTTGCCGTTAGTTCTCGTCTAGGTTAATGTACCTACTAAATGTTTAGCTTAGGTAAAATCAAAAATAAGGTCATAGATATACGGTACCAGTTAATAGTTGATCAGTTCAATCACTGTTCTATTTTGGAGAGAAATCATACTAATATTATAAAGAGGAAAGTTTTGATTGTTTGTTTGAATTGAATAGGCTGCGAAACTACTAGATCTATTTGAAAAAATTCTTTCATAAATAGAAATCTACTTTACTAGAGAATAAATAGGCTAAACTTTATCCCCGTATTCCCACGGGAACGGGAATCTGGTGAAATCACATGGCGCTGCTAATAATTCATATGCGGCATTAAACAAACAACTCAGATTGACAAATCGGCAAAATGGACATTCAAGCGAGAGGAGCCGCGGGAAAAAGCTAGCAAGAAATATGTTACTATAAAAATATTTACTAGCTTTCTAGATGGGTGTCTGTATTGTGGATACGTGACGTCGAAATCTTGTGTCCGCATACTTTCATAAGTCACGTGTCCACACTTCATATGAGACTTGCTTTTTGACGCTCTCCACACGATATTGGCTGAATTTATTATTGTATAGTACGTGATGCGAAAACATCTGCTTCCACATAAATTTTGCTCGCATTCACGTATTATTTATCTGTTATGTCGAATAAGAAATTTTAGTACGGCACTAAAACTAGAAACTTTTTTTTTGCGAACGAACTTATCGTTTAAAAGATGTCATCCGATTGTCATTTAATAAATTTGTACACATCATATACATTTAATATAAACTTTTTGACCATTTTGTATGACAAAAGAATGGTTTTTACGAAGAATTACTTTAATAAGTAGTCTTATAGCCTTAACTAAAGTTATAATACGAGAGAGACGAGAGAGTCTGCTGCCACTTTGACTCTGCTTACCTCTTAGGGGATTATGGGCGAGATGTTATGTATGTATGTATATATATATATATATAATGTCACGCCTTTTTCTTTGGGGGTAGGCAGAGTCAAAGAGACAGCAGACTAATTTCTCTCGTATTATAACTTTAGTTAAGGCTATTAGACTACTTATTTATGTTTGTATGTATATAATACTTTACATTGTCTAAAAAAATGCCAGTAGGACCCTCAGTAGGTTAAATTTATATCAAGATCAAAAGTGTTAAACTAGCAGATATTATCATTTAAATAGCAAATATTATAATCATTTATTTATTTAAATATTATCCGTAACTTGAGCGACAACAAACAGACGAAACGTTTCCAGTACAACAAAACGAAACAAGACAACGTATCCGCTAATTCGATTGCCGCATCCACTTGGCGAGTTTATTAGTTCCGCGTCGTCGCGTAAACTTCGCCAGTACTAAACAAGAAGTGCCGTTTGCGGTTGATAAGCAGCGCGGTCAACGCGACCGGCCAATAACAGCGGATTGGTATCACAAAGTGTTTGTGTAAACACATTTACTTAATCTTTTATACTGTGTATTGATGTGATATATGAGTATCAATTCAATGATTCATGTTACAATTATAAGTTTTCAATACATTGTATGTACTTAACTCCGTTCACTTAGATGTCGTAGTTGAAGGTGTCTAACCAGTTTAAGAACCTGCAAAGCAGAACCAGGAAAAACTCTTTTTTTTACCACTATTTAAATTAAGTTGGCCTAGATGCAAAAAGTAGTGAAATCGTAGACCTTACACCTTCATAATCACAAACCAATACACGTTTAGCTGCGATCGTCTTTAAGACATGCTAGGCATGGAACATAGTTTGAAGTCCTGGACTAACGTGCGTGTATGATCAGTCTTACCGTACCATACCAACTGACTGCCTCGCTGGTCTAGTGGTAGCATGCGCCGCCTAAGGACCAAGAGATCCCGGGTTCAAATCCCGGGACAGGCCAAACATTTTTGGCTGGTTAGTTCAATATTGAAATTACTCAGTAACAGTCCGGATTCAGGAAGTTGGTGGTTTAATCACCCCGTGCCTCGGAAAGCACGTTAAACCGTTGGTCCTGCGCCTGACCTCTCCGGTCATGTCGAAGTGACGTCTCACCGGACTATGAGCACTATAATATCTTTTGATGGCCAATCCTCGTTGAGATTGGCGGCTGTGATCGATATCGATAGGAAGACATTATTATGCCATACCAAAAAGGAAAATTGAACAACACCGTACCAAACCAACATTGACAGGAACGAAATGACGAACGACAGTTTTGTATACAACAACCTCATTGGCCGAGACAAATAATCCCCTTGGACACGGTATGGTAAACAAAGCCATGAGGCGGTGATGGATGGAGGCACTCCGTAATGCATCAAGTGCCGGAGTGCCGATACGCCGATACAAATTTGAAAAATTGTTCTGCTAATGGGTATTCAATTCGGGTTCGGGGTGTGTCATGAGAGAATTGGTCCCAAGTTGTCACAAATGAAGACAAGTATTTATTATTATTTTTATTGCATTACACACTTTTTGGTACATGTTTTTTAATGTCTGTTTTTTTTTAATTATATGCTTCTTTTGTAGCCTTTGACATCATTGAAAATTATTAAAGAGTTCCTGGATGATTTCGTAGGAAATAAATACATAATTTTTATTTTTATTATAGTATCGCATACACTATACATATTTGTCATTACGATGTCACAATGCAATTGATTAATTAACATAAATGTTCACATACAAAACATTTACTCGTAACAAGGGTCGGATTCGCCGTCCTTGAATTAATTACACAAATAAATAAGTAGGTATTATATTTGAAGCTCGATGGCTCAATCGGTTGTGACCCTGCCCCATGAGCCAAGAGTTGTAGGTTCGATTCCCACTCAGGGCAAACATTCGTGTGATGGATAGGTACTTGTGTTTGTTCTGTGTCTGAGTGTTAATATCCAATGTTTAAGTATACATGATACCTAAAATGTACAACACTTAGTCTGTAAGTAAACCTTAATAAATAAATAAATATTTTTAATACTACTGTTGATTCTGATATCCGTAACACAAGTGCTTATGCTACCTACCTCAGAGTCAAATCAATGTAGTAGTCGGATATTTCATTATTATTTATTTATTTATGAACACAATCCTTTTCTCACCGCACCATATTAATAAACCCCTTCTACCTACGATCTAACGTAATTAAAAACGGTTAACTTGTGACGTCATTCATTCTGCTTCCATCGTGACATGCCTTTGAGTCAGTTGTTTGAAAGCTTCAGACCAGTCTTTGGCGCCGTGTAAATAGCCGGAACGTGACCAAGAGCCGAAGCTGCGTCGCTTGACGTTGCAATTTCGAGAGAATCGAGAGCGATTTATGCAGGGCTGCCAGTGATGCTGTCGATACTTTAATCAATAGACAAGACAAGATTATGTTTCCAATTCGTTAAAGAGGAACTTCTTTACTTCGTTATGCTCTGGTTGTAAAATCAAGTCTTCTTAAAAAGTACTTACCCAGCTAAAGTACCTTAACTCAAATGAAACACATTAATACATACATTCTTCATCATCAATATCCGAAGAGGTAGGTGAAGTCCAAGGATCAATGAACCTTCAGTATAAAATTTAGCTTCAGCTGTATAAACATTTAGTATTTGATGACATTAAAAATAAAATATTACTATTTTTTATAGATTTTTCAAGAGGATCATAAATACTGGAGCCCGGATCTTTCGTAACACAGTAACAAATCTATCACACACATATTATATTAAGTGATGTAACGTGATAAACAATAAATAGTGTTAAAAGTATATATGTTGCTGTAATAGCTCAATCTATGGTAAATTTTAAGATTTTCCAGTAAAACCTAAGATTTACCAACTCTTAACGGTAAAAGTCCGAACAGGTGTACAATTCGAACTTTTACCACCATTTACTTAGTAAATCTTAGGATTCTTTACTTGGGAAAATTTTACCTAACCAAACCTAACTAAGATTAGATTATATTATAGGTTAGGTTAGGTAAGGTATTTCTTAAATCAGGTTAATAAACCTAACCTAACTAACCCATAATATAACCTAACCTAGAAATGTTTACATTTACCAACTCATGTCGGTAAATCCTAAGATTTACTAGTAAAATCTAAGATTGACCAATATACGGGCTTTTACAGTAACATATATAACATGAAGAAAATGTCATAACAAAAAACTGCGAAATGTGTAAAAAAAGATTTTTGTCATCATACAGTTGACGTATGTTAAACGTCTCCTCTGCCTTCTTAATCGCGTGGTTAATACTATTAAATCCAGTTAACAAGTCAACACCAAGTCACTAATTATTTATGAAGAAGAGATTTAAGTACATCACAAAGTTTACCGTCACGATTGAACCTATCAGAAGTGTGCCCTTACTCCGAAAGACAAACAAGTTTTTGCGAACCAATTAAACTTTCCCCAGACTATCACGTCGTGGATATGCACGGTTGATGTTTGCATGATGATGTATGTCTTCCGAAGCCGAGGACAATTAAGTACAACAACAAGTTGCGAGTAATAGCAGTTTGGTAATTAAAGTTATAGAAGGTATTTGATTTGGTTTGGACTAGGATTTTCTTTGAAGTCAGTGGGATGTGAAGGATATTGATTGAACGGAATGGTTTTTTATAAAGAAGGATTTTTAACATTACAGACACAAATTTTGTTCTTGTTACAGATAAATTAATATGTATTGAAAAAACAAATGGTTTAATAACATCTCGTTTCATAGTTCTTAGATTAGAGAGTACAGTCAAGACATTATCGGAGGAGAAGCAAGTGTGTTGGATACGAAGTACCTATGTATTTAAGTTTTATTTTAGGTTGCAAGACGTTTTCTCAAAATGTCATTCACATAAAATCAATACCTATATAACACGTCGAAAAATCTATATCACAATTACTATCAGTCATTCTTATGAGATTTTCAAGAACATTTAATACCAAGCGTTTCTGCTATCTTTTCTTCTCGTACCTTCCCTTTTTGCTTCAAATATGAAGGTTTACTGAAACGTCCAGTTAATTCCAACTCGTGGCAATGCTCAAGAGCAATATTTCCAATAAAAGTTGCACGTTATTGTCGAGATAAAAGGAGCCGCATAGAAGGAATAGTTCGCTACCAAGATCCGAAGCCGTAGACACCATTTAGCATTGTGATTGTTCGCACAGTAATGGAACGATGCCAAACTTTAGCACCAAGAAGCAATTTACGGAAAAAAAAATCAGGAAAATATCATCGAGATATCCAATTACTATTTCTCCGGGGTGCAAAGACAAGGAAATGGGTGGCGCGCTATTCTGGCCTTGACGCTTGTAACGCGAAAGAAAATGCGGGGGAGAGAGATAGACGATGAAATAAATGACAGTTGAAATTATGACGTCATTAGTAAGTACCACTATTTATAATCAGGGCTTTGCAGACTTACTTTAACCTTCCCAGGAGGTGAGATGATTGATGAATGGTGATTGAGATTCCCAATTTGGAATTTGGATTTGGGACAGAGGAAGAGCTAGACCGGACATGAACCGACACCTCTGAGGCGTGTCTGTTATTGCGCTCCAACCGTTCTATCAAATAACATATACAACAATAAAAAAAATGATTTGTATGTTTGTAATGAATAGGATCAAAACTTACCGATTTAAAAAATCTTTCTTTTTTAACAGAGGTTAAAAAGACTACTTTTTATTTCAGTCAGATAGATAGAAGGGCGAAAGACTAATAAACAAGTGCACTCCAAGTACCCCCTCTGTACATATATTGTCGATCTACGATGCAATATGCAGCTAGGGGCGCGCACTAACAGCTACTAGATTGAACTCGATATCCGCACGGTGATTGGATGTGTTCGGCTGCTCCTCGTCGCGACATGCCGCCCGAATCTGTTTGGCTACACAGTGGCGTAGCTAGGTGACAAAGGGCCCTGGGGCAAAAAAGAAACTAGGGCCCATGGGCGTGCGCACCTTTGGGTCCCCTGCTGCGGAAAGGGCACTCACATTTTTCTTCCTACGTTAGACGGAGTCAAATCAAATTTAAATAAAGAGATGTGCTTATCAGGTTTTAGGCCCCCCCCCCCCCCAAGCTTAGGGCCCCGGGGCACTGCCCCGCCTTGCCCCTGGGTAGCTACGCCACTGTCGCTACACATTATACGTTGCTGTTTTGTGACCTCTTGACGTCATGGAAACAGACATTGACATATTCGAGTACCTATGCCCGGGCCTGACCGACTCATCTTACATGTAAGACACATGTAGGGATTAAAATCTGGCAGCGTTTCCAATCTGGCCGGATCTGATCAGAATTCTGAAATCTATTTTTCTACACATTACGAGTATACGTAGCTGTTCTAGTAATATTACGTGTAACAAGTAACAAGCAGACATTGAAAGATCTAGAAGCACGTGCCCGGGTTTTGAATCGACATCTCATAAATGTGAGACGTGTGTTTGCCATAGCGCTTTACACCTTCATTCAAATGACATATATACTAATATTATAGACTAGCGACCCGCCCCGGCTTCGCACGGGTCCAATGGTATGGTTAACTAAATATTCTCTACTATATTATGCATGTATTATACATAGTGGACCCGTAGTTGTTTTAGGATAGATAATTTAAGCGATTATTGTAGAGCTTCTCTATAAACAACATTTGACGTTAAATTATTTTCAGGTAACAAAATATACTGATGGTCATGGGGCCCCAACCCGTGATAGGGCAACGTAAAGTTACCCATGCGTAAAACATTCTTTTCGTAAATCAATTCCTACTAATTTTAATGTTTGGCCTGGAATCGCGACTGAGCCGCGCGGGGTACCTTACTCATAGATCTAAACGCCCCTCCCGCACGCGCACCCCCGCCTTGGTGACGCTCACTTCGCAACGGACCGTGCAGCAGAAATTGTAATATTTTAATTTCGCCATAACTTCAAAACCAAACGTCCAATTTTAATCATTCAAAGACCAAATATTATCTACATAAACTGTTCTTAGTGATGAAATACTTTATTTTGATAAGGATTAATAGCATGAGTAGAATAAATGCGTTTAAATGTAGTCCTAAAAAAATCAAGATTTTTAAATAGAAAAATGGTTGTTGTGCCTTACTCGACATAGATATGTATAATGTGTCGCGGACATTTTTGTAGATATTTATAAGATCTTCAATTAATTAGAACATTTTATGGTTCTATCTTTTATAGTTTAGGCAGCGTACACAAAATAAGTAACTTTTCTGGTTAATTTTTCCGAAAAACCCAAATATTTTAGAGAACCCTATTTTTTTCAAAATACAATTTAGCCTATGTTACTCGTGGATAATGTAGCTTTCGAATGGTGAAAGAATTTTTAAAAACGGTCCAGTAGTTTTTGAGCCTATTCATTACAACCAAACAAACAAAGTTTTCCTCTTTATAATATAAGTATAGACAAAAAAAACAATCTATATCTATGCAAACAAAGCCGCAGGAAAAAGCTAGTTTATTTCATAAAATAAAATATCAAAATCTTGGAGTCTGTAGAATGAGATAAATAGTCTCGTAATACCAGCAGTACCTTCGAGTAGGGCCTTATAGAATTCCAATATACAGAAATGTTGTATCTTTTTTCGGTCTACCCGGCCTTTTTATTTGAACGAATTCCAGAAAGTTGCTACAAGTTTCGTATAGGCAATGAATTCCCTTCCCGTAACTTTCGAATTCTTGCATTGTTTTACACGACTCTAGGGTAAAAGTCGTTGTACAGTCAACAACAGTATCCTGTCCTAAACAATGAATTAGTATGTAGCTAACAATACAATGGATGGACTGGTATCTCCAAGTTTGACTAGAGAACATGGAAAGCGGGTTAATTGACTTTGTTTTGGTTGAAATATTCTCGTCTCATGTTCTTCTGGGATTCAAAAAGAATGTGCCTACTACAATACCTATCTACTATCTATCACAATTTTCATCCAACCCAAAAATAAAATTTGGCAAAGTATTGCTAAGTAGCTTATTGTTCTGCTTCGCCTTCCCCAACGAGTACTGTATTGATGGTATGTATATATGTAATATTCTTTAACACATTGGTATTGGTCTGAATGGGATTTTTTTTTGTACCTACGTGAAGAATGCCTTTACGCACCATCCAGGTAGACCTGAGTAAGAGCCTACAAGAGTGTGTCGGGTTCGAAACTCGGCTGGCAACACTGGTTCCCCTACCGACTAAACCTCACGGCTGCCATTCTTCGAGCGCTGAACGCAATAACTATCGGAGTCCGCACTGTCGGGATTCGCTCGAAAAGTCTACGCAGCGCCTCCTGCTGCCTTGCGGCCCATCTCGAGATAGTGGGATTCTCCCCCAGAATACCTAGTACGGTGTGTATGACAATATAGACAGCTGTGTGACCCGTATCCTAACAGACGAGTTGCCGTCCTCTCTGGAGACGATTGAGTGCTAGATGACTTCCCCTCTAGCTCCCACGACCCTGCGGCCCTTTTAGTCTACCCAAAGTCCCTTTTAGTCGCCTCCTACGACAGGCAGGGATACCTCAGGAGTATTTGAAGACCCTTCCCCTGCAGGGCGCCTCTAAATGGGACCCCAGTAAGGGGAGCCATCTTTTAAGGCTAGCCATCGCTAGTTTTATCATTGCCTTTATTATAATATACTCACACACACCCAACTAATCATTTACATATTTTTTAAATTCATTGACTTGCGTACGTGTTCTACTAATGACTTCATCATTTTTTTTGCAATAAATTCAAGTACTATAATGCAAAAACAAGCAGTCTAACTTGAAAACACAAAAACATATTGTTTATTAAAGTTAAGTACTATTAGTATTTATCAGTGGTTAGTAATCAGATCTTGAAACGTAAACTTTAAAGGACTTTAATAAGTAACAGGTGCTGTTAACCCGCATTCAACAAATGAACTTTAAAGCTAGATCAGCAGTGAACAATAAAACCGAGTGGAACCTAACAAAGTCATTTAAGCACTTAAAACATAATTTATCGAATTATCTCCGGGGTTAGCGGAGCAAAATTAATAACGGTACGGTTCAAAGCAATTTGCACTTAGTTCCGATAGACAAAGTCTGTTTTTCCCTTGCATTTTATTAGTACTATGGGTGGTTTTCTTGGAAAGTACAAGAATGTTAAAATATATTTTGTATTTGTTTTACTCATGAGCGGAGACTGTAATATCAGATTCTGAAATGTGTCTGTCTGTCTGTTAATTTTTACACAGATACTTCTTAACCCATTGCTATGAAAAGTACAGGCAAAGAACTAGTTGAACCGTAAGAAAAGACATGGGATACTTTTTATCCCATAAAAATAGATAACACGCGGATCGTGTGGTGACAAACATATCTAACTGACCAAATACTATGTATATCTCGTAATAGGTATTGGTATTAGGTACATCTGATCCTAGAAGCAAAAGTCGAGAACTAAAAATTTTACACTATCTTGTTAATTCGAAACAATAGATTCTGAAGCTTCGCTAGTACCGTTAATATTTTAGTAGCTCCCCAGAGGCGCATTAATACGTGAGTTTGTCGGAGATTCCGGTCTTCAAATATTGATGGCGTTCCTATTGAATCGTGTAAGTAAAACCTCAGCCTCCTTTAATATATATCGTGATATAAGACAGGTCAAGAACACTGTATTATGTTATCTGCATAATAATAACACGATTTTAGCCATGATGATAGGTATGTATGTATGTAATCTAATAACCTACCACCTCCACATGCCCCGAAGGGTTAGACAGTCGAAGGAGCAATACGATTATTTAACCACATTCAGCTCAAAATAAAACTGCGTTAGATAAGATGGAAGACTGAGAAAAAGTTGTGACAAGTTGCTAGGCTAAGTTTATTGGTTTTTGTAATAGTAACTAGCTGCGGGGCATTGCTCTCGTAGTACATCGATAAAACATAGCCTTTATGTTATTTGGGTGTATAAGCTATATTATCCTAAAGTTTAATTAAAATCTATTCTGTATTTTTTGCGTGAAAGAGTAACAAACATCAATACAAACTTTTGCGTTTTTAATATTAGTAGACGTAGCGTTTATAATATTCAAATGCGATACGTTTATTAAAAACAAGCTAAACATATTTAATTCTGCGTCAGTCCACTACATTGTCGTACTGGATTCAGTAAGAAATTTCCTTGCCATAAAAAGTTACCATGCCTCTGGGTTCCGCAGAAAAGGGTAGTTATGGGAAAATGGAGTCCCTGGTCCGTAAATCTGCGCTCTGGATCTTATGAAAAAGTGTACACAGGTGTTTATGCCTGGAGCCGAGGGGATATTCGAAAAATGTTAACTATTTACGACTGGGCGCTGCTAGGGAAGTAAGATATATAAAAACATTTTTTTCTTGAAGCTTTGTCCATGTAGATATTCAGTTACAAATGGTATTATTTCCAATAGAAACTTCCATTATTTTGTGGCCCGCTATGTCGGGACGACCATTAGTGTCCCGTCAACGAGTGCAGTTTTAGAAAAAGATGTAAAACGCATTGCATATTTTCTCATCGGCATTTTCCCTAAAGGCTAAAAATACGTTATAAAAATTATTAAGTTTTAATTTATTCGAGATAAAGGCGCTTTTACACATTACCATTCTACAAATATTTTAAAATGTAAATTTTTCAAAACCAATTTTTTAGCTAAGTAACTCTGTTAAAGCGAAAAATACGTGTCAAGTATTTTTGTATAATCTAATTGACGGACTAAATAGAATTTTAGTTTTTTAATGCAGTTATCATTTCTATTATGTCACTCGGGGAACTCCATACAAATACCTACTATTATTAATTTAAAAATACCTCACAGCCCTGTTCTATATGTCATATTAATAGTACTAGCTGTTTTCACCGCGAATACATAATTTCAAGAACTAGTGGTCTCCAAGTGGTCGATATTCGAACCGTAATTCGTATCGTATTTAATGTATTTCTTATGCATTTATTAAAATATTACCTTTCCGCACTTCTCCGTATAAAATTTGACTATGCCAAATCTCATACTCCTACGTCCGCGTAATTTTCGTAAAAAGGGGTACAAAGTTTTTCCTTCACGTATTGTTAAAAAGATACACTCATAGTCGAACATTCCTGTACCCAGCCTTGGGACGAGTAAAGCCTGAGCCTTTGTTACTGTTTAATTAAATAGCAGCTTCATTGAACGATTTTATTTATTAAGCTGTTTCACCCCGCGTTCTGAAACAGCAATATCACCGTTACAGTTTTTATCCTCAGATTAATTATTCAATAGAAGAATATCGACAATCTTAAGCTCGGCTTAAGCAATATCGCTTAGCGATTTGCAGGCGACGGAACCGCTTTATCCGGGATTATTAAATTTGCTCCGTAGACGATTTTACCTTTAACCTATTATATCACACCCTTTCGAGAAATATCTTTGTAAAAGCATTAAGTATACCTTTATGGATAAAATAATGAAATATTTGAATTTGAAAATAAGATACCTATTGTAGTTTTTGTTTCACTGGATTAATTTATATTGAATGGTCTTGTAGTCGTGATGCAGCTAACAATGTAAATAATAATGATGGGTTATATTTTGCTCTAGATTTAGAGTAAAATTTGTTTTTATTCCAATGATAAATTTTGTTAATTTTTTTATAGAAAACACTGTTTTGATTATGTTATTTTTTGTTTACAGGTAATAAAACAAGCGTCCACATATTATTGACTGTATTTAAGTAAGTAATAATTAAGTAATAAACGAAGATATTATTTCTTCATGGTAATTGGCAGCATTCGTTTTTAATTCAATAATTCTTTACGCATCTCTAGTCACCAGTGAAATGTTATAAGTACATTGTTATCGACTTCATATTATCGCCTAACATATTTTTATTATGTTAAGACAATTATATTCAAAAAACAAATATTTGAGGATATAGTTTTCAGTGTAGGACAGTACCATACTAGCAATAATAGTGATTATTTTGTCTTCGTATTTTTCTCACGAACACTAGCGCCACCTATGTTTTTAGCTTTGTATTTTTTGCTTCAACCTAAGTGCCTTCTACGAATTTTTAAAGCAGAACAATTGCTAGCGCCATCTACGGATGTTTCTCGGAACTAGATAGTCACGTACACTTTGCTTTGCTTTCTCGTACGCATGCTTGTGAATGCTGCTTGTATTTTTTTGTTAGTTCTATTGAAAATCGTACGATGGCGCTGTATAGTATTTATTCGGCCGGCATGATATATGGTAATTTTGTAGTTGTAAAATAAAGGGATCGTGCTATTATTACGTAAATGAAAGTGATGCATTCACATCGTAATTTTACTGCTCTTAATTTGAATATTTATACAAAATCTATGGTACAAAAAAAAAAGGATTATTTTTAAATAGTTTACTTATATAATTTGATTTCTAATAATTAAAGACTAGGTGCTAAGAAAAGTATTTCTTGATATATGAGCATACAGTAAATAAATTAAGGACATTGAAGGCATATACCACCCTGAAATAACTCATGGCTTTAAAATTACGTTCCAGATATATTTTACGCTTTTGTCAGAAATAAGCCGACATTTTCTAAATAGTTTGATATTAAATATATCCAGCCATAATATGTTATCGGTAGAATTTACAGTATGTATTTATGCACTGACTGACTGGTCTTTCAAAAGGAGTAGGTATACTCAACTGACTGATCAAACACTAGTCCCAGGACTCCCAGGATAGCATATTGGTCTTCGATATTTTAATGGTTCCATAACTTCGTTTCTGTTCTACTTCGGAAGAGTCAATTTTAAACAAATTACAAACTCCAATGTTTGTATTTAAGTGTCATATGTAACAGGTTGTATAATCCATACCTATTAGTATAATGATAATTCCGAAAAAAAAGGTTTAAATTATATTTGAGAAAATCATTTATTTTAAAATTCTTGGTTAGTTGTTGACTGGACTTACATTAATTATGATGACATTTTGAGTGTTCACATAACGTTATACGAGCACATTTTTTTCCATTGGAGGTAAATGATACATGTAAAGTATCTAACAAAAATAAATTCCTTAAATTCTTAGAATGAAAATTTCTGGTCGAATTTTTCTAGATCCTCTTTAGAAAATACTGCCACGGTCGAAATTGGTTCCAGTCTGGAATGGTACTTACAGGAAATCTACGAAAAATTCTTTGAACTAGATGCGAGTCTGCGTTGTCTGCATTTTATTTTAACCTACTTCAAATAAAAATTAAACCTCGATTACAAAAGAAATGCGCTCTGAAAAAGCCAGTTCTTATTATTTCAAACTAGCTTATGCCCGCGGCTTTGCTCGCGTGGTACGTCGATAAAACATAGCCTATATTTTATTCGGGTGTATAAGCTACATTATTCATAAGTTTCGTTAAAATCCATTCAGTAAGTAGTTATGCGTGAAAGAGTGATGATGAAAAAAGTAAATGTTTGGATGTATGGATGTACACATCCAAAGAAACTTTCACTTTTATAATATAAGAAGGATGAAATGAAATGAAATGAAATTGAAATGAAATGAAATGAAATGAAATGAAATGAAATGAAATTGTCTTTATTTACGTAGGCTTAAAAAAAGCACTTATAAATCGTCAGAATAAGATCAATATCTACCGGTTCATAAGTAGATTCTACCGAGAAGAAACCGGCAAGAAACTCGATAGGTACTCTTTTAAAATGCCAAGTCTATTATTACAATTTATACGTGAATGTAAATTTACAGTGCAGGCGAACAGCCTATTCTGGGTCTAACCATATATTCTTATCATTTAAATAGTCTTCTATCTTGTAGTAGCCCTTTTTAATCAAACAATTTTTAACATATAATTTAAACTTATGTACAGGTAAATCAATGAGATTTTGAGGTAACATATTAAATATTTTTATACTTAACCCAATGAAAGAATTACCACTCTTATTAAGTCTGTGATTTGGAACAGCAAGTCTGTGTCTATTTCTAGTATTAAAAGAATGAGTATCTGATTTTTTTGGGAATATCTGAATGTTCTTGTAAACATACATGATACAATCTAAAATGTATTGTGACGCTAGTGTTAAAATATTGATTTCTTTAAACAGTTCTCTGAGTGAATCACATGGTCTGAGGCCGTATATGGCTCTGACGGCCCTCTTCTGCAAAATGAAAATAGTCTTAATATTGGCCGCAGAACCCCACAGCAGCAGACCATATGACATTACACTATGAAAATAACTGAAATATACCAATCTTGCCGTTTCAACATCAGTTAAGTATTTTATTTTCCTGACTGCATATGCCGCAGAGCTAAGTCTCCCTGCCAGGGCCGCAATATGAGGAGCCCATTGCAATTTTGAATCCAAGGTGATCCCGAGAAATACAGTAGAATTGACAACTTCAATTGCTTCATTATTTACTATAATGCTCGGGCTCACCTGCCTTACGTTGGGTAATGAAAATTTCAAACATTTGGTTTTTTTAGCATTAAGTAATAGATTATTGACTGTAAACCATTTTAGAACTTCTGAGAGAGCATTATTCACGTCGTCAAAATTTTCTTTGGTTCTATCAATTTTAAAAATTAATGAAGTATCATCTGCAAATAATACTGTCTCACATATGTTATTTGTGTAATAAGGAAGGTCATTTATATAAATTAGGAAGAGCAGAGGTCCCAATATCGAGCCCTGGGGCACTCCCATGGATAGTGGGGCGCCAGAAGAATTAGCTCCATTAATGTTAATTATTTGAAGTCTGTCAACTAAATATGACTTCATAAGACTAAGTGAATTCGTTGAAACACCATAATGCTTTAGCTTCATCAATAAGGTCTGGTGCTCAACGCAATCAAACGCCTTCGATAAATCGCAGAAAATACCGATAGCATCCTTTTTGCTCTCCCAAGCCTCAATCACATGTTTATCGGATGATAGTGAAATATGGCAATTATAGACAAATTATACTCCAATAAGATCAACATTGCATAAGTATTTTATACAAGGGTAGAGCATACGCAAATGCAAACATCCATACAGCCCCATTAAGTTAAAACCTTTCCGTTTTAATTTTTCCGTAACTAAAAACAACTCTGTTATCAATTCGACAGTTTTTATAGACCCCACTTTTATCAAACACTGCAGCTGTGATAGATTGCCAGATGTGACGTTATCTATTATTTTCAAATTCGGGCTAAATCCTTCATTGAATATTTTGGACATCAATCACTGGTCCAGCAATCATTGAATCAATATAGTACAATTGGTAGCAGTGTCATCTTTTACCTATTGGAGGCCCTGGGCACATTAGGAAATTAATTGTTCTATTGGAAATTAATTGTTCTATTGGTAAATATAACAATTAATTTCCCTATATGTCCTGGTGCAACGTTGCGCTAGACGCGTTGCGCAGCGGACTCGTCAGGAGACGTCGGCTGACGTCTCCTGACGTCGTCAGCGGACTGTTATTTCATAGGCAGATTCGTGTGATATCCTTAATGGTGTTAGAGTAAGTTCGTTTTTTTTTTAAATAATGCTAGTATTCGACTCGTAGTTAATATTAGTAGTAAGGGGGAAGCTTGGGAATTAGTGTGCAACGAAAAAAATATTACACAAATGCAAAACAATAATTATAATTTAGTTTTGATAGACAGATCATGACCAGACTACTATTGTTTGAGTTTAGTGACTAACTTTTATCCCATTATATGCCTTTAAACTACAATTCTATACTTTAAAGTTCTGTACTATATTCATCGAAATTAGTACTAACTTCCTGTAAATAGAAAAATTCTATTATTATAACTAATTCGTCTTTCATAGTTTGTAACGATAGGTAAATCTGTCACTGCAATACCAAAAATAGATGTCGCCTATCTATTACTTTCAAATTGAAGCATAGTCCTCATTGATAAATTCCTCAAATCGCCACACCATCCGTCACCACCCCCGGAAGGGTCAATATACCGAGTCGGCAGAATCCCGGCCAATCGGAACAGTCTTATTGGTGGTGAAGACCGATCATTGGTGGACCGCAGAGTAATGTTAAAGGTATGAGAAGTTTGATGTTCGGATGGCAGACTTTTTTCTAATGTTAGATGTTAGTGGTAAGCTTACTGATATATGGGCTACTAACGTATCCTTAATTATTAAATGTTGCTATTTGTTAGACTGCTTGATTGAGTAATTACTGGCCCTGACCATGAAAATAAAAGCCACAGGATTAAATCTCGGCGGAAGCTAATGTTCATGTGATGAATGTGCTTACATCAGTACAAGGTCATCGATGCTTTCACGACTGAAAATTATTAATTCTTGATTAAGACGTAAGATTTTGCCTATTTTATGGGTCGGTATTCTTATTTTTCGTTCCTCTTGGCTTCATTCAGAAAACTCTTCATACTTAAGACGGAGATACGAGCGGAAGCTAGTTAACAATAATTTCAACAAACCAAAGCTTTAGTGATATTAATGTGTGGCTGTAAGTACAACGATTTATGAACTAAAATGGTCATCGCGTCCGCTTCACCGACTCACTCGCAACTTAGTTTTTGTCGCAGCGTTCATCCTCAATTAGGCTGCAACTTTGGTCGTTAGAAAGCGCAGACGCATCACTTCTTTGGGGTCAAGTGTCATTAAAAAGCCTTTTTGTTTTCCCGCTGCCAGCAGTTAGTCTATGGCTGACTTTGTGTCTCGCTTGTATGCACTGGAAACTAATTCAACGCAGTAATTTCTAAAGTAGATTGAAAACGTTAAAATAAGGTTTAAGTTTATTAATATATTTTGAGTGCTGCTTCGTATAATACAAGAAATTGAATATCTCGCAATCGTAGAAGCCTAAATCATTTCCCTACAAGCAGATATACCAAATAAAACAAGTCTTGACCTATTAAAATATGCTTTCCTTCAACATTTGAAGGCATTTCATGACTGGCTCGTTAGTCGAGTGGTCAGAGACCCAGGCCACGAAACCATGGGTCGCGGGTTTGAATCCCGCTAGGGGCAAATGTTTCGTGTGATGAACATGGACATTTGTACTCGAGTCATGGATGTTAATAAACGTATTTAAGTATATCTATCCGTTCGCCTAGTATCCATAACACAAGCATAAGCTTAGTTTGGAACTAGGGAAATGGTGTGTCAGTCTGGAGAATTTGTATATTTATTATTATTATTTATTTACTGATACACTGATGGCAAACATGTTTTAAGAACATGATACGCTGAATTACACTGTTCAACTGCGCCAGTCGCAAACAATGTATGTAAATAAAACCGTAACCAAATCTCTTTACCCTTGCAAAGAGGGATGAGTCGCTAGTTCCCCAAAACAACGGGATATAAGACTGTAAATTAAGGCAGGACGTGATTAATCTTCCCGGGCCGCGATTAACTCCCGCCGATTAGCGTATTACGTGAACGAACATAAATACAAGTACGCTCCTTGTATTGTTTTAATGGCGTGGGGGCGGAGGTTAACTTTGATGTTGTAATAATAGAACTTGACGCGTTCTTACGAGAGTTGTGTCCAAAGTCCCGACTGACTTGCAGGCAGCTTTGACGGTGGCCGTTTAGAGTCTGTTCATTGTCCGAATTGATTCGACCGTATGACCTTTCCACTGGAGTTACCAACACAAAAAAGAACACAGAGTTATTTGTGCAGGTTAACTCACGTCGATTTAACTTATCTCTGAGGTAGTAATGTAATAAGTAACGAGAAACGAATTCGACTATTAACACTAAAACTTGCACTGTGGTGCATGTAGGTACCTACCCATTCAACTATCATTATTTTCTTAACGATTAAAATACAGGACATAAACTTGTTTTGGATTCAAATCGCAGTTCCTTTTATATAGAACCACTATCAAATATAACACTAGATCAATCATCTGCCAATACTTACAACATTTTAATTGGGCAAAGTTATTTAACACACAAACTTCTTAAGTATTAATATTTACCTTTTAACTTATACTATCTATTTACTTACCTTACGCCTTTTAACACGGATTTAAATCTAAACACATCAACAAAATAACTGAAATGCATCATTTGACCTCAAAACATATTACTTAGGCTTCAAAACCTCTATCTAAAGGTGGTCTTCCACAGACATTTCCAGCCACGCTTACGTAACCCAAACTCGATAGCTGCTCGCGACAGCAACAAACATTTAAATGAAACGTTCGATAACGCAGTATCTATTCGCACATTAAACCGCTTAATAGCTCCAAGGCGACGCCTTTTATTCGCCTGTCAAGCGCAGAGCATCGGATATTATCCGCGGCGCCTGAGCGAGTTTATTGCCTAACGTATCCGTTATGCTGCAATGTTGCTTAAAATTTTGTTGATATGATACTCAGTTTGCTGGCTCGTATATTTTTTGGTTTTTATGCTACGCAGGTGGAAAACCATCGGCCGCTCCACAGAGCGGCTGAGGGCTAGCTAGGCTACGATGAAGGCTACGGTAGCTAGCTAAGCTAGTAGCTTGTGGCGTTGTCACTAGCGCTTTAACTTAGAATTCACTGCGCCATAAAAACCTACACATATTTAAAAAAAAAATGGAATGGGCCTTATTCTTGCTTTTTCTTTCTCGTTTAGATCCGTCTCACTACTCCAGTGTGCTTAATTATTTTCATGATGTGATTCGGCAAGACAAAGTCATATCAACATTGATATACATCTTTAGGCTGCTCTGGTGATTGGCGTTCATGCAAAGCCGTATGCTGGTTTAAATAACGTTTTACAGAACATCCCACGGCTATTTGCGTCATCATCATTCTCTTGCCCTTCTCCCAGTTCATCTAGGGTCGGCACAGCATGTCTTCCTCTTCCATACGTCCCGGTCAGCCGTCATTAAGGTATCCACTCCCATTTCACTCATATCATCTTTGACACAGTCCATCCATTTCTTATTTTAAGTTTAGTTTATATAATAATCATATTGCATTGAGCAATTAAAAACTTAAATATTCAATTTTAACTCGAGCGTTGTATTACGAGACAGGGGAAAGATTGATTAAAATCTTACAATATCAATATAACACGAAGCAACAGAGTTGACAGGACAATTTGGGCACAATCGCCGTTTCGCTTGTCGACACCCGACGGCTAATAGCATTAATTAATCAAATGTCTCCACAGATTAACAGCTGAAGGGCTAAGTTAATCTTGGCATAGCTCAACACCGATGTTAAGAGTGTCGATAGCTTGAGGGTAACTTAAGCTACCTCAATTAGATGTGGTCAAGGCGTGAAATAATAATAGACTGAAATAATAGAAATAATAATAACTGAACCGAAAAAAAATAAGATCTTTTTTATACACTTGCTTTTATAGACGCTTCCATCTTCGTGGAATCACAGAGAGACTCCTCCGGGGTCTATCGATTTTTCTGGGACAAGAAGTAAATGTTTTTTCGTAAGATTCAAACTATTGAAGTGCCAAATTTCATTGCAACCAATGAAGTGATTTATATGTAAAGCAGTGAGAGCCTTCTCTATCGCATTTATACCATCAGTCAGATCACCTACAAGCGTTGACAAGATGTTTTGCTTATCGGCACTCGTTAATTTTTACCATTGATTAATCAGATATCCCTCCGATTAACAGATCAAGGGCCAAGTTAATCCTGACACAGCTCGATTGGAGGCCGATGTTAAGAGCTTGTATCGGTTTCGAGGGCCCCGAGTGGCCTCAGTCGAGGGAACGTGCTCAAGCCGCGGAATGGATCGAGAGGTTTTTTTAGATGCTAGACTTGAGGCTGGGCTAAATGAGCAGTTTGTGTGACGTTGATGCACCATTTTGTTTAGAAATAAGTGCAGCTTAGGAAGAAAAGGGAGCGATTTTATGGTGTTATATAATATATATATTATATTATATACATTTGTATAGATAAAAAAAACGAACACACCAATTGACTGGATAAATATGACCTTCATTAACTAACAAAGCCTCAAATTTCCATTGGATTTTGTATAAACTCCACTTCCACTCCTGTGGAAAAAAAAATTCAATACGGTCAAACTGGTTTCGGGTTCTAGCGAGATTAGCAATTGATTTTAATATTATAGTTATACATTATGCGTTTATGCCGTTAAATACCTACTAAGTAAATACTTAACGAAAACTTAGAAAAAGAAAATGAACTAAGAAAATATTACCTGCAGATATATTAAAGGTCGTCAGCATAATCAAAGTTACACTCAATCATTGAAGTAGACACAAGTTCTCACATACATGGAGCAAGCAAATTGAAACTACGCATCTCCCGAAAAACCTGTAGCAAACATCGCCTTAGCCACAACAGAAAGATAAATTCGCCATAAACTCTTCCTTATTACTGCGAAAGTGGGTGCGTAAGCGCTTACGTCTGATAAAACTTTTTTACATACGCAGAAACTACGTTTCGCGCACTCGGCACCGTTCGAGACGTGCAAAGCCTAAAAAAGGCATAAACACGCCATAAAACGTGTTACGGCGAATAGATTCTGTATTACGAGGTGTATAAAACGCAACTGGGTATATATGGTACTAAAGTATATATTTACTTATATATTATATACTGGTACACGAGATATCTGAGCGTGAGAGATGGATGCTTTGGTTACCGGCTAATAAACTTTTTGTAAGGTTTATCTACAGACATCGCTGGATATAATATAATTTGGATAGTAAAAAGTATGGTTTTTGGGTTCTATGCGGACTACCCTTCCGTTAAATAGAGATGATGATACTGAACATGAGTTATTTCCAGGCATAATTCTATTTAATAATCTATGTGCATATTACATTATAATTCGTGAAGCAAAAACTTTGTACCCATTTTTATGAAAATTTCGCGGAGGAGTAAGAGATTTGGCGCAGTTAAAGTTTATATGGAAAATTAGTGCAGAAAACTTTTAAATAAATAATGCATGAGTTTCGATAAATAATCTTTCAATAAATACTTTAAATTAATAAGAAAATAAAATAATTATGGTCGAATTTCCACCAGTGGGCGATCACTAGTTCTATGTAAAGAACACATTATATAAGACCCTACATCATTAATCAATTTCCTTTATTTGCACATTTTTATTTATTTATTTGAAAACATCTAATAGTTAGGCAGTTGAGTGTGCTGAGCCGTTACGTCACAGCTCAGTATTTATATACAAAATCTATGAAAACATTTAAAAAGTATGTCAAATGATTGGTGGTGTCATCTACCCTATTCTGAGATTATATTGTAAACGCGACAGTTTATACTCTGTATGTTTATTCAGCATATATTATTATTTATTTATTTATTTTATATATTTATTCACCACTTACTAGCACCCCTAACTCCGTAACATTTTTCGAAGAAGTTTTCAGTCGTAATTCAACAGTCCGGGACCCTCGGATGTCAAGTGTAACCTTGGGGAACAGCTGTGTCATGAAGTTAACCGACCTCAACGAAACTCGAGGTCTATAACCACAGTCCGTTTAAGTGACAGTGAAGTGATACCGTTAACCAAGACTTGTGTAAATATATGTCACAGGTTTAATAGCAATGAGCGATGATCATGTCTATTTTATGCGCATAAGTGTATTTTTACAGTAAAAGTTGATGTCTTTATCTATGTATTTTGATATAGAATGAAGGTATAATTGACGGGAAGGCTTTTTTTGACGCAGAAATGCGGTACGCTTTGTCACCCTAAGTTAGGGTACTCCTAGGGACCTCTGAGTCGCAAACCCCTCTTCAGCCAAATATAGTAGTGCCGGGATCTATTCACTAAGCCCTGGAGTACCTTCCCTCGAATAGAAGGTTTATGGGAGTTTAAATCAAATCTATATGAAGTCGGTTTAAAATAGATGCAACGTACTTTACTCAAAGCGATAGGCACAATTCAAAGGGTCTTAAGTCTTTTTAGCCACTTAAAGCCAAAAAAGTAAACCCTAAATATAATAGACCAAACTACATAGTAAAGGTACATAAACAAAATTAAATATGTAATATGTTGAAAGAAAACATATAAATAACTTCGAAGTGAAATGTTTACATAGTATAAAACAAAGTCGTAGAATGTTTCAAAAGGTTTATACGTGTAGTTTCATAATGTTTTGTGCTCACCGTGCGAAGCCGGGGCGGGTCGCTAGTTATGAATAAAAATGGAAATGTATCACTGTTATTTATTCCAATGTTCTGGAATAGCGACCATAATGGGTGCCCTGATTGCTAATTAATTCGAACGAAGGTTTCCGTAGAAAACTTTAGGTCAGGTCAAATTAAAGGATCGACTTTCGAATGAGTTTGAACAACAAATCGATTCTGAAGTATTTCTTTGTAAAATGTTGGTCTAAGTAGATTGTAATCTAGGCAGGCTTTTCCGAACCAAGCTTAGAAGGATATCGTCCGTATAAATGAAAACAAGGATAGGAAAAGCCGTTGAAATTTCGTAGAGCCTTTTTCTAATCAAATTTTATTAAAATGGATTTAGGAGTTGATAGAATCTACTTTTTCTTTAAACACGGTATTATTATTTTATCAAACAAGATAGATTATGTCGAATTTGCTTGTTTTAAAAATGAATTTGGGATCCATTATCTGTTGAAGCCATACTGATAAAAAATACTTTTACGTATCGTAGGTAATCATAAAATGATCATTATATTGTATTTATACTTTTGAATAATTTGAGTAGGTACCTGAAAAAGGTACCCAACAAGGTAACAAGAACGATTAAAAAAAAAAAATATATTTTTTGATCTTTCTTGTTTTTCCATTGCGTTATTATTCAATGTTTTATTAATTTGGGTCCTTGCGTAGGAATTCACATTTAAAACAAAAATTATGTTGTTCGTGTAATAATAGTCCCAAATCAAGCTTGTGCTTGTGCTATGGATACTAGGTGAACGGATAGACATACTAAAATACGTTTATAAACATCCATGACCCGAGTAAAAATATCCATGTTCATCACACGAAACATTTGCGAGCGAGATTCGACCACGCGACCCTCGACTTCGTGGCCAGGGTGTCTGACCACTCGACCAGTCGAGTCAATTAAATTTTTTGGTTTAACGTCGTTTAAGAAGCTTTATTGCTCCTTGTATGATGAAGTGATTATATGTATGTATGTATGTATGTACCATATTAACATTTATGGAGGACTGGTGCCCATGTAGCCTTGAATAAAACTACTTGCTAACTATAATAGTTAGTTACTAAAATTAGTTTTTTTTGTTTAAATATTTATATTTCGAATGCTCCCAATTGTCCTATCCTACCACATGTCACAGTTGTCACCTGATTCCTTACACATTGTAAAACCAATATTGTAATTGCCTCATGAATCTATGTAATGTCCGTTATGTCTTTAAACTTTATTGTTATTTGTTGTCTCCTTTTGGGATGTGTTACCTTCCCGGTCCTTTGGAAGGCTTTCATTATTTTAGGGTTGAATTTATATAAATTATTAGTTGACCCGGCGCACTTCGTAACGCCATGTTCTCGGTTTTTCAAAACAATTTTTTTTTTCGTGCAACTTTTTTCTTTTTTTCTTTCATAAGAGCCTTTACCTGATAATAACAAACACAACTAAAAAATCATTAGCGAAATCAGCTGTTCTCGATTTTTGCGCTTAGCAACACATTCAGCGGTCTCTCAGTTTGCGAGGTGTTGGAATCTTTTTCACCCCGTCGTATATAAAACCTGCAACTTTCGGTAAATATTTGTCATTGTCTGACGTTTTAATTACCTCAGTCTTAACAGCACTTCAGAGACGAGGCAATTTGTTAAGCAAACTTGAATTCGGGTTTATGTTTTGTGTGTTTTGAACTTAGACAAAGGGTTTTAAAGAACCGAGAAAGTTTAGATCGCACTTTGACAAATTGCTTTAGGGTATCTCATAACATGGGGAAAAATGATGGCATTTTTGTGTCTGTGGAATTAATTAGAAATTAATAAATTGGGCGGTTAATTTTGAGTAAGTAACTAACTTTTCCCGCGGTTTTGATAGTTTATGATGATAATGATGATGTGGAATATATTTATAATTAATTCAAATCTAATAAACTAATGTGTAAATAAGAATATCTTGGAAATTTACAACTGGCCTGTTGGTCGAGTGGTCAGAGACCCTGGCCACGAAACCAAGGGTCGCGGGTTCGAATCGAATCGAAATTCGAATATTTCGTGTGATGAACATGGATATTTGTACTCGAGTCATGGATGTTTATAAACGTATTTAAGTATGTCTATCCGTTCACCTAGTATCCATAGCACAAGCTTATACGCTTAGTTTGGAACTAGGGAATTGGTGTGCCGGTCTGAAGAATTTATTATTATTATTTATAATTTGATCTGCTTATTTATTTTCATGGATTATTAAAAACAACTACATGGATTTGAATGCGGATTGTATTTCACGTTAAAAAGTTGTTTCAGTTTAATTTTCGAGTATCGATAGTACTTAAAACTGGACCAAACTAAATAAGTTAGATAAGCAATCAAAGTTAACGTTAGTATCGACAAGCTTCTGTTTTTCCACGTTTTTTCGCTTTAAACTTTCCGAGTCCAAACTTCTATAACTAAACGCTTCCACGGACTTCAAAAGCGAACTCTCCCATTTTATTCCATTAGCACCCTGAGGAAAACACAACAAAATGTCTGGAACAATTCCCGTTACATTTTGTACGTCGATACGGCCGTGTCCACGGAGGTGTGTACGCACGCGGAATATTTAGAAGATGCGAGTTGAACGCTGCCTTTTTATCCCGGCTTAACCTTTCCAAAATAGAACATGTTCTATTTACAAAGCCTATTGGGACTGATCTTCCTTATGGCTTTGTTTCTGATGGACTCGGGATAAATATTTCGTTGGTTTTGTAACATGTGTTCTTATTGGGTATAATAAAGGCGAGTTCATATTGAAAAAAGAAATTATATTAATTGTTTTTCAAATTCAAAATCTCTTTATTTATATAGGCTTAAAAAAAAAGCACTTATAAATAGTCAATTTAAACAGAAAAGAAGACATTATCACCGGTATTAGTTATATAATACCTCAAGTTTTGTACACTAGAGGTTTTGTTGTAAAAATTAAGATAAAAGATTCAAGGAAATGTGACTGATTTCGCCAATTACATTAATTTAAAATGATGGAGCGCTCTTATGAAAACACCGATTCACCACAATTCATATGATTAATACTATAAATAACTTTGCAAATTGTTTTTTAAACAGTTAAGGCTTGATGTTTACTCACTTAGATACTTAGATCAATCAATAGTTATAGGCGTACTTCTGCTAATTAAAAAAAATCGAAAGTTAATTTAATTCCAAAATACAGCAGACGATATATATAGCATTAAACATAGAACGGGTACCAGTAAGAAATATAAAAAAAGTATTAAATTTAAAATTCCTTTCATTCTACATTCATTCTAGAAAGCTAGTAAGTAACTATAACATAATATTGCGCATATAAAACAGAAGACAAACACGAACCAATAAGCGAAGCGCAAACGCCATATCAATTACTAGTCTTCCCTTTGAATCCGAATAACCCAAACGGTCTAAAGTTATCTATACCCGACTAGACAGCATTTACATAACCGAGAAATGTGAGGAACTCTTAACAAGGGAACAATATTGCATTCCTCGCCCGCTGTGATGTCATTTGTCATGAGTTGGCCGCCATAGAAACGTAGTTGCGGTAAGCACAATAGGGTTGAGAGCAATAATAGATCAGTAAATATGTATTAATTAAGTCGTAACGTCGACTACGCTGTTGCAGCTGGTCACTGCATTTTCACAATTGTACATCTAACCCAGCCTAGTTTTATATTTTGCTGAATGTGGTTAAGGGGACTTGCTGCCTACCCCTTCGGGGATTACGGGCGTGATGCTGTTTCGTAATCCAAGGTATAAGCCGCCATTTCAACTTTCAGCTAAATCGGTTCAGCCGTTTTGCCGTGAAAGAGCAACAAACATCCAAACGTACAAACTTTCGCTTTTATAATATTAGTAAGTAAGTAAGATTGAAACTATTGCACAGAGTAAGGCTCAACGCTCTAAAAGCTTTAGTATTCTGTAGGAGAGGTGGTATTCGTTTCGCTTAGACATCGGGCGCGCTATTAAAAATATGGATGCGCCAGTCATCGCACTCCCACAAATCATCCAGACTTAAACAGGAGCCATTAGATCGTTCCAGTAATCCCAATTCGCAACTAGGTCATACTCATCCCGATTTAGCGTTAAATAACGCCTTGATCGTAAATTAACGCGCTAGCCGCCACGGTCTCAACTAATGCAAAGTTCCGTATAATTCATTAGCGAACTCTCTTGAAGTTTCCCGGCCAGAGATAGACGTTTGCTAAGTCTTGTTGTATTGAACTTGTTGCAGAATTCTGCAATAGTGTTGCTGAACTATTGTCAAGAGAGCTATCGGTAGTTGACCTTGAGAATCTTCTAGGGCACCGATAAGAAAATAGATGTCGTTAGCCTAAATACTCTAATAGTATCTATGAAGATTAGTATCCATTAGTATCTAATACCAGCTATGCTATTGATACTATTGAGTATCAAAACATAGCTGGTATTAGTTATAGATACTAATGGATATTACCAATGGTACTATATAGTATTTTAACCTATTCCTCAATTAATATTATAAATGTAAAATGTTTTTTGCACGTCATACCTGTTAATCGATCATTGTCAAATTTTGCATATTTACTTGCGTGGACTGTGGTTTTGCATATTTAATCGTATTTACACAGTAAACGTTAGATAAATATTCAAAATGCTGTCTATACTATTCATTGTGTCAGAAATATTGACCAAATATATAGTATATGATTATATAGTATATGATATATAGTAAGTGATTGTCCCGGAATGGGACCTCCTTATTTGACAATTGTATTTTAAATGTGTTTTCCTTTTTATTTTGACTTAGTGTCACTTCTTCTTTTGCTGTTTTTGCTAATATATTCTATGTTTCCACCGGCGTTTTATTCATTTTTATATAAAACTAAATCCTAAAAAGCATTGCTTGAGCATCTTTTGCGGTCTACAACAGTGATACTATCAATATAGTATCAGTATAACTAAACTAAAATCGACGCTATTGTTTCCATATTCACTGCCTACGCTATCGACAGTGGACTCTCCAAAGGCAACACTATTCTGGAACTCCTGCTATTATATTAGGACAATGATATCTTGGATCAGATAGTGAACGTTTGAAATGCAGTTTTGTGCTAACTCTGCCTGACGTAGAAACTAGAAAGAGTCAGATATATATATGATAGTTTGACTGTCTGTACAAGATAGTGCTGTCTTTTTCTATCGAATCTTTTATTTTCTGTATATAATACTGCACTGGTAATACTGTTTCCAGCTATTTTAGTTGCTGGGGGTTAAAAAAACACTTTTGATTGGTTTGAAATTCCAATGTTTACATGATTAGACAGCGTGATTATTTCAATGACTGCAATATTGTATTGAAAAAACTAGTAGAAATAGAAATATCTTTATTCATGTAGGCTCCACAAAAGCACTTATGAATAGTCATAATAATACAAAATGAATATTTTACCGCCAGTAGTAGTACCTTAATATATTGGACGTGTGATTCAGTTATTTTTTCCTTCATAACGTGATTACTTTTTTAAAAAAATACTTCACAACGCAAATGTTACGTCAAACATTTAATGTAAAATTGAAATTGTTTCGACTTCTTTATTAACAACAAATGATGTTATTCAAAAAGTCAAGTCTTTAAATGTTTTGTACTTCATCAACTTACCATAATTTAATTAGATTTCTCCAACTATCTTTTCCTACGTTTTCTCCCCGGACATTCAACTTTTAAAACCTCTTTCGTTTGCCTTTTGTTAGTTCCGAGTTGACATAATGAATTATTACGGTCACTTGATTAATTATTGCCCAAAGGATCTCTACTTTTCAAAGGACCGTTACCATGCCAGTAGTCTGTTATTTGTGTTGGAAAATTTCCTTCAAAGAGAATTCTCCCAGCTCTAAGTGTTTGGACTGAAGTTTAAAAGTTGGTAATTAATATTTTCTTTTCCTTTTTTGTCCAATGCATCAGGGTTGGTGAGGGTGAAATGGTTCATTGCGTTCATAGATTTAGTTATGATAGGACTTATCTCTTGTATCTAGATTCATTCAGAGTGGGGTATAAAATATTAAAGAAATATGATTTGTGTGTTCTTGTTAAGTCTTTAAATTGCTAACTAAGTTAATGACAATAAAATACAAGACCTATTTTAAAGAAGATTTTAGTATCTGGTATAATCCGACTCCAATTATATCAATAGGTTACAATCTAAATTCCAAATTGATTCTTATTCAAATTGTTTGAATATTCCTTTGAGAAATCCAGACTATTAAGAATTCCAAAAACGAAGTTAAGACGTTTGAAATAGAAATTCATTTGGATGTATCCGAATTGTCATGGACATGGCGTCCTGGTAAAAATGTGCCGTTTTACGACACAGTACGCAGTGACCAGAAGATTTGCAGACAGAGGTAATTACGATTCTTATCAGTAATCAGTGGGCGACCTTAGAAAGGGAAGAGAGATTGCGTTTTCTTGCTCCCACTAAATAGGTTTTGAGTCTGCTTTATGTCTTTCTTGTCGGAGAATAATTCTTTCGGTTCGTAGGTTGAACAGTAAGGCAAGTCCATTTAGTAGTGTAAACATGTTCAAGTATCTCTTATTCTAGATAAATTGTATTACTAATATAGTATTATTATTTACGTTGTCTAGTAGATGCAGACTGCCAACTAATTGCCAGCGTTATTTTTACTATTTTTGAATAATGCAATGGAACAGCAAAAAGTGTCTGCTGTTTTCGGCGAATTTAAAAAGATTTATAGGTATTTTTCATCACTTAAAAAGACGTCAGTATATTCTTGCTAAGTCGATTCACTAAAAGTTTGTTCCTTATTGATACTGTCTGAAGAAATATCTTAGCCCTATGGTGATATTTGAGAACTTCAACAAATTTTTATAGTTGAACTTATGGTTCATAATAGCCTACCCCTTCGGGGAATACGGGCGTTAATGATAATTATGATGCTTTTCATATTTAAATAAATTGTACGGCCATGTCTGGTTATTTATTAATTTGTTTTGTTATATCCGAATACATAATAACGAAATACAATACAATTTAAAGTGCATCTATTAAATTATTGATTTACTGTTTAACCTAACTTTACTGTACAGACGGCTCGAGATTAAACACGCCCAGTACGCCGTGCCAAAGATACGAGTTCACGTGCGGAAATTGCAATATATCCGACGTTACTTTCTTTGCAAACGTCACTCCGTCGTGTGAAGATTCCATCAAACTTGAACTTTCGATCGGCGCGACAAAATTGGGTTTAGTCTATTTTGTTTGAACTCGCGATATTTGCTTGTTATATGGAAATTGCTTTTTTTTTGTTGCGGATGTAACTATAAGTTGCTAAGTTTCTTATGTCCTAATTAGGGTCTTCCATATTGATACAAATATGGTCTAGTAAATAATTGTTTAGTTTATACAGCTTTCGCGGATCACTCTCTATGTGATTTAGACTGTTACAGACAGTTTATTATATATCTAGTATTATATATCAAGTTTGATATACCAAAAATGTATATCTATAGTAAGAAATGACGCACTGCCTTAATCCCGGTAAATTTTTGATTGAATCTCATTAACAGACTGATTGCCACGCGAACAAAACCGCGGTCCAAAGCTACCAAATAATATACAAACATAGAATTAAATAATTACACAATAAACTCAACTGAATACAACATAGCACATCCAGAAACACAAACTCGAGCGTAATTCTTCCACCAGGCACTTGTAGTTCAACTGCTCTCGGAACAGAGAGTCCGCTGTAACAATAACTTATTCATATAACACCGGATCTTATTCTTAGTTCCCGTTACATTCCGCACCAGGACCTATGTTTAGAACTGTTCTCGTGCATACTTCCTTACAAACGCCGGATCGCTTGCAACAAGAACAATAGACGCCCCGACGGAATTAAACATGTTCCATGCGTTGTTTAGTGATGTGATCCCGTTCCGGGAATCTCCGGTTAGCTGGGGATTAATCGGTCTTCTTCTCATATTTCAGACATTCTAGGACTAGGACTCGTTTGAAGAAACCTTGATTAAACTAATTTAAAGGGCTTTCCGTAGAACACGTGTAACTTTGAGTATTATATTAGTTGTAATCAATATAGGTTTAATATTATAATTCTATATTGTTGTGAATACTTCGAATGAAGCCTTAAAATATTATTTCCATGTTTCATTACACGGTTTCCCTTTCGCAGTAAATATGACTAAATTTTATCATTTCGAGCCACAGATATACATATATTTAGGTACGTCTACCCGTTATCTAATAATACCACACGTAAGTATTACTTATTTCGGAGCTAGTGTTACTGTTTATTTTAAAATTATTTAAAATTTAATTTACAAATAACCGTTACAGTTGCAAAATATTTTGACACTCCTAAGTTTCTTTATAAAATCGTCGGTTTTCCGGAAAAGTATCCGTAAAAGTCTTGTTTTCACACCACTACGGTGAGTAAGTTCTGAAATCTGGCTGGAAACAAATTACGTTTGTTTACGTTCAAGAAATGTAGCACTTGAGAGTTGCAACTGCACAGAGTTCTTTTGCTAAGTTTGGCTCGTGAAATTCTTGGCTAAGATTACGTTACTTGGAAATTTCGGCAATATTTAATACCGATATTGCCTAGAAACACTAAACTTACCTAAGGTTGTTTAACAAGGAACTGAAATTACGTCATCATAAGGAATGATTTTAATTATCTACCATGCTTGGTGTTTTTTTGTTGACTATGTTTTTCATAGCACTTAACCGACTACTTTAGGGAACAGAACGCAGTAATCATTATCATAAATATATAATCATTTTCGCAAAAATTTTCACGCAGGAAAGTTCCATTGAAAGGAAACATTTTATAATTTGTTCAAATGAAGCTTTTATCAAAAGTTCCATAGAGTCATTGAACTGAAGATGAAATAAAATAAAAGATAATTTTTTATGAACGTTTAATGTAAGCAGAATTAATTTCCTTTGATTATACTTAAGTCACTTATTAAAGGCATCTTAAAAGCGGTTTTTCATTGGTTACTAGCTTTTTGAGATGATAAAAATACACTGCGATGAAATTCGGCACATATATATTTTGAACCTACTAACGATCATAGGCTGTAACATAAGCTACTTTTTATCCTAGAAAAAATTGGGATTTCGTGGAATGCACGATTCAGAATATACCAAAAAGGACTTCTTTAATTTAAAAAAATAAATAAGAGATTTCATAGCCCATACCATAGAGTCTCTGCAACAGACTGAATTTACGCGAGTTAAGTCGTAGGAAAAGCTAGTTTTGTGACAAAGAAAACTACCATAGGCATATGGTATTGCTATGGGCTTACTGTGGCGTCATACTCGAGTACCTACTATACAAAATCGTTAAAACCTTAATACTAAAACAGCTAACAAAAGTATTTAGCTCAATTTACGTCAACAAAAATGTAAAAAGTTCAATAGGGGACAATACCCGGTCAAAAAACAATCATTTTATTTATTCCGTCAGTTAGATTATACAAAAATATAAGGCACATATTTTGCTTTAACAAGATAACAAAAAATTACAAAGATAAAGAGCATCAAAGGTTTGGAGTGGGAGCTTGCGACGTCACTTGTAAGTAAAAATTTTACCTACGAGTGACGTCACGCGCAATTGAATCCGCTGTATCTTCACCAGTGTTTGTTTGACAAATAAATAAAAAAATACGTTAAATATTTTTTTATAATCTAACTGACGGACTGAATATATTTTTTTAGTCCGCTCCCGTATTCATTTACTGCAATTTTCGATAGCGCGGTACGGCAGCGCCGCCCTAGTGGCAGAAAATGGCTAGCATCACTCATTAACAACACTATACAATTTCAACATACGAGTATCGCTTACCGTTATACCTATTAACTCACTAATTAATCACAATGTGTGCGCGTTTCTAATTTCATAATTACACAATCATCTGCATACTGAATGGGTCAATTAATTCGCTTCCGATGGAGCAGTTTTAATTGATAGCATTATGCAAACTCAGCGCACGTTACTGATTGAGGATGTGTAGTTGGTGTCAAAATTATTAGGTCACTTGTTCAACACACTTTTTTGATATTGTGATGAAAAGTAAAGAAAGTTGGAGTAATTTGCTGGAGGAATAATTCTAGTAACCCAATATACGAATTAAACTTTGAGCTCTATTACAGGGTTCGTTTCTCTTCTTCTGTATAAGCTTTTATATAAAATATTATGCCAAAAAAAACCTCTTGTAGTAGTATTTTTTATGTGAAAACCTCATCTCATTAACAAATCAACTGCATTTAGTTAAAGAAGTGACGATTACACATGAGAATATAAAAATAGGCTTCCATCTTGATAACGAAAATCCTAATTATATTGGTATAATCAGCAAAAACAGAATATGTTAAATTTCAAAAGTGTTTGTTTACATGAAATAAAAAGTATTTTCTTAGATGATTAGTAAAAAAAAATTATATGAAGAATAATTTATGATAATAGGAAACCAAAGTATGTAAATTATTATGATATTTTTACTCATTTAAATAATAATAATTTATACAAGACTTAATCAACAATATCTCAGAAAAACGTGTTAATTTTTATAGACTATTCCTTTTGTATTTCATTTTCAAATTCTTCTAAAGGTGACTCTAAAAAAGTCATTCATCTGTAAGGGTGCCCAATACCTTTGCTCGCAAGTGTATAATCGAATTAATTGAATCTTTTTCTCTGAAAGCGGACCCAATCGTGTTATTCTCTTAAATTATTCAGTGTTTGGAGACAATCAGTCAAAAGGGAAATGGGTTCTGCCTTTCTTAAATGTAATTGATTTTGCGCCCCACTTTTTGGAATTCTCATTTGAGGTTTTTCCGATGTTTTATTAGGATAGATGGCAGGTACCCGTTTATTTCCATGAATTTCAAAGGGGATAATTATTATTCATCATGAATATACTGTATGCATCTTTAGCTTTTAAGACGTTTTTGTATTATACGTATTTTTTGTAAGCAGCCTTCGCTACGTAAATATTTTGAGAAAAACTTCTAGTTTTACCACTAGCACCCAGGTTCAGCGGCTTTGAAGATTAGCCGAAACTGACAGACAGATTTTTTGTACTTAGTAATAAGCTGTTGTTTTTCTATTACAAACAGACACTTCAATTTTATTTAACCTTATATAGATGACGATTTATTAAAGTTGCATCGACGATACCAATTTAACTTAGCACATTAGTAGGAGCGGTGCAGTGGACACGCTAACATTAGCAATTTAAGCTCAAGCCGTTTAAGTTATCACCCAAATTCTAGGACGCTTTGAAGTTTGAATGTTCTCGTAGAAATAAACATAAACATATTATCCTGAAATGTCTTCTTTTAAGAACTAAGACTAACGGATATTCAGGAAATAATTGTTTAAGAGATATGATTTCTTATATATCTTAAAGATAAAACACCTGGTATGAATGTTAATGAGAAGGGAGGAGGGACACGGGACAAAGAGAGTGATGAGTATGAATGTTAGTGGATGGAGAGAAGAGGGCGACCAAATAAGAGATGGATGAATTATGTGAAAGACGATATGAGTAAAATGGGAGAGGATAGCTCGATGACGGCTGGCCGAGATGTATGGAAGAGAAAAACATTTTGCGCCAACTGGATAGCCTTTTTTTTGTTTACCCAGGGGAATGCGTTAGACTCCGTCTCGCTTAGACCGGGGGATCAGCGGGGTATGTCGGAGTCCCGGGGCCCTCTAGATGATAGGAGGACCCTGCTCCGCCCAAGGTGATAGTGGGCGGTGTATACCGACTTAACCCGTGGGATGTCTCTCTACGCCTTTATGTAAGGTGCCCAAGGGATCACGCAACGCTAAACCACCGTGAAAACCCCGGATAGCATGGGAGAAGGGCGAGAATAAGATGATTTCAATAATTTCATGTTAACATGTCATATGTAATGCTAATGCTAATGGTTCCTAACCGGTTTCGGTTATTATGACCACTTTTTGGACTCTTTATTCGCCAGTCCTTTCGTTATATGTTATGAATGAATATTAATCAGTTTTTTTTTTTATTTACAGGTAATTTTCGTAACATGGTGTATCGTAAGTACTAGTTATTCTAAAAGTAAGAACAGACATAAAACTTATGTTTTATTCTTCAAGTTAAACTATTAACAATTAAAAGGATAATGGCGTATTTTTTAAATTTTCAAATTGCAAATTAACAAATGTTATGTTTGGAGTCAAATGTACATTCACTTTTTTTGAACGGGCGTGTACTAAATACCATACTTATTATTGTAAAGTTTTCTTCTATATGCTAATTTGTTAAGGCTTTTAAAAGTCAGATGGCAATCGCTTAATTGTCATCAGATACGCTATATCTATTCATCATCGATCATGATCCAAGCGGGCCTTGACAAAGAACACTATGAATATGTTGATAACTATCACTTCAGACATAATAATAGATATTTCAAGTTGATATTTCAAAACTAGGCAGCTATAAAGCTCGCTTATTGGACATTCATCGCTAATATAAAAATGTTTATAGTCATACTCGTAACACAAAATATTACTTATTTTTATACCCATATATACTATAAATAATAAAAGAGAGGAGCTTTATACAGGGAGTATAGTTTTATATTGCACATTTAATTGTTCTGTTTTATGCTCGTTTGACTATTCGGATGAGGGGAAATACTATTCCATTCATAATGTAGAAACGTAGTTCGAACTTTAAAATTTTATGAGGATGGTACCTCGGTCATTCATTTTATGAGTAAGATGTTTGGTAGGTTGGATGTTACATACATATATACATATAAGCATGCCCGTAATCCCCGAAGGGGTAGGCAGAGTCAAAGGGGCTACCCTTATCCACATTCAGCCAAAAACTAAAACTGTGAGTGAAGTTGCTTCAAGTTTAGTTAGTTAAATATTGCTTAATGGTTTTATAGTCAATCGAGGAAACACTATATAACGGCCGGCTTTTTATGAAATGAAAATGTATATGAAGTTTTAAATTAGTGAACCTTATTCACTTAATTCATTACCATGAATATTACCGTCATTATAAGCTTGTATACCTCTCCAATGAGATCAAAATTCACCGTATTAAACACTTTCTAAAGGTTCCCCTTGCAATCGCAACAATGAATTTTCAATACTTAACGTTTTATCAAATTCTCTTCTCGTATTTTCTTGCCCATAAAAAAATACATCTGTACCGTCCAGTCTGTCTTTAACACGTTCGCTGCTGCCCTGGCCGGTCTCCTCGGTGCCAATAAACAAGTGCGAACTAAGTTTTACCTTCGAGCGGTGAAAAATATTCCCCCGTGGCGTCCGCTCTGCTCTTGATGTAAGACGAAGTCGATTTGTGAAGGTTATTTATGTTTCGTTCAGAATTTTATTTCATTTAGCAAGGCTTACCTGACTGAATTGAGTATAATAATAATAATAAAAGTATTTATTTCTCATCACAATGGTCTTAAGAGTTAGGACTTAGTTGCTAATTTTAGATGCATTCCGTATTTGTGAGACTGGTGCCTGATAGTATGTGATTGTGTAGGCGACGAGCTAGCCACTAGTCACTACTTTTTCACAATTTGCCAACTAACCCAGCCCATTGTCCCATGTTGCGCTGGGACTTAAAATTAATATGCCAACTGTCGTTCTTGCTTAGCATGTCGTAAAAGACGACTAATACTATATCGGGTTTTGGGTATGTGATTGTGTAGCCACTTGTCACAACTTTTTACAATATTTCATCAAACCCAGCCCAGTTTTGTTTTTGGCTAAATGTGGTTAAAGTGGCCTGCTGCCTCTTGGACTCTTTCAAATGGATCCTATCTATTCAATGTGCTAAAACTTTCCATAACGTAATAATCAATAATCCGATAAGTTGATTTATTCGTCATCCCCTTGACTATTCGGTAGTAGCTATTATGATCAAACTACTACATTTTTTATAAACTTATTTGCCTGTTAATTTTAATTAATAAATTTAAATTCAAAATATCTATATTTATATGAGCTTCAAGAAAGCACTTATAAAACAATAAGAAATAATACTACCACCGGTTCGGCATGTAGACAAGGCAAGAAATTCGATAGTTACCCTTTTAAATGACAAATTTTACAAATTTGTAAACTTAATTAATCTACAAAATAATAAAATTTAACATATATACTTAACATAAAGGACGGCACTAATCAACCTAAAATTTATGCGGTACACGAGCAGTATCCAGCAGGAAAATAAGCCAACAAAAATATCTCATGCAACCCTTTACCCACATTCCATTACGTCTAACCAAACAATCTTTTTCCTCTTTCCCGCTTTGCTCATCGACATAATGCAATAAATTACCGTAACAGTTAGGTATTTTTCGTACCGGGAAACGCAAACACGAGTAAGGGTCCGTATGGATGTATCCTTACTCGTTTGCGTTCCCCGCATATGGATGCAAATATATTTTCGTATTGCCAATCGCCTAATATATAAAGTTATGTTTAGTTTATGCGAAACCATTTATGTGCCTACTTATTTAACTTTTTATTCTAAGGAAAAATATGTAAAAAATTTTAGAAAATGAGAAAAAAGAGTTTTACTTTTTAGACAAAATAGACAATCGACTGAAAAACTTTTGTATGAAAAGTAAAAAAAAAAAATTGTTTTTTTTTTCAGAATAATGAGATAGGCAAGAGGTTTTTTTAGATTAAATCAGAAAAGCGGGAGGTTTCGCATATTTTAAAAATAACCTTGTATATCTAATTCACAAAGTAGGGTCTATACTGCGCCTACCAGGGACATCGCTCAAACAGCTACAAAATCATTTTCTCGCTTTGCAACTAGATCAGGGTATGAACAATATGTTTCTTTTTAGAAGTCTAATCCCGTTACACTATTATTATCTTCCAAATGTATCTATGTAATAGGGATTTTGATTGGCAAGTCAATTGAAATACTTTTTAAAAGCTGTCAAAACGCAATCACTTTATATATTTTGTATGGGCTTGTCAGTTTATAATTGACGATTTATAAGTGTTTGTTTCAAACCTATATAAATAAAAAGTATTTTGACTTTGACTTTGACTTTGACTTTATGACGGCACTAGTTCGTATAGTCAACTGACTAAATATAAAGCAGTTTTGGTAAAATTTTAAATCGATGACTCAATATAATTAAAAAACAAAAAGAACGGGCTAACCCTGATCTAGTTAGTACTAGATTTTGAAGAACGGGCCTGGTGTCTCCTATTAAAAACCTAAAGGACAATTCGCCCAAATCGTATATTTTTAAATTAAATATTTGATATTGTCAACATCCCTATTGTAACTGTATTCTCTGAGGTTACGTTCCTCTTATATATCATACCAGTTACAAAATAGTATGAAATGAGTACAAATATTATAAATCATCAGATGTTTCAATATATAACTAGGTAATTGTAACGCTCTGTTTCTATATCTATCACAAAGTACGTATTATAAGGGTTAAGGTCTGTAATTAATTTTGAAATTGAAGGTTTACTGTTAGTCTAATGATACTTAGTACGATGTTGTCTCGATCCAGTTATGTTTTAGGAGTTTCAGCTATACTGTACGAGTATTTTAATACTTTTGACTTACAAAGATAAATTTATCTTTACCATTTTTAAAATATGTTATCACTACCTTGCCCGCAGTTTTGAACGCGTGTATGTTTAATTTTATATAGCCTTCCTCTATAAATTAACTATACAACACAAAAAAAAAAAAAATTCTGAGATTAGCGCGATCAAGGAAACAAACAAACAAACTCTTCAACTTTATACATTAGTATATACAGAGTCATTTGTAAAACATAAACAACCTCGCAGGAGTACATTACTGAGATTATAAACAATAACAGTTGTTTTACGATTTTTCTTAATATAAATGGACTTTTCTTAAAATCGAATTTTCATACAAACTACATCAGCTGTTTGGTTATATAGATACATATGGAAAGCCGTTTTTTTTTTTGACGATTTAGTAAAAGTTGTATAACAAACGTTGTTGTTAATAATGTCAGTAATCTACTCCTGCGAGGATAATAATGTTTTACGAATGACCCTACATACAAGATACACACAAAGCGTTAAATCAAAAACGAATGCTACAGAAGTTTTCAAACTCCGATTTCATTACAACTGCTTACCATTTAAGATAAAGGGCCCAGATTTATTTAACGCAATAACTCTTTATTATAGCTAAAGCTGTTTCCTAACACAGAACAATAATTTCGGGAACGGGCCACAATTACACTGCCATTGCGGCGGTGGCGGTGAAGCCATAATTCCTGCCAACGATTAATATTATCTTGCCGGTTTTCTCGCCAGGAAAATTCGTAACAAGTGTACAATAGTCGATTGTTCAAAAGGGAGACGGAAATGAGTCATCGTCATATTTTAATGTATATAAATTACGCGTCACCTTGTTTGTCCTCGATGGACTCCGAAACTACTTAACCGATTTTAATCAAATTTGCACACCGTGTGCAATTTGATCCATTTGAAAGAGAGGATAGCTTACATCTCAATTTATTTAACCCTATTATGTGTCATTGACTGTTAGGCGGAACGAAGTTCGCCGGGTCAGCCAGTAATTGATAAATAAACAAACAAACATGGTATCACGCCCATAATTCCTGAAGGGGTAGGCAGAGTCAGAGGGGCAAGTCAACTATAACGATTTATAAATTTAATAAATATCAGATTAATGTATGTGATGTGTCTACATCTCGGAGTCGGATGTATGTCTATACATCCGACTCCGAGGTAGTAGCTTAACCACTTGTGTTACGGATATCAGAATCAAAAGTGGTATTACAAATATATACTTAAATATACACATTATACGAACGTTTGTCTCATTGTTTGGTTGAAATGCAAATATGATCTATACACCCCTGTAAAATATGTTGTTGAAAAGAGTAACTACCGAGTTTCTTGCCGGTTTCTTCTCGGTGGAGGCAACATTCCGTACCGGTGGTAGATTCATATTATTAGTTGATTTTCCTATTGAATTGACGATATATAAATGTTTGTTTCAAACCTATATAAATAAAGAGTATTTTGACTTTGACTTTGACTTTGTCCTGGATCCCCATCCAGGACACACGTTCGTATAATGTGTATATTGAACCCACAACTCTTGGCGCTTGTCACTACCGAATGCGCCATCGATCCAGTTTATCAACGATGGTACAATGATAATGGAAGATGTACATTAATATTACTCGCCTGGAATATCTGGAAGGGGCGGAAAAGTTCAAGAAAGCAATAAGCGCTTTAAACCAAATTTAGCTAGATAGATAGAGTTGTGTTAGATGGGTGGATTCGGAAATGTAGTGGCTCGCTCGTAGCATACGAATTCACAAACACAATACCTCATTAGTTAGTTGAGATACTAGGTTAGAAACATAATATATTTGAATTTCAGAATAACATATCATATTTGTTTTTACATACATATCATCACACCCGTAATCCCCGAAGGAGTAGGCGGAGTCATAGGGGTAACTAGCCCCTTAAACACATTCAGCCAAAAAATAAAACAGGGCTGGGTTAGGCGGAAAATTGTGAAAAAGTAGTGACAAGCCTAGCTCGTCGCCCACACAATCACACACCCAAAACCCGATATACCATTAGTCGCCTTTACGACATGCTAGGCAAGAAACACAGTTGGCGCATTATTTTGTCCCAGACCAACATGGGACAATTTGTTTCACAAATGGTCACCAATGGTCGTGCCACAGAGACGTTTTTGTCGGTAAACGGTCTATTCGATACTGGTTTTCAACTTGTGTGTCAAGTGACTTGACCTAATGGCGCCTTAAGAACTGTTTCTGTGGAAAATGAGCCTTTGTAATGTGAAACAGTTCTTAAGTACAAAAGTAAGAAAACGGGACATTTTACTTAATACATACATGGTAAATATGTGTTGTATGCTCGAGGACCGTAGTGGAAAAAAACATCTTAGTCTGTTATTAATATATAATACTTGTGGCTCGCCCCGACTTCGTCCGGTTACATAGTAAAATGTTTAAGTATATATTTGTAATACCACTGTTGTTTCTGATATCCGTAACACAAGTGCTTAAGCTACTTACCTCGGAGTCAGACCAATGTATGTGATGTAGTCTGATAAAAATAAAATAAAAAAACAAATTGTCAAAGATATTACACATACCTAAAATAAAGGTATGGAGTTATCTGTTTACCTTTCAAAAGTTTATACTTTAGATGAAGATTTGATACGGGATAGTATGCAACGTATATGTGGCTTTTGCATATATATGTGAAAATGAAGTGGAACGTTAAAAATAAGAGACGTCTACAAAGTTTTTGACTAAAGCCATCTGGCAAAAGAAGTCTACACCTTCATAGATTCCCAGATGGTCTTACTCCATCGCATTTTTATTACGCTGCATAATAATGGACTTAATAACTGAGGAAGGAATGTATTACAAAGTTTCCAAGATGGTCGTCCCATTGCGTCTTTTAGTAGTCCTACATAGACATCTTACATAGTTCTAGATTGTAAAAGGGGTGTTAAATTCCGTTCCGCTTTAAAATAACTAAGAAGCTACGTCATCAATAGCGACCAAGTATACAAAGATTAATTAATAAATTTTGTTCCAACATTTTGGGTCTAACTATGTCGTTGATCAGATTTTAATAAAATTTACTGTACAAGGTTTTGTAACATAGGTACTTTATATATAACGCACGGGTATATAACAGCTAGTGTTGTATAAAGTAAGTATCGAATTACTTCCAATCACTTAAAATTCTAGTAAGGTTTTCTATATAAATTTCTGCTGTAATGCAGAAGAAGGTAATAATCTCAATTGATGTTAGCGCCGAAGATCCTTTTTGGATCAATGACTCTAAGTGGGTAGGTAATAAAAGTCTTTTTCAGTTAACAGACATGAGGAATGGATATGTGTACACTTGGGGCAAATTGTTTGGCGATTTTGAAACTTTTACGATAATAACCGTTTATTTTGAGTGAAAACGTATGTCCTTTACATACGTATACGTACTGAGGATAATATTTCACTTCTTAACCCATTAGAGCTGCCAGCCCATATAAGCTTACCAGCTGGTATAATCTTCTACGAACTTATATAAGCTGATAAGCTTAAGCTTGTTAAGAAGCGAGATCATAAACTTTAAACCTTGTCATATATAACCTATGATTGTCAATTAAAATTGGGATGTTGACACCATTTATATTTAATTTTGTAATATCAATTCCGTAAAAGAATTTTCCGTTAGTTGTAAAACCATATTGATTTTCAATTATATTGACTCTACGATTTAAAATTCTACAAAAACTGCTTAATATTTAGTCAGTTGACCATACGAACTAGTGACGTCATATGTTGACAAGCCAATACAAAATCTATGAAGTGATTGCGTTTTGACATATTTTAAAAGTATTTCAATTGACTTGCCAGTCAACATCCCTATTGTGTTTATTTACATAAGTAATAAAATTGCACCCGTATGATGCGTTGTCAAATTGGCAACGTTGCCAAATAAACTCAATATAATTTATAGTTATTGTCAAAAATGCGACGTTGTCATAATATCTTTCAGATCCACTTCAGCTTTAGTGACGGGTATTAAATTAAACGTATGCATAGACCTAGTTACTGCATGCTCCGTTGAACTAAGATAAAATGAAACGACTTCTAAACTTTGGTGCTTAAAATTTAAGTGAGCCCGTCCCGATAAGGCTTCCGTGACATTTATTTGAATCGTCGCCAAATGGCCCTATTGTGTATATGACGGAGTGACTACACCGGAAGGGTAATAATGCAACTCGTTTCAGCGGTTCCAACGATTTGAGTCTCACTATCGCCACTCGTTCCATATTTAAAAAACTTTTTCCATACTTTTTCAATATTCAAAAAAACATTTAGGCTCCGCTATCCCCACTCGTCCCAAAAGTTCCGATAATTGGAGTCCCAGTAACGCCATTGAGATTGTTGAGACTTTAGTTAAGTAGAAAATAAATAAGGAAAGTTTAAACCGTAGTTACAGTCAATGCGGCCGTGAACAAGATCGAGGTTTATTCGACAGAGTTTAAAAGAAGTGGTTTAGTTAAGAATATCTAGACTACAAACGCTATCTACTATAGATCTCATTCAAAATCAGTGCAGGTTGCAAAAATCTGCCTAATCTACCTTAATCTTCTTAATATTTACTTATTTATAACAAAAATTTAAATTTATAAAAATTCAGTTTATAAAAATTACACATCAGAATGTGTAACATTTGCGTATATTATAGCCAAAGCTCCCGGTTAGCGCAAGCTCGCTCGGTCAAGAGCGCCTGGAGCGAACTTTCGGAAGCTTTCATTCAGTCGGCAACGAAACGATGGGGGACGCGGCCGCGTCGCCTCCTCCCGGCAAAGTTGCGAGATAAATAACGAACTGTTCCAAAACTTTGAAAGCCATATAATATAACTTAAAAAGAAATAAAACTTCAATTGCTATCTGCAAAAGTGACGTTCCAATTTCGAATAGAAAAATAAGTTCAATGGTGCTTAAAAAAAGAAATAACTTTCAATTGTTCATCTAAATGTGACAATGCAATTTCGATTTCAACAAATAATTCTTTTGTGTTTGAAACAAAGTGTCAATTGATATCTTTGGAATTCCAATTGTGATATTAATAAAAACGAAATTCTGTTGTTACAATGGTTCTCGAATGAAAACAATAACTTTCAATCGTTATCTTTTAAAAGGACGTTGCAATATCAATCGTAACAAAATATGTTGAAACGTTTCGATCGTAACATAAAATCGGATATTGTTTGTAATACAAGTAACGGACTATAGCGGGTTGTTGGTTTAACTTTTGTATGGTTGTTTGCGAAGTCGAAAGTTATGACTGTAATCGATTCTGACTGATGTTTTACAAGTGTTATTCAGTGATGGATGACTTGGAAAGATAGATGCGGATTTCAATATGCTCTGCTATGTAAGTCGTAGAAGTTTAGACATATGTTTAGATATAGTTCAGATGATTATGATCAATTTTTGAAACAAAATCTTAAAGGACATAAGAAGCTTAACACAATCATTCATTAGGCCAGTTGATTTGAAAAATATATCCACTACTTACATTTCATATTCAAGCTTCGCTATGATAAATAATAACGGATAAGAAGCAATGTATAACTAAGGTTTTACTGTCTAAACTCAAGCACCTTTAGAATGGATCTTCTGAATTGAATGCCAGTAACTTCATGTTAAGGGACCTATATTATCTTAATGTCATTTCTGATACTACTGAAACGAAGTAATATCGTTAAAGATAACAAGGAACTGTAAATGTCATCATGGGAATGTTGGGGAGATATTGCTGCGATTATGCGTAATGTTATGATATAAACATGAACATTAACATTATATACGAACAATTTAAGAATTATTATTTCTTTATAATAAGTATTTATTTAGGACGTTAATTTAATAACACTTGGTTGATTTTAGCGTTTTACACTATTATTATTTACTGTTCATGATTACATTTGAATTTCTCTTTGTTGTAAATAATAAGTCTTTTGACTTCGTAGAAACGTCTCTTCGATAGTCTGTGTATTTGTAGTGCCTTCGTTGGTTCTGGTTTCTTTAGTACAAATTGATAAGCTTTACATTGAAGTATCTGAAGTATAAGATGCGTCCATTAACACAGAATTAATTATGACAATTTGTATATTGCGTCATAATTGAATAAATCATAGCCTGAATCATTTTACTAGCGTTATGTCCCGTGCTTAGACGGGGTCCGCTTAGACCATGATCCAGGATTTAGCGAGTCTGGTAATTACATTGAAGCGACTGCCGATCTGACCTTCGTAACCCTGAGATAGGGGAACCAGAAAATTTTTGGATCATGGTTACAAATCCAAAGTGGTTTGAATTTGCAGGTTTCATCACGATGTTTTCCCTCACCGTCGAGCTAGTGGCATAAATACGTACATAGATTTGAAAAATCCAGAGGTACGTCCCCGGGTTTGAACCCGCACGCCTCGGTTAAGAGGCGCGTGTCCTTACCATTGAGCTACCACCGCTCTAAATAAATCATAGACTGAAAAAAAAATACAATATTTTAGCAAGGAAAGGAGCCAGCTATTTATACAACAACAGACATCGGTAAACAGATCTCTGGGCATCTTTAAAACACCCTTACTTATTACCCACTCCGGTAGAAAGATTAATTTCTTCGCGTAATCGGGCACTCATTACTTGAGAGATTATATTAATATTAATATTTCATTGTCCACATCTCAAATTGAGGACGCGCAGGAATCTGAAATTGTAATTACGACCGTTATGGCATAAATGAAACATGAAGCGACTTTACATTATTTATTTATTATTTTGAAGCCGTCAACTAAGCTATTATTATTGTTGAAGTGACGTAAAAGGGAGGCGTCTGCTTGCGAAGATATGGGACGTAAATTTAAAAGTCTGTATACCTACTACAGTTATTTTATTTGTTTTTAGTGAAAATATTTGACATACATATTGTTGTATTTAAAAAGAAACAAAGACATTTATAAATTACAAAGATGTTTTTTTATATATAAAAGATTATATATAAAAAAACATCAACAACAATCATCATTAGTAAGAACTAATATTATAAAGTCGTAAGTGTGGATGTTTGTTGCTCGTTTCTCGACAAAACGGCTGTCCTGATTTGGCTGAAAGTTGAAATGGTGATGGCTTATACCTTGAATTAAGATATAGGCTAAATTTTATTTTGAAAAATTCAAAGCTCCCACAGGAATTACATTTTCGAACTCCACGCAGGTGAAGTCACGGGCAACAGCTTGTTTAGATGTAATACAGAAAAGAATTGGTACTTAAATAATATTATTTGTATTGATTATGTAACCATAACACTGCAATGAAATAGTACATACTATTTCATACACATAAAAATGTTAATAGTATGTGATAATTTATATCTGGCCGCTTTAGAAAGCAGAAGCTTTTATTCATTAACAGTTTGTTTTGAGATTAATTTGACATTGTATAAACTGCAAAGGACATGAGAAAATAGTGGGTATAAAATGAAGAAATTAATAATTTTATCGCATCTCAAACGGTAAATTGAGTTGTAACTCTATAAATAACATGACACTTCTTGAAATTGTCCATCTAATCCAGCCCATTGCCCCGTGTTGATCTGGGACTTAAAAAGAATGTGCTAACTGTGTTTCTTGCCTAGCAAGTCGTAAAGGCGACTAATGGTATATCGGGTTTTGGGTATGTAATTGTGTAGGCGACAAGCTAGGTTTCTCGCCTAGCATGTCGTAAAAGGCGACTAATGGTATATATATAGCCACTTGTCACTACTTTTTCACAATTTTCCATCTAACCCAGTTCAGTTTTATTTTTGGCTGAATGTGCTTAAAGGGGACTGCTACCCCTTTGACTCTGCCTACCCCTTCAGGAATTACGGGTGTGATGTTATGTAACTTCTTGAAATTACTTAACAAAACATACATACGATCTCCTCTACAACGATTAATATAAGGGGAAAAAGATATACAATCTAGACATATAAGACTTGGCAAATTGCTACAATCAACAACAATATTTGTACCGTACGGCGAGCACAGCATAACATTAATAAATTATGAGAAAACCCTAACATTTTGTAAACTGTAACTTTATCTTTTACGTGATTTAACGGTGCTTGTAAAATTTTCGCGTGCAATCAGGAACCGGGGCGATTTCGTTTTGGACATTAAGGGCACGTATTTAGTAACATAAGTATGAATAATCGTCATAATTTAATATACAGCTATAATAAGCATTTTTTGCAGTATCAAAGTGACTTTTCGTTTAATTCGACGCGACCTATAAAACTGGGTTGGCTTAGTTGCAGCTGATTATTTTCTAAAAGAAAAAAACCTTTTACAGAATGGAATACTAATAATCTGTTTAACTATGAGTATATGCAACCGGCAATCGTCACTTAGCATGCTATGAATGCGCAAAAAGAGGGTATCATGACGCGGAGGTCTCAAAGCAGTCATAATAATAATAAAATGATTCATTCCATGTATTATTTCTTCTATTATTTTTTTTGTAATAAGTAGTCGCTTCTTAAAGTGTTTGGTGTACCTTATTTCATCATAATTTATTAGGTTCGGAAATGTTACTGGCAGATATAATTACATTCGCATTTATACCTCAAGTACAGATGTGGTATTCTTCGACACAAAAGATCTACACTAAATTTCTTGATACAGCCCAGATGAGTATATATGTAATGGCGAAAATATCCAAAAAAGTTACTTTTAAACTTAAACGAGGACAGTCCTTCGAGCGCATAATGGGGTCGGTTTGTTTGGGGTCCGTATAAAAACGTCCCCCAAATATTTTGTTAACAGCTGCGAATGACACACGCAGGCTAATGTAAGAAATTCTCGCATTGCCGAGCTTTGTTCAGCTTGTAAGGAGGTGGATGGCTTAGGAATACGCCAGCATTCTTTTTAAGGCGTGAACTGACAGGGTAGCTGAGCTAAGTTGGGTGCAATAAATTGCGTGTAAGAGAGTTTTAGAGCTATGAATTGTTGTATTTTCTATCCTAAGGCTAAGGTATTGAATCATTTTGTGGATAGTGTTTAATTTTAGAAGTCTGTCAATATCACTGATCATTCGTAATAAACTGAATTGTAACACAATGTTTCAGAACAGACTTTGCCATTCTACTGCTTTATGACTACGTGACAACTACTTTCCTTACCTCTCAGAATACTCTGCATTTATGAACAAAGACATTTACAGATTTTAATACTTTTGTCAGCGAAGCCGGGAATAAAATTGCACTTAATACTAAACATGGCTGATTTGTTCCACACATAATATACTTATAAGATATGATACTATCTTAGGGAGCGGTGGTAGCTCAATGGTAAGGACACGCGCCTCTTAACCGAGAGGTCTGGGTTAACACCAGGGCACGTACCTCTGGATTTTTCAAATATATGTACGCATTTATACCACTAGCTCGGCTGTAAAATGAAATGTAAATAACGAATGCCTAAATGTATAGGAACATTTAAGGCATGTGAGCCCTAAATAGTTTGTAACAACACGATATCATATACACAAAAGCACATGGTTCGTACGGATAAACGATATTTTATTGAGCGTGACCGACGAGCTGTCTTTGGTGATAACGGTTGATGGGGTCCAATACAATTAGTGTATATATAAATATAATATAAATCACATACATTGATCTAACTGCGAAGTAAGTAGCTTAAGCACTTGTTTTGCGGATATCAGAAACAACAGTGGTACCTATATTACAAATATTTACTTGAAAATACGCAGAACAAACACAAGTATTCATCATACGAATATTTGTCCTGGGTGGGGATCAAACCCACAACTTTTTGCGGCAGGATCACTACCGAATTATGATTATAATGCGCCGAATTATGATTATATGTATGTATCATGTATTTTAAATAATACATTTTTCCTGTTAGACACTTGTTTACATGTAAGTCTAATTGAAATATTATCCTTTCAAGTTCTATTATTGCTTTTCTAAGACCCTATTGGGTTTCCTACGACCCATGAGACCACATAACTGACCACATTTATTCAAAAGCTATCAAGAACCACGCAACAAGCGGCCCCATTACCCGCGCTTCGTCCAGGTAACCTGATATTACGAGCCCTATTTTTCCTGTAATTTAATTTGTTGCGGGTCGGATGGACTTGGATTTCCCTAGGGTGCAACTGAGCTCAACGGTGTGGTCTCCCATTGTGCCCGCTAGGGGGAGGGCAGGCGACCCATAAATAACGCTCTCATAATTTAGTGTGCAGTTTTAATTATTATTTAAAGCGTAGGTTGACAGGTCACGTTTTGGCTGTAAAGCGTTAACTATGTGTGCAGTGTTGAGGTAGTGTTTCCAATTTTAATGAGAGTCTTGTAATTAGTTAGAGTTAGGTAACGGAATATTGTAATTCGTAAAATCTAAATTTAATTAATGCACACACAATGTTTGGACACTATTTTTTTTTTCTACATATTATATTTTTAAGTCTATACCATAGAAAATAAAATGTAATAGCATAGATTCTATACTATTAAATTTTGACTGAGTAAACTATATAAAATAAAATTAACTATTACTGACTTGTAAAATTATATGAAATATAAAAATTAACTAGCTTAAAATTGCTATAAAATTATATCACCTATCTGAGAACATTTGATATGTTACTCACGAATGAAGTGATATTTTTTTTATAACCATGCCTTTAATTATTTTCTAGACTGCTATTGTTATCCGACTAATGAAAAAACAGCCCCAAGGAGCATTATATATTAACTACAGTTCAACTTTAAGACACAACTGCAAAACTACTGGAACTACTTTGAGGGATTACTGAAATGCAAATTACCTCTAAGATCGCGGTTTCGTTAATAATTCTCAAAGCAAACCCAAGTCGAATCTAGATTATCCGTCCCAGTTAAGGAGATGAGATCAAAAAGATTTAGTTAGTAAATCTTGTCGCGTCTTGGGGATTAAATAAAATTGTAATATTTACAGGCGTTTCATTTGATTTGATTAGATTGTGCGGGTGTATGTGTGATGTAATATTTTTTTTAACACAGCAATGAGTTATGATCTTTTATGTTCGTCTGGGAAAAAGATATATCTTGTGCGATTCCTATAAGCCTTTAAATAGAAGAACTCCTTCTTGGGCCAATATAGCCTTAGTATATATGTTACTGGCAATCTGTTTAATCCGGTGATTTATAGAATGCCTATGCCTAATGCCATAGAATTATATAGAATGCCTAGGTGTTCTATAAAGTACCGGAAATAAAGAGTTCAGGCAATGTATGAAATATATTTTATTTTATAATTTGCCTAGGTATTGTATATAATACCGAAAGTACGTCAGGTAATGTATATAATAGAGTGTGTACATTAGCCGAAAGTTTTGTCAGTAGGGTCCTGAAATCTTACTCTTCTCTTAAAGGGTCCTGAATAGTATAACGCAAAGTCCAGCACGCTCGCACGCGGTAAGATGGAAATCTACTGAATACCACTTCATGGCATCTAACAGGAATTTTAAACTACTGCAGTACCAACCCCATAGCTAAACACCTAAGTCAAGATAATAAGTCGATTATCCACTTCAGAATATTCGCGTGATGGGACCATGATTTACCTAGTATGCTCCTGTCATACCTGGCACGGAGCCAAGTCTCGCGGATGAAATAAAACGGGAATAATGACTGGCGTATAATTTGACTTGGTTGGTTTGTGCGAGGTCGTAATTGCCTCAGATAAGTGCCTCTGATATATACGTCAAGGTAATTTCGTTTCTCGTTAATTCTGTCGTGGTCTTATTGTACGCTGGAACACGCTGCCTGTGGTTTTGAGATCATTCAGGACGTATTTTTGACGCGTGTCAAGATTGGCGTTAGGGAAGAATTTTAGAAGTTTTAGGTTAAATATTTACGTATTAATGGTGCTTAAAATATTATATTAGGTTAACGATTACTAAGTATTGATATACTTGTGTATACCTAGTTAGGTTTACATATACACGTACTATTATGCCAGCCGAAGGGGAGCAGGAGTCCTTCGTCTGGGGTTAGATGATGGAAAATTGTCCTCATTATTGTTACAATCGCGAGTTTTACTCCTACTTATCTACTTCACAGATTATGATAATATTTAGCACGACAAAATTTCGAACCGTAAGTAAAAAACGTGACGTTTTATCCCGAGAAAATTTTATAAAACAGGACTCACAATAGCGTCTCTTTAACAGAGCAAATACAGAAAGTCATGCAAAAATACTGTTAAAATACTTTGCAAACCTACATTTACATCATCACGCTCGTAATCCCCGAAGGGGTCAGAGTCAAACGGGCAGCTAGCTCCCTTAATCACATTCAGCTAAAAAATAAAACTGGGCTGGGTTAAATCAATTGTGACAAGTGGCTAGCTCGTCGCCTACACAATCACACACCCAAAACCCGATATACCATCAGTCATCTTTTACGACATGCTAGGCAAGGAACACGGTTGGCACATTCTTTTAAGTCCCAGATCAACATGAGACTAAAATATTTTCTCTCTTTTTAGTTCGGAAACCGTGAACACGGAATAAGGGCTGGTGTATAATTTGGTTTGGTTGGTTTGTGAGCGGCTATAATTGGTTCAGATAAGTGCCGCTGATACAAGCGCCAAGGTAATTCCGTTCGTGTCCCCCGTGAGTTGTGTCCTTGGTGGTCATTTGTGCGGAATGGAACCCGCACTTTTTGTTTGTAGATCCAGCAGAAATATTCAGGAAGATAAACTACCTGGATACGATGAACTTTCTATTGTAGTGTCAAAACCTAATTTATACACGACAAGCTACCAAGTTCTATGATAACACAGGGATGTATTTTCGTTTAAATTAATTTATGGGCTTTTGTTCTCTATATTCTGTAAAATAAATATGTCGTATTGATGTCATTATTAATTATATGATGTTATACGTATGTTTATAATATGTAAAAGTTTCTGAGTACAATATTACCTTAAAAATACTATATCCAGTCATTAATTATTATGTATATCAGGAAATAATCTATCACAACATTACAGTAATCGTATTATATTATTAAATAAGGCATTACCTACAAACACTGAATCAATTACGCCTGGGGTTGCTTGGTAGGAAAACCGCTTGTTCCACGATTCAAATACAGATATGGCTATAATGAGTCAATCTAATTACTAACATCTAATATATAAATCAATATTAATCAACCAAATGTTTCTCTGCTAGGTTTTTGTGTTGTATTTCCTGGAGCGAGACCATAAATATTACTTATAACAAAGATAAATCAAATACAGACACGTAATCTCTATTGCGATCGTAATGTGCCTAACCGGCGTTTGTCTATAAAATAATCCATTTAGTTGGTGCTTCTGTATTGTGTACTAGCAATATAGTAAGTACTATAAGATGTATTGTCTTATTCGTTTATGAGTGCCCGTGGGAATACGGATTGGGTTTATTAACATGATTCTAGGTTCGATATTCGTATATGTATTGCGTTTCAGTGTTATTCCTTCTGAACTTCGAATAAAAGGATTCTTTATTTAGGCATAACAATGTTCGTATATAAAAATACATACATAACATCACGCCCATAATCCCCGAAGGCGTAGACAGGGTCAAAGTCAGTAGGTCCCTTTAACCACATTCAGCTCAAAATAAAACTACATGGAAAATTATGAAAAAGTGACAAGTGGCTAGCTTGTCGTCTACACAATCACACACAAATAACAAAACATCACGCCTACACAATCACACACACATAACAAAGGCAAAAGTTTACAAGGTAAAAATATTTGATGCTGCGGTAAATCCGTAGAATTGTGTAGTGAAAGACTCAGATAACAGCTACTAGTAAGTAGTGTCTTTAATTCGTGATTTCTTAAAAAAAAGGCGTGGAAATTATTGTCCATAGGTTTAACGAACTACAGGTATCTAAACACCCCTAAGGTGATTCTTGGAGCTCAATAGAAAAAAGCTCTTTCTTCATACAAATACCCGAAGATTTTCATTATAACCTATATATATATATATATATATATATATATAGTATATATATATATATATATATTTCATTAATACTACCGTATCGTACGTAACCAAAATGCAGATTTTATATGTAATATTTAATGCATTCCGTGTAGTACATTTTAGTTTAACACCAAAAGTTAGACTATTATCTTATGCAGTCTAAGTACTACTCGCTTTTGCACTTCCCCGTCACTTCAGCGCAGAACGTACTTGAAACTTGCTCTGACGTAGCGAAACGCTATTTCGCTCTTACTTTATAAGAACTCGTCCTGTCTGAAAGAGATGGAAGGCCAAAAAATGTCCGCTTCTTTCACGGTCAAACCCTCAATTTGAGCGCAGGAACTATTACAAAATGCGGTATTATGCAGGACGCGACGTAAATGTCGTATCCGACAAACGTTACAATGTAACGAATGGCAGGGATCAGACTCCGTTCTGATTTCTTACAGTAATTTAAACTGGACTATACTCAACTAACAAGGAACTGCGCTTATTAATTTACTTGCCCTCTCAAAAATAAGATAAACATGGTTTACTTGTTCAATGAGGGTTTTCAAAAAATAAAAACCGCCAGATGGCGCGAGGGAGTCTCGCGGTCTTATCACTGTCACTATTGGATCTTTGTTGACAGGACCCTTCATAATGTGAAACGTATGTCAGTTTGTTCTGACAACTTACCAATGACGAATGCGACAAGACCGTACGTCACAGTTACACCATCTTTTGGATGTCTTAATTGAAAAAACCTTCATTATGCATCAATCCTTACTCTTTTTGCTTTTTTTTAAAGTTATTTCGCCTAAACCACTTAACCGATTACGATGAAATTAAAAACAAGCAAAACTATCGACCTTAAGAAAGGACTTGGAATACTTTTATCCCGACAAAATTATTGGTCTTCCGGGACGCATTGTAATACACCCTATTTTACGCCGGTCCTGCAGGAAAAGCCTAGTAAATTCAAGTATCAAGAACAGCCTTTTTTCCAACCAAAGATATAAAGATAGTAAGTAAAGTCTATCTTTTGAAGAACTCTTTAAATTGTACAATAAATACAGTTTGAAAAAATTATATTTTTGTGGATTCGTTGTTATTAAGTAATTTGATACCTTAAGATAATATAGAGTGTAATAAGGAGCGGTGGTAGCTCAATGATAAATGCGGTGGTAGCTGAATGTCTGGTTCTCCTATCTTAGGGTTACGAAGGTCAGATTGGCAGTCGCTTCAATGTAATAACCAGACTCGCTTTATCCTGGATCATGGTCTAAACGGAACCCGTCTAAGCACGGGACATAACGCAAGGAAGATGAAAAAAATATAGAGTGTAAAATCGAGATACTTTTTAAAAATCAGATTACTGCTATCTTCCACACTGTGCTTGAACTGAATTTATCCCCAATGTCATGTGAACTAAGAGGAGGATAAGTTAAGCAGTTCTGACAAGTTATCCTTTTACCCTGAGCGGAGCTGCGGCAAATCTGTTTTGTGGTTTGAAGAATACAATCTTTTTAGTAAGGCTTCTAGGCGAGTAGTGAAATGAAATTAGTTGAAGAACAAAGGTTAAGAGGTTTGTTGGAGCTCGTGTCAGATTTGTAAGACTTTCAACTGAGAAGTTTTGAAGCGAAGTTCGGAAGAAAATGCACTTTAAACGGAGTTTTGTGCAGTATCTGACAGGTTTTGTTAAGCTGTAAACATGTTGTAAATTTCTGAAGCTGTTACTAAAAGCGTGTTTTATTTAGAGACTTTTAATACTTGAATGAGCAATTTGTCTTTGTTTTAATGTATCTTAAATATGCTTTTGATTTTTTTTTTACCAAATGAGAATCAAGTGACAACAGTTATAGATAAAATAGGATCACAATCTGATTTATAGTTTAGAAACGCATTTAAAACAAAAAACAATTATTTGTTTTTTTTTTTTTAATATAGAAAGATGGCCTGAACGTAAAGACAAAATTCATATACAGTCTGTTTGAAGATTAACTTCGTGTTTATACTTATATTTATATGGGACCCTCGTACTCTCTCAGAATCGCTTGATTGAGTGGCTTTACTTACAATATACGGACCCTTCCGGGCAACATAAATCCTCACTTAATAAATAGAACGACCAAAGTATGAAATAAGCAGAAAGTTCTGCTTACTTTTGTGTTTTTAAGCAAAAATAAGCTTGGAAGATCGGCCTGATAAAGAAATGGTGTAATACCATTCGAAGCGCTAGTAGTTCCGATATTTCTTATTGTACAAAAGCGAATTCTGTTTATATACGTAGAACAGAATTCCCGAATACCTTAATTAAACTTATTTATTTGATGTTTTTGACAAACAGTTATCAAAAGAAAATGTGGCGATAAATTTATTTGGCGGTAAACATTCGATTGATCATTACATTCAAGATGTGCTATAAATAGTAATTAAGTCTCCGTTACCTATAAACAGAGGAACCAGACAAATTACCTCTTGGGTTAACCCATAGTTATTTGAATGTGAAAGTTTTCTTATACTGATTTATGAATCATTACTTAAATTCATAAAACCAGATTTTTACGTAGACAATCTATAATTTTTGAGCCATGATGCCATCACCTCTTATGTTTAACTTGTATAATGTTAGTGGAATCAAGGTAAGTATACACTTTTCTTGGTCTTTACTCTTACACATAACTTAAAGAAACAGACTAATAGTAATTTATTAGTGTAAGTGGTAAGTAACCGTCTACGTCGCAGCGTATATCTTTAGACAAAGCACACCCCACAGTATCGTTAATTTGGACTGTACTGCAGCTGTGTAGGGACACTGCATCGGGACACGGGCTTGGCAAACCAATTTTCAGATTAAGCCCTAGCTCAGATATATCGTTGCTTTAGTCAGCTACATGCACAGTTGCAGAGGAGAGTAATCCCCAAATCAAGATTATGTGCTGTGTTGTCCAGACTTTGTGTGTACCTTGATCATAGATTTAGAATTTCTGGTTTGGTCTTCTGAAGGCATTTGGAAATTTGTTATATATTAACAAAACTATTTAGTTAATGAATTATGACAACATCATAAGTTTGAGAGTGGTTGTTCGTTTGTTATGATTTAACGTTTTAACAACTTGATCATCCTGAAATTCTAGTGTTGTGTTGAAAATGTTGGTGATGTGTAAAAGGAATTCCTTTTGTATTTATACGATGACGAACTATACTAAATATATATGCTTAAGATATTATAAACTTGCGCTTGTTATTAAAAGACATAATACATATTAATTCGCAAAACTATCCAATAAGCCCAATTGGGTATTTTATTCAACAAAATTTTATAGCGCGTAAGTTAGATTATCAATAAATATTGGATACGTATTTTTTGCTTTATGTAGTTTTTAGCGGTGGTAGCTCAATGGTAAGGACACGCGCCTCTTAAGGAGTGCGGGTTCAAACCCGGGCACGTACCTCTAGATTTTTCAAGTCTATGTACGTACGTATTTATACCACTAGCTCCACGGTGAAGGAAAAACATCTTGATGAAACCTGCAAATTCAAACAACTTTGGATTTGTAACCATGATCCAAAAATTGTCTGGTTCCCCTATCTTAGGGTTACGAAGGTCAGATCGGTAGTCGCTTTAATGTAATTACCAGACTCGTTAAATCCTTGATCATGGTCTAAGCGGACCTCGTCTAAGCACGGGACATAACGCTAAGGAGATGATGATTTTTTGCTTTATCTAATACTCTAAAAATTACAAAGATACAGCGCTTCAAAGATCTTAAATGGGGCGCTTCATGTCACTTGGACGGTAAAATATTACGCTCCTAGTGACGTCGTGGCGGTACTTTAATGCGCGGTATCTTCACAATATTTAGTTTGCTGAACAAAATAAAAATACTTAAGCAATGTTGGAGGACTATACATTTTTTTTAGTAAAATAGCTCATTGTAGAACAATTACAGATTTAATGCTCTCGCACTAACAAACTATTCGAAACAGACGCCGTTGCATTGCATTGTTGCAATTGTTTTAGACTGACTGGCAGACACTTCTGTATCTATTGTACCGTGAATGTATTTAAGCACTACCTTCATAGCATCATTGTTACGTGTTTGCTCTCCAAGAGCGTAGATTACGTAAAAGGCATTGTAGTTAGTCAGAGATTATAGTACTTTACAATCTCAGTTTACTTAGTCGGAAGCTTGCCAACTCGCTAGTAAAATTGTTCCCAAATTAAGCCGAAGCTCAGATTTACCGTAGTTGCCTCTTACGCTGCAGATGCGTCAGGGAGTGGTCTGTAAATACGGGCGGGGTTTGCTCTCACGCTGACAAATGATTCTGCAGCAGCATCATTCGCCTCTAAATATAAGAAGCTTCTAAGCGAAAATGTGGCATGGCTTTGTGACCTGAAAAACTAACGTGGCAATGCTAATATAAGGCAGTAAAAACTGAACATTGAGAAGTAGAAGTGTTCATGTGTTAATTCCAAAACTTTCATCTTATTTCATACGGATATTTTCGTATTATTGAGGTGCCCGACATATAACATACGACTCATTATCATCGAGTTAGTTGGTCGAGCTTAAAACAAAAGTCTGTACTATGATATTTTGTTTATATTTTAATGACATTTATCCCATTAAAGGCGGCAAAATAAGCATATGCCCGCTGGTCAGAAGTTTTCGTAACTTATGCACAATAGCAACGCCTAAGATGTCTATCACCGTTCTACTTTGGAAACTAATCGCGACCTTAAAAGCAAATCTCCTTCTGTAAATTATCTTCATGAAGTAAACTTGCTTAGACATATTCTCAGATTAAGCAGAAGCCCAGATTTATGTAGCCCAAACGCAGCTACAGCACACAGTCGCCTGATCGAGTGGTCTGTAAATAAGGGCCGGATTTGCTCTCGCGCTGACAAATGGTTGCGCGCCGAACGTCGTTCCTCTAACTTCACCGCAAGTTAATTCCATTGATTGAAATCAGGGTTGGGGCTACGCATATTTTGTCGCGGATTTAAAAGGGAAACAGAAGTTTGCGGTTGCTGTTTGTGTTTGGGTCTTCTTGATTGCCCCCGGTCAGTTCTTGCGCGATCTTCGATCTTGCTGTTGTTTTGATTTGTGGCGTCCTTTGTTGATTTTAACAAGATATTTTAGAGAGCGTCATTTGTCTTGCTTTTTACGCACGTTATGATAAGTATTCTGTTTGAATTAGATTTTGAGGGATTGAATTTATAAGGCTGTGAATTCGTTTGAATGGTTTCAGTCATGAACTACAGTACCAAACTGAGGTAAAAACGTATGTTAGTTTTGTTTTGGAGAAACACAGATTAACTCTTCTAGAGGAGGATCGACCGACGAAAATCTGTTTTTAAGAAAAAAAGTTATTTTTAATAAGATTTTTAATACCTTAAAGATTTTAAAGTGTTCATTGCTAGTGTCTATTGATGTTAAAAATATTATATTAATTGCTTACTTAAACCTATCGAAACAAAACTCTCCTTTCTTATATTCATCATTTCGAGGAGTCGAAATCGCTAAGTTTAGTTTGTTATTTCCTTATTGGTGAAACCAATCAAATTCTTCATCGCAATCTTACATTCGCTGTGAATGGATTAGCCAATCAACATGAAAATATTATTTGATTACTTGTAGCAAGAATAGTGAACCTTTTATATAAGTAAATATTTGCCAATTTTCCTAAATACAGGTTGATTGTTGTCGTCGAATCCATTGGTTTTATAATTATAACAAAACAATTTATTCAATATGGGGAATTTAAATGCAGGGTTAAAAACTGTTAATCATAGGCATCACATTTTTGTCCGACTAGTCTTCAAAACGACTCAAACAGATTTTTCGCAACTTTCGTTGGCCGATAACTGGCATTACAAGAAGTAACTTAGCCTACTTATATATATATTTAAAAAAAAAATTGACCCGCAAAAAAAATCTCCTTGTCTCTAATATAGTTGCTGTGGATATAATTGAATTAAATGCTACCGTACATCCCTAAGGTCCCATTAAAACGACGCGAGCTTGTCCCGTATCATTGGCGGTAGTTGTTCGGAATATTCGTGCGTTTAGAACTTCCCAGCCCTTAATTGAGCGGCTTCCTGGCCTCGGTGTAAGCTGCGAAACCTTAGCGAACTTGATGTTGTTTGAAACGTTTGATACTGTTCCCGAATTTGGTTAGCGGGTAATGTTACAATTTCATTATTGCGGTTAAACTAATATTGTTGTATACAGTAAATGATCTAACGGGATAATTATAATAGGGTCACGGATTACAATCAAATATTTAGTTATTGGTTATTATTGCGTTATTATATTTGACTTTGTGCACAAAGCAGTGTCATTTTAATAATGTCGGCAAATTGTAGTTGGCATGGTATTACCGTTATAGAGTCCATTCCACTTATAAGTGGAAAATGCTCTGTTGCAAAACCACATCTCGTATTGAACTTCGCTTAATTAATGCAAATTTGCTATGATTTACTCAAGTGATGGATGTTTGGAGACATATTTAAGTATGTATATATGTTGCTGTTTGGGGGGTGCTCAAGAGAAAATTATTGAACCTACTGATAGGTACAGCTACACACTTGCACGTTATCATATCATGGCGCCATTAGGTTGCACTTGACACACAAGTTGAAAACCAGTATCGAACAAACCGTTTACCGACAAAAACTTCTCTGTAGCACGATCATAAGAAAATCCCGGCATAATACCGAAGTTGAAAAACAAATTGTCCCATGTTGGTCTAAAACTTAAAAAGAATTTGTCAACTGAGTTCCTTGCCCAGCATGTGGTAAATGCGACTAATAGTATATCGGGTTTTGGGTATGTGATTGATGTGCGACGAGCCAGGCACATGTCACTACTTTTTTACAGTTTTCCATCCAGTTTTACAGTTTTATTTTTAGCTGAATGTGGTAAAAGGGTCTCGCTGGCCCTTTGACTCTGCCTACAGGGGCGTGATATTATGTATGTATATATTTTTATATACCTATCCCTTTACTCGAACATAACCTCTAAGATAAAATAACCTAACATGACATCATTACCATTCAACTAACAAACACCTAAGTTTTCTCTAAAGAATTACAAGAAAAGTCAAAAGAACTACGAACAGCTACAAATAACGTACGCTTTAGCAGTTCGCAAACGATTCATCATTGGCACATAATAATGTTTCTCATTTTAGTTGACGCGCCTGCTCTGATTAATGATTGCAGCCCAATGAAATGTGAAATTGTGACAAGTCTGATTCGTTGATGTATGGTGTAATTAACCTTCGAACAGCGAATTTTATGTCCTGTGCTGGCTTTTGCACGCGGATTTGCTTCCGTAAATGCTTTTTTTCCTGACGAGTTTTATACTGAATATACTAACCAACTAAGTAAACTTCACGCCACTTACCTAGCGGGGTAGGCAGAGAGAACCGAACGCCATAGGCACGATCCTTACACACCTCACTCGCCTCTTCAACAATCATGATCCTTTTCATACAAGCTCCACGGTTTTTATGACTCCTAACATCAACTTCTGCTAATATACGACCAATCTGGTCGTAGTAGGTGAGTATGAGCTTTCCGCGGCTACTACATCCTTTCACTTTCGCATTGTATATCTGTTTAGTCAATCTTTCGTCATCCATTTTTTCCACATGTCCGAACCACCGGAGCATGCCTCTTCTTACCTTGACTCCGACGCTCTCTTTCTTACATCATCATTCCGAACGCAGTCTGTGAGCGATACACCGCTGATTTTCCGCAGCGCACGCGCGATAGTCTATCTATCTTATATCCTTCGGGAACAGTTCTATCTATGGTGCACTGTACTGACAACGTATATGCAACCACAGAGTATTAATATACTACGTACAACAGAGGGTCACTGCCCATACTTGAAAGTTACTGCTATAACTCGCGCAAGAACAGCGACAGTGTTGAGTGATTGGAACTACAGCAAAGTTTAGTCTGTTTGTCAGAAATAATACAAAATGGCGCTACAAGCGCAGGTTAGTTATTTCTTAGTAATAATACGCCATCTGTGCAAAATTCATGGTTTTAAAACAAAGATTATTTTGGTTTGCTTCTGAAGAAAATATTTTATATTCATGTTTTGACCTAAATTTTATAAATTATCTAAGAAATTACGTAAATAACTTATTTCATTTTTTAAAAGTGAGATAATAACGTTTTTATTCAGTTGTATCTCTTAATCAGTCTAAATGATACCTGTAGCGACATCTGTCTGTGTCAAGTCTATACAAAATCTAAAATGTATGTGACTGACCAGACATGATGCAACTTAAAGACTTAATCGGGGCTTAATATTGGGTGAGCACAGAATAATAAAGACAGGTCTTGCAAATGACTATAAAAAGTTTTTAGACTATTTATCTAAACCGTTTATATAATTTTTTTTTTGGGTGAATATGGTTTAAGAATCTTATCGCTTCTTAAACTCTTCCGGCCCCTTCTGTGACTGCACGCGTGATAGTATTTCATAACATTCTTCACAAAAACAGACCATCAAAACTCGCTGCAATCCTTTCAAAACATAAAATTCACAAGAATCCGAAAAACAACATTATTGGAAGCGCGAATCTCAATTTTATATCATGCCCTATCCTTTTCCCGGCTCAGTCAGGAGAGTTCGTCGTATTTTTGCGGAGGCAAAGACAACAGATCCGCACCGACAGTCGGCACACTCTCGGGTACTTGAATTGAGTCCAGAGACAATATATTCTTGGACTCCTTCGTAAATAGGGCTATAGAGGTAATAGTAAACCCTCGCCTTTTACAAAAGTCTGGATTGCTAAAGAAAAGCTTTGATTTCTCTGTCAATCACTACAGTTTGTTCCCGGTCAGAACAAGTTCCCACGCGTTGTTAAATCGCAGACCAAATTTAACAAGAAAATTTGTAGGTATGTTGTTCTTGTATTTCAAAATATGAAACACCTGTTTTTTCGGGATAGTATGTCATAAAAGGCGACGAAACATTTGCCCCTAGCGGGATTCGAACCCGCGACCTTCAGTTTCATTGCCAGGGTCTCTGACCACCCGTCATACAGATACTAATAAAAGCAGGGATTGAATTATTAGTATCTCATATTATTTAAGCTAAGAGTAACGTAATTATAGTGTACATTATAGTCAAGTTCATCCAAGATGCGTGGGACGCGTATTGACGAAGGGATCGCCTATAAACCGCTTTAACTTAGATTAATCACGTAGCAATCAACAATCTAACACATTTGCCGAGTCATCTTACGGAGACAAGACTATCGATCTGAATTGATCAAACATTGGAAGTCAAGGCCACACTATCCTATTATTGTGCCAACACCATCATTACGTCGACGAAAGGTAGTGGTAGCTCAATGGTAAGGATACGTGCCCCTTAACCGCCGGATGCGGGTTTAAACCCCTAGATTTTTCAGGTATATATACAAAAAATTTAGTTGTAGAATATACAACATTTTAGTCAAATAAATTTAGTCTTTCCGCTAATTATATGGTACGCAAGAAAGAAAACAAAAAACCTGACTGCAAATTAAAAATATAACTGAAAAGCAAAAGCATGCTACAAACTATTATTTATCTCTTTCTTTCTCTTTTCTTGTGACTTTCTTTAACTTTAGCTACTTACTGTTTCACTTTCTCTTCTTTAGCTCTTTGTCACCCCAAGGCACCCCTTTTCCCTCTAAAGTATTACATAACTATGTGAATAAATATTACTAGAATGTTGAAAAAGGTTTATCGGCGGGAACAAGCTATGTCAAGCGAGTGGTGGTTTACAAAATAGCTAAATGCTCCCATATCTTGTTTCCGCCTGCAATACTTTTTCCAACACCGAAAAAAGTATTGTCGACCCTTAACCAAGTATGCAGATAACCTAATTACCACACTCTTCACCTGCATCGTCTTAAAAACAAACTCATTAAAATGTCTTATGAATTTTCTTCACTTCAGTGTAATCCCCATAGTGTAAGACCACAAACAATAAATTTACTGCTATCGGCAAACGTGCTTAAGTGGTCCAAACTTGAAACCATAGACGCTAAGTTTTAACGACACGCCGTAAAGTATTCTGTGTGCATTAGCCTCCACTATGTCCAACGGGTAGAACCGTGTAACTGAAAATTTCGTCTTTTTATTTTACAAGCATAAACGAGTACCGCTTCAAACTTCTTTTAATATCGGCTGTAAAAGCTTCTAAAGGAAAGTACGTTTTAGTGACTTTTGGTCGGAAGGAAAATTTTATAGGGGATGAGCAAACATGGCGTGTTTTTTTTATATTTTGGTAATGTTGATTATTTTTGTCGACATCTGTGCTATTGGGTGTAAATATTACGAGAATTATACCAAATTTCCTTTTTTCCAAGTTCATTTTATGTAAAGCATCGATTAAATACGAGCAGCAAAAATTTAAACTATATATTTCGTTTTGTAAATCAAAAAATAAAAGAAGGAATAACTAGTATTTTTTTATTATTTCGGACTAATTTAATTATACTAACTTGATATGTAATTTTAAATTAACATCATTATTTTATAAGACACGTTTCTCATCCCTCCTTTCATGTTTATTTTTAATTTCATATCTAACAGGTTTCACATATTACTGGGCTACTCTGTAATAGCCTGAATTTCAAAGTTACATTTTATACGCACTATAAATACTTCAAAGGTCTCCGTGGTTACTAACAGTAAGAGTACATACCCTTACCTTTACATACAAATATACATACATATATAACATCACGCCTAAAGTCCCTGAAGGGGTAGGCAGAGTCAAAGAGGCAGCAGGCCCCCATTCAGCCAGAAACAAAACTGGGCTGGGTTAGATGGAAAACTGGAAAAAAGGCTAGCCTGTCGCCCACACAATCATATACCCAAAACAATCACATACCTTTACATAGTTATTAGAAAATAGGAGAGTTTGGTACAAGCTATTCCGCCTAAATTATTTGGCTAATTTGTGTTATCAAAGATTTGATTTAGATGTTTTGTCTTCTAAGATCCCTTCGAAGTTCTAATCCTATTGTCTTAGTCCATTTCAAGATATAAAAACCTAGACAGGAAGAAGTTTTGAATAAAAAATGCATTGAAACTAATCAATTGAATGGAAAAGATTTGGGCATTTTGAGAAGTTACACGTACCTTTGGCATTGTTGACATAGGATGAAGTCATTACTTAAGATGTCATCTTGCTTGTTTTTGAGACCATTCAATCCATACAATATCATAAATCCAAAAGTAACTCTGTCCGTCCAGTTGTCTTACTATTTTAATCCTAAACTACTTAAGCGATTGTGATGAAGTTTTCCACAGTTAAAGATTGACCCTTGAGAAAGTACACAGGACAAAAATTTATCTCGGGATCACAGGACACTTGATAGAATTCGTAAAAGACTGAACTTCTCGCTGGCGGAACGACGAGCAAATGCTAGTTAACACATCAAAAAGTGTTACCCTTTACACTTTATATCGGAGCAATACAAAATCGAGTAGAAGCATGAAACAATTATTTCATAACAAAGCAAATCGTTACAAGTAACAATATCGATTGTACTAAAAACAACATTGTAACATAGTTGTTCACTACGTGCCACACCCCCGTAATATTTCTACTTATTTGGATTCTTTCATCAACTTGAGAGCTTTCCTGTTTTACGTATGTTGTCGGAAGGTTGGACCAATGTTTACTTAATCAACGCTTGGACTGAAACGGTCCTTCTTTGTTATATTGTTTATTGAGAACCTTTGACTTTGTAAATTGGGTATTGGATTAGAAAAGTAAAATTTACGAGATTACACGTATAGAATCAAAATGCAGTGATTAATCAATACAATCTTCCTAGTTTTTTTTTTATGTGCAAGAAATGAGTGTAGGATATGTATATCTGCGTGAGATTGTGTGGCCATTTCTCTCAGTTTTTTACAGAATATACTCACATAGACTTAAGTGACATAGATTACTATATACTTATCTGGTCGTATTAATAATCGTGATTCTGGGTATTAATCCAATCCCGCGCTGAAAAACGACTGCATTAAATAAAGTAAGCGAAAATGTTATTTTTCATGTAAACTTTACCATATAGTCACCAGGCTTATCGCAGGAGCGATCGCTTTAAACCTATATCATACGGCGGCCGACCCATGAATTGTACTCACAAAAGATTTCATGTAGCCATATCTTTAATGAAGATCTTAATCCTTTATAGAATGTTATAATTTTACACATAGGCTTATCACATTCATTAATTTAAAATATTTTAATGTTCTTACTAGCACATTCCAGCTCATTATTTCACTGACAAATTAAGAGTGAGCCCATTGTTCCGTGTTGGTCTGGGACTTAAAAATAATGTGCCAACTGTGTTTCTTGCCTAGCATGTCGTAAAAGGCGACTAATGGTATATCGGGTTTTGGGTATGTGATTGTGTAGGCGACAAGCTAGCCACTTGTCACTACTTTTTCACAATTTTCCATTTAACCCAGTTTTATTTTTGGCTGAATGTGGTTAAAGGGGACTGCTGCCAGTCAAAGGACTCTGCTTACCCCTTCGGGGATTAACAGAAAATGTTAACAGAAAATTTTTATGGTTGGTACATTTTTGATATTGGTAAATTTCTTAATGGTATTTTTGCGTAAAAATAATTGTGTTTTCACCGTTTCAGCTTTTTTATTAAAAAAGTTTAGTATGTTTTCGTTTAGTTTTTTACTAAGGTAGATTTCAGAAATTTTACAATTGTGAAAACACAAGTTTTCGCTGGAAATATAAGTTTCGCTTTCTATATGTTTTGCCTCGTGTATTCAATAAAAATAGAGAAACGATAACTCGTATTAAGTATATTGGTTGTCGGCATTCTTTGAAAATGCCAACCCAATGGGAATTGATCCCTTCCATTTTTCAAGTAGAGTGCTCTGTATCATATATACAAATAAGGCCTAAGTTTTTATATTTATAAACTTAGGCTATAATCATTTATAATAATAATAAATAATACGTTTTCCAGACTGATACACCAGAGTGACGAATGTTTGTAGGAAATATTAAATATTTTAGGAATGTTTATCTACAGAAGTATGCTTATGAAATACTAAAGAAAATTAAAAATCTTCATGCACATTTATGCAATAAACAAAATAGATTGTTTTAATATGCTTAAGTAATCTAGATCAGAAATCCCACAAAACTAACAACTTAAGTCGTATAAAGTCTCCAGAACAGTTAGTTACATATAAAATGGCGATGCTAACCGTTATAGCTCGAGAGCAACAAAAAAGTTTTTTATGACTTACGCCACTTTACGTAAGAGCCGCGCAGAGAGACTTAAATCTCGTTGAGTTCGTTCAATAGTTCCAATATATACTTAGCCGAGACGCTATTAGCATTTTACGATCATTGACGTAGCTCTGTAATTAGTAAAATTTATCTTTTACAGCTATAGATAATGGAAGGATTCAAATATTTCTACCCGACCACGACAAAAAGGGAATGAAGGTTTTAATAGTCTTTGTATTTATATTCGAATTTACATGCGTCATCTAAACTGTTTATTTGATTTTGTCGAATAATATGTTTGTTTTTTTTTTGTAGCAAAAATATCGTGCAAAACTGTCACATTTAGGCATCTGCGGGCGTGTCCTATGATCTTCTGTTTTGGTTCTCTGGTATGACGGTCTCATCGCGTTAAATCCAGGATTAAGGTCCAATCAAACATCGACCAGCAACAACATTGTTGTACTAGGAAGATAAAACCAACTAACTAACTTCACGCCATATGCCTAGCAGGGTAGGCAGAGATAACCGACCGCTATACAGCATTGTCCAAAGGCTGGTTTCGGAGTTATTCTTACGCCGGCGCGGGTAGTAAGCGACACGGGCCACGAGTAGTCCAAGAGCTCGTGAGCCCTCCGAGTAACGGTCTTCCTGTAAGGCTAGAAATTTGTAGAATTAAAGCACGACTTACTCTTTTTTAGATTTGTATAGCATAGAAGCTTAAGAATATGATAATTGTTATTGATACTTATTGTAAATTTGGCGATGAAAATAGTAACTATCGAGTTTCTTGCCGGTTCTTCTCGGTAAAAGCTACTTTCCGAATCCGGTGGTAAATTTTCATATTCATTTGTATGAACTGACGATTTATAAGTGCTTATTTGAGCCTACGTAAATAAAGATAATTTTATTCCATTTCATTACATTTCATTTCACTCTCGCGACTTCACGAGCTCTCCAGCTAGAGCTTAACTTGTTCACGGTGGTCCCGTGGACGTCTTATACAAAAGCGTGAACGGTACATCCCAGGGGTTTAGTCGGTATACCTCGCCTACTACCACCTTGGGCGGAACAGGGTCTTCCTATCATCTTATAGGCCCCGGGAGTCCGAGACACCCTGGTGATTCGTCCCGGTTACAGCGGGATGGAGCGTAACGCATTCCCCTGGGTTAACAAAAAAAGTGTTGCCTTAACTTGCCTTTTGCTGTTTTATAGTGAAAATATTTTTTGACAATCTCGATGGCGCATTGGCGGTTTGATCCCCACCCAGGACAAATATTCGTATGATGAATACTTGTGCTTGTTCTGTGTCTGGATGTTAATATCTAATATTTAAGTATATATTTGTAATACCACTGCTGTTTCTGATATCCGTAACACAAGTGCTTAAGGTACTTACCTCGGAGTCAGATCAATGTTTGTGATGTAGTCTGATATTTATTTATTTATTATTTATTATTATTATCTAACCGCGCTTACCACCCGCGCTGATTATATTATCATTCAAATACGGTTACTGTAAGCGCTTACCGACAGTATGACTCGGGAACCAGCCTTAGCCAAGATAAACGTGATGATAACTTTATATGTATGGAGGTATATCTGATATGAGATATCATTATTTTCCATGTGTATTTCATAATATCATTCGAAGTATGAAATATGCTATAGAATATGTATATGCTAAAGAAAAACACAGCAAATTGTACAAACATAATTACCTACGAATACACCATTTCTTTTGTATAGTGATATCGTTTTGTTATTATATACATCTATGGTTTCACAACTGTGACTTGTTTATTTAATTTCAGAGGTTTTTTTGAAACGGGTTCAGTACACTTGGGGTGAAGCCTTGAATTGTACAAAAGCCTATTTACTTGGTATTTCCATACTAGTATTTTAAAGAGGAAAGATTTTATTTTTGTGTGTTTGTATTTAATAGGCTCCGAAACTATTGGACCGATTTGAAAAAATATTTCACCTATGTAAAGCTACTTTATCAGCGAGTAACATAGGCTATATTTTAACCCTGTATTCCCACGGGAACGGGAACTACGCGGCTGAAACTGCAGGGCACTGCTAGTAATTTATATACCTGTAAATCTGTTTACGATAAGAAACTTTTCATGATGTAAAATAACTTTGCCTTGTGCGTCTATCATATTTTGGTCGAATCTGTATTACATTATAAAACAATAATATGTTTTGTGAATGTAACACAACATTATTTCCGGGCTCGCACTTAGAAGATTTAATTTTTTGAGCTTTTGTTACGGCTACGCTGAAACTCAAATTTTTATGCACTGTTTCGTTTAAGTATTTTACAAGGCTATTTGAGAAATTACAATTAGCTTTTCTTATGATAATTAGATATATTATGTATAACCCAAAAGTCTCGATACTTACAACGTTACTCATCAAAGTCAAACTGAAGTTAGAAATATCTAAATAACAGCAGGGAGGTGTTAATTGTTCCGTCCAATTAGCGAAATCTGAACGAACACAAACTTCTTTACGAGACACAGATCCACCGAACTCGACAAACACCAGCCGTAACAAACTCGGTGGAACAACTCTAATTACCCTTCCCCACTAAGCTTGGTCACAGAACAAACTGAAATAGTAGTCCAAGTGGATTTTACACACTTAAGCACATTCAGACCCATCGACCTAAACATCCTAGAAAAAAGCTACAGATATATGTTTAATAGACTATATGTCTCATATTAACTACACATATATGCAGTATAATACGAGACATATTAGAACCATAAATAAATTAGGCACTGCAATTAGTACCTAAAACGGTATACGAGAGCATAATGATATTGATCTGTCTTATCTTATTACTATATGATGAATATTAAAAGGTCCGTAACCTTATAAAGTCTCGAGTCTAATTATGAAAGACCCATTGTTAACACTTATGCAATATACCTAAGACACACTCAAACTATAGGTGATTTAAATTACGCTGGTCTGTTTGCGTTCTTTAAACTTAGCCTATTTCTTCTATTATGTACTATGACATTACCCTTGGAACTAAATGACAGTCTTGAAAGTAAAAGAAAGTGAACTTTACTTTAGATGTGGTTTTGAGTGTTTGAACTCGGTCTTTATGTGGTAATAGAATAAGTTAGAGGGGAAATCTTCCTCTTTTTCGTCTGAAATGGGGAAGTATAACAATTGAAGTATCGTTGTTAACTTTGATAAGACTTGTGTCAGTTATGCTCAAACATTTGGGCGGTCTAATTAATTTAATGCTATTTTTATTTCAGTTTCATTCTTCATAAAAATACCAATGAAATAAACCTTGTTTGCATACACCATCTAATATGCGAAATAAGAAATAGCAAGGTATTACTTAAACATTATAAAAGTAAGGTAAACCATATTGTAATTTATCGCTATTTTTTTAATTGTCTAATTCAGGCGAGCAAGTGTCCTTAAAACGTGTCTAAGATTATTGCAGTTCAGAATAGCGAATGGATGGCCTATTGCATCTAAAAGTGACATTTATTATTTTTAGAGTAGGAAGACATTTCCTCATGTGTGATAAAATTGAAACACTTCGCTGCGTTTAAGGCACCTCGCACTCCGAAAATATAACGCGTCATTTTACTAAGACCGGCGATAAACAACCCGCGCTCCTTGTACTTTAACGTACACTGCGGCATTTGTCTCCAGCATTTATAAACTTCAACAGCTCAGGCAGCGTAATGGATGACATGCGGGGTTGATTTAATGGCGGCACTGAGTCTGAGACGGGAAAACACGGCGCGTTGATGCGCACATTCTCGACTTCGGATCAGATGCTTCGTAATCGTAACAGATTTGGTTGATTTAATGCGTATTTGAAGATCGCTCCTCTATCTATATGTCAATAGCGATCATCATCTTCCTAGCGTTATGTCCCGTGCTTAGACGGGGTCCGCTTAGACCATGATCCAGGATATAGCGAGTCTGGTAATTACATTGTCCATGTTGGTCTGGGACTTGGCTCATGTTGATCTGGGACAAAAAAAAAGAATGTGCCAACTGTGGTTCTTGCCTAGCATGTCGTAAAAGGCGACTAACGGTTTACGGGCTTTTGGGTATGTGTCTAAGTAGGCGACGAGCTAGCCACTTGTCACTCCTTTTTCACAGCTTTCCATCCAACCCAGCCCACTGTCCCATGTTGGTCTGGGACTTAAAAAGAATGTGCCGACTGTGGTTCTTGCCTAGCATGTCGTAAAAGGCGACTAATGGTATATCGGGTTTTGGGTGTGTGATTGTGTAGGCGACAGGTTAGCCGCTTGTCACTGCTTTTTCACAATTTTCCATCTAACCCAGCCCGGCTCTATTTTTGGCTGAATGTGGTTGAAGGGGCTTGCTGCCCCTTTGACTCTGACTACCCCTTCGGGGATTGTGGGCGGGATATTATGTATGTATGTAAGTATGTGCTCATGTATATGATCTTATTATAGTACATAGTGCATAATACATAGTCGTAAATAATCTGTCGTGTGCATGCGCTCTAATAACTCTATGGAGCCGAGAAAACTCGTCCCGTCCAAAGCTGATGTGACCGACAAACAGCCGGAGGTGGCGCTGTCATTGCGGTTGATATATACCCAAGATGAATAGCCTGGAATAGGAGAAGTGAGCACTGAATTTCTCAATGATAAGGGTTGGATAGACTGTTGCCAAAAATGTTAAACTATTGTTGGCATCGGAAGCACTAAATCACTTTAAGCGAGACGTGCCACGTCGAGCATGTTGCATCTAAAATTCGGCAGTTATAGAGATGTCAATATGTAACGTAAGTTTATTAATACATTTTAGTAGCTTAATTTGTCGATTAGGATTCTAATTTACGGTATTGATAGCCAAACTGCTGCTCGCCAAATACTCAGACTTGAATAAGAATATATCCTTTTCTCATAACTTGTGATATCGTCTATGTATATTGTTTTTGTTTAAAGTTCGAACTTTTACCTAGCTATCATAGCATCTTACATTCCAACTATAGGTACGTTGTATGTATATGAATGTGTATTCCTTCTGTTAATTCTTACCGTAATTAAACAATGGAACTGAGTCAAAGCTCGAAGGATTTCCTCCAATCTTGTTGTAAATACAACTAGTCTGGTGGCTTAAGTACAGTTAATAACTCTCCCTGTGACAGCGTCCTAACGCCGGACGGAAGCATCGGGGCGTTACCAAGGATTTGTAGTGGACACGACCATTGTTCTGTAGATGTGAAACTTCTTTGTTAGCACGTTATTTGTAGACACCTAATGGTCGGACGCGAATGTAGTTTAGAACAATCTAAACGGTTTTAGTGCCGGAATGAGCGGTTAAGTTCCTCGCTGTATGTCTAATGTGAAGATTTAAGTTACGGGACTGGGTGTTTCATCTCGTCCTTGCTTAGTTGTTGTCTTATATATTTATATCATTTCGCTGTTGTTTGTACTTAAGTGAGTGATTTAAGGCGTCGGGAAATCTGAATGTATATTTCTTAGTTCATTTACGATACTACTATCAGAATTAAATAATATTGAATAGTAACTTTTGTAGAGATGTAATCCTTTAATGCTGTAAAATATACTCTAAAATAAATTCTAAATAAGAAAAATGTGAAAAACTAGTGACAAATGGCTAGGTTGTCGCCTACAAAATCACATACCCAAAACCCAGTATGGCAATAGTCAAGTTGAACGACTTGCTAGGCAAGTAACATTTTTGTATATTATTTTTTAATTTCAGGACAAACATAGGACAAAGATAAAAAAAATAATTATCTTCCTAGCGTTATGTCCCGTGCTTAGACAGGGTCCGCTTAGACCATGATTCAGGATTTAGCGAGTCTGGTAATTACATTGAAGCGACTGCCGATCTGACCTTCGTTACCTTAAGATAGGGGAACCAGACAATGTTTACAACAACATGTCAACAACAGACAAGGTTACAAATCCAAAGTTGTTTGAATTTGCAGGTTTCGTCACGATGTTTTCCTTCACCGTCGAGCTAGTAGTATAAATACGTACATAGATTTAAAAAATCCAGAGGTACGTCCTCGGGCTTGAACCCGCACTCATCGGTGAAGAGGCGCGTGTCCTTACCATTGAGCTACCACCGCTCGCTACGCACGAAGATAAAAAATGTATTAAATTAAAATTTATTCCCGCGTTTACTCTCATTTTGTAATATTTATCGATCATTTATACGCGTCACCCAATAGACGTACATAAACGCAACCATTTATAACTTCAATGTTTGCTATGTCATGCCGATCCTTTCTTCCGACCAAACAATAACAAAGCGGATAAAGCAACAAGATAACTCCATAAAGTCATTTATTTTACAACAGTATCAAATTTCGTCGCTTTTAGCGCAGTAATCTGAACAAATGCTATCCATTAAAACACTCCTCGATCCATCAGGGTAATGCGATATCGCTTATAAATAGGCGAGAACACCCGAGGACAGAAATCTGAGCCAAAGATATAGACGAACCTTGCGATTTATCACCTTACAATATTTTCTTATATTTTTTACTAGCTGTGCCAGCGGTGTCACCCTCGTTTATGGTTAATATAATAATGACTATTTCCGTCATACATGATTTCTATGTAACTTTAACCATTAAGGCTGCACACGCGACGGAAGCTTAAAAAATGGAGTAACTCCTCCCTTTCTCCCAACATTTCCCTTCACTACTCTGCTCCTATTGATTGTAGCGTGATGAAAAGTATACTATAACCTGCCCAGGAGTATGAAGAATAATTGTACCAAGTTTCGTTAAAATCCGTCGAGTAGTTTTTGTTTCTATAAGGAACATACAGACAGACAGACAGACAGACAGACAAAAATTTTACTGATTACATTTTTGGCATCAGTATCGATCACTAATCACCCCCTGATAGTTATTTTGAAAATATATTTCATGTACAGAATTGACCTCTCTACAGATTTATTATAAGTATAGATATACCAGCTGTTGTTATACATTCAAAGAATCCATATACACATTTCTTTGTTATAGAAATGTAATGTGTTATGTATTTTATAAGAGTTTTGTGAGTGTGCAACAATCACGTCACTTATCTATCGAACCAGTTCAATTTTATCTTTGACTAGCAGCGACCTCGGTTTCACCCGCATAGGTGCCGTTCCGTTGGAATACGGGAATAAAATATATCCTATGTGATTCTTATATAAGAAAATTATAATAAAAGATTGTAAGGTGATGTATAATAGCCTATGTTACTCGCTGATAAAGTAGCTTTCCATTGGTGAAGGGATTGTTCAAATCGGTCCAGTAGTTTCGGAGCCTAATCGATACAAACAAACAATCAAATCTTTCATCTTTATAAAATTAGTATTGGTAGTATACTTAGATTAAGTGATTGAATTACCTTACTGCTGCTAGAACCCTGTCTACTCTTTCGGGGATATTATACATTTTCTAGTTGTACTTGAAACCCACATCATTCACTGACTACATTTATTATGACTGGCTCAATGGCGCATTGGGTCAATGATATTATATAAAAAATTGGGTAGTGACCCTACCCTACGCGCCAAAGGTTATGGGTACGATCCCCACCCAGAACAAACATTAGTGTGATGAATACTTGTGTCTGGGTGCTAATATCCATTATTTAAATAAATACTACAAATATTATATACCACTGTTGATTCTGATATCCGTAACGCAAGTGTAACACTTACCTCGGAGTCAGATCAATGTATGTGATGAAGTCTGATATTTATTATCTGTTATTAAAAAAAAAACATTTTCTCACAATAGAATAGGTTATGTATTTTCGGCACGTAGCATCACTCAAGTGAAAAAATATCTTCTTTTATGAAACTCCCTGTAGAGATCTCGAATCGGGGATTGTCCATTTTTTCTCCGTTTTGGCGACGTTTTTGGCCGACGCTCCCAAATGGACCGTTGTGTCGGCCTGTTCATTACCGACAAGAACACTCCATGACGGTTTGATGGGTTTTTTGTTACACACGAGTGCGTGTTATTTTATTTAAGCGTTTTCTTTCATGGATATCGTTTTCGGTGTGAAGGCTTTTATCGCATCAGCTCGTAGTTATAAAATAATATATTTGGTCCGATGTTGGTCTGAGACTTAAAAAAGAATGTGCCAACTGTGTTTCTTACCTAGCATGTCGTAAAAGGCGACTAATGGTATATGGGGTTTTAGATGTGTGTAGGCGACGAGCTAGCCACTTGTCTCTACTTTTTCGTAATTTTCCATCTAACCCGGCCCAGATTTGTTTTTGGCTGAATGTGGTTAAAGTGGCCTGCTGCCCCTTTGACTCTGCCTACCCCTTTGGGGATTATGGGCGTGATGTTTTGTGTCATGTTGTATTTGTGTAAGGTTTTGTTATCGATCATTGTTAATAAGTTTTGCGACATATTTATGTGCATATATAATTTTAAAAACCTTTTGAATTCGAAACACCTTGGACTGTTTGAAACGGTGAGATTCTATTAACATCTATTTGATAATATGATAAGTCAGTTGCTCCACATGCAAGGAATATTTGGATCAAAGTTGGCTTCTAGATTTTTTAAATGTATGTTCGTATCAATAGAATTAGTGTTGAGCGGAATAATATCCTGAAACCTTTACATTCAAACAAAGATAGGTACCATGATCCAATGTTTCTGGTTCCTTAGTTACGAAGGTCGAATAGCGACTTTGATTTTACACTGAAGCGTTTAACGCACCAATATTATAACCAGATTCAAGAAAGCCAGGTACATGATCGAAGCAGACCTGGACTAAGAGTTACCATTATTCTGTACTAAGAGTGAGATATGATCGTAACGTAAGAAGGTAATTGTGATGAATAAGGTTCAAAATGGTGTAAACATCTTGCTCGCAGTTTCAGGCAAATTTCGCTGGAGTTCGCATCATACCAATATCGTAAATGTGAAAGTTTGTGTATTCAATAAACCTTGTAAAGTTACTGAATATATCATGGCGCGTATAACATATCTAACAGTCACGTTACGTCGTCGGTTCATTGCTGTAATATGTAGTATGTAGTGTAGAACTTATAGATTCATACTATTTATTTATAATAATAAAGTGTGTGCGCAAACACAGGTGCACTCTCTATTCCTTCACTTTCATAGTCCGGTGAGACGGCAATTCGACCGGAGAGAGTTCAGGCACAGGACCAACGGCTTACGTGCTTTCCGAGGCACGGGGTTAACAAACCGCCAACTTCCTGACTCCGGACCTTCCTGACTGTTACTGAGTAATTTGAATATTGAAATACCCAGCCGTAAATTTTTGCCTGACCCGGGAATTGAATCCGCGAACTCTTAGTCCTTAGGCGGCGCATGTTGCCACTAGACAACTACTTATTTACTTATATATAAAATATCAAATCTAAAATCACAGCAGTAAGGCCGTAGCCCAGACTTATGAAAAACATTTAACATGATTAAGCCCAGCCTACAATAACCCTCCATGTTGCAGTCGGGTAAAATAACCGAAAAGATTTAAATGTTCATTGTAGGAAATGCATAGTAAGTTAGTTATTATATACTCTATATTGAAATCTTGCATAATTGGGATATAGACATAATTTATTTTTTAATGTTGTAATATCAATTCCGTAAAAGAAAGTATAGTAGTAAGTATGTTGTGAAACCTTATTGATTTTCAATTATATTGAGTCTACGATTTTTATTTTATTTATTTATTACCTAATTTTTGTCAGTTGACTATACGAACTAGTGACGTCATATGTTGACAAGCCCATACAAAATCTATGACGTGATTTGATTTTGACAGCTTTTAAAAAGTATCTCAATTGACTTGCCAGTCAACATCCCGATTTACTGCAGTACGTCCGTTAGAGTATTAAATGATTTCTTATTTAAATCTTTGCGCTAGGGTAAAAATAGTTTGTGTCAAAGGTATTTGTTTGAGACTGAGTGTGTGGTGGATGTTATCTGGGATTGTTTATTTGAAAGATAAAATATCTTAAAAATTATTTATTGACGATTCCAATGGTAAGATGAAGAAAAACATCTGATATTAACAACTGTAATTGTTTTCCAAACTAACAGCATATTTGTCTTATCTTTCACATTCATTTGTTAAACAAGATTCCCCGTTGTTTTCTTTATATTTTCCTTTCGCTAATTTATATTAAAGAAGTACAATTTCCTGAGCTCAGAAGGATAATTGACGGCGAAAAGGCTCTTTGTAAAATACTAAAATGATTTACCTGTACAATAAAATGCGTCGGGTACATTTTGTGTTTTAAAATTAAAGTACCTATCTACTGTTGTGAGTCCGTTCGTGTCGTGCACTTAATTTATGGAGTTGCATGTTCCAAATTGCCAACGTGTTTTGTTAGTTAGCCGGAATAAGAATGGAAAGAGTGCAATTTTAATTTTTCACGTGGAATAAGAATGGATTATACGGGACGTGAAAGGTTTTGCTTGTTTTTCGATTTTTATTTTTCTGTTTCTGTTCGCTTATTGTATGGTTATATATTAAATGGAATAATAAACAAAAGTAAAATAGGCTAGTTGTCAGATGTAATTCGTATTATTTTCTGTAGTGCAAACGAAGCTACATATACGACTAGTATAGGAAATAAGAAAATAAAGCCAATTTTTCCGTGAGGCTCCGTTTCGCCATAGATTTATATTTGATGGATTGATATTGTTTTGAGTTCGTGGGTTAGCTACAGCAGATTAGTAAAGATTGATTAGCGTATTAACACTCTGTTGTTTTAAGACGTTGATGTACAATATATTAACAGACACTATACCTATTATATCAAAGAAATTACTTTGTGAGTATATGGATGGAGGGAAGTCTTCAGAATACTTCGCTTATTTATTTTTTAATTATGCGCAATACGAGACCGATAGTTTGGAAGTTCGGAATGAAACACTTAATATCAAACTGTTTGTCAACAAAATATATATTAATTTTTTTTTTTATTAGTCATGGACCGTCTGTCCAGGTCTTCCCTTTCAACTGAAACCTTTGAGAGGGAAGACACACTTGCTTCATATATTTATTGCGTCAATCTCACAACATCCTCAGATACTTCAAGCATACTTTTGCCATTCTAATTAATCATCTTATTTTACACCAAAAATGTTCTCTTAATAACAAAAGTATACCTAAAAACCATATGGCGTTCAGTTCTCTCAGTCTTCTCCGCTAGGGAAGTGGCGTGAATTTAGTTAAAAACAATAATAGTACATAATTCAAATTTATATGATTGCTTTGCACTCTATGACTGAACAAGTCCTTATTAGCTAACTCTAAATCGCCGATCGATCTCCAACAGGCCACTGGTCCGACTTCGCAATTTCTCCCATGAGCGAGGCGCCTACTTAACCGTCAAATTGATAGAAAAAATGTATCTTCAATAGTACGGGCCGGACCGACCCTCGTAAATCTCAGGTTACGCCTTTTGAAGGGGCAAATTGGTAATTTTATAACAACGCCGGCCTTTATCGAGTTTTGACACGTTTCTGTATTTATTTCTAAACGACTTCACCTAAAGGTCTGAATTCGACGACATTATGGTGCATTCAAAGATAATTCTTAACGATAGTAAAGATGGACTAAACGTTGGAACACACATATAGCCGTATTTCAAATATTTTAAATAAAATCGCAATAGTCAAAAACAATTATTTTTAGTTTTCAGTATTAAATATGTAATCTAGATTTACATAGACGACATATTAAATTATTCTGTTATACTCAAAATCTTTAATCGGGAAATTATGTTTTTTTTTCTGTAATTTTTTTTTTTATTATTTATGATCACAATTTTAATGTTATTTTTATTTTGTTACAGGTAAGTTCCACGACCAGAGCTTGACTGTCTCAAATTCGACGTACCTCTTATATAACGTATGTACATACATCTACAACAATTGGTGTTCTCATTCAAAGTTACTATGTCGCGCAATGGTAGCAAATACTTTTGCTTCATGAAAAAGTGGACAACTTACAACCAATTTATATATAAAAATGAATCCCTTATCCTTGGTCACGGCATCAGGCGAGAACGGATGGACAAGGTGAAGGTTCTTATGAAAAAAAAACATAAGTAAGTTGCGCGGAGTATAAAAAAATTAATAATGGAAAATCCGAGAGCGGGGCGTTGCAAAGTGCGCCAGGTCAGCTAGAAATATTAAATTTACCAACGTTCTCCCATAAAAAAAAAATTACCTCAAAGTGCAAAATAGTGATGTTTTGGCAATATCGCTTATTAACAAATTAATGTGACTATTATTATTTATGGTATCTTCGATATACAATCTGTTTGAACACTTGTTCTAATTATTTTATATTATTAATACTTCTTAAATATAACGTAAGATTTCTGGGACATATAAAGGACATTATATATGGGAGACAGGCTGTCAAACAGCTAAGCCGTTTAAGTGGGTAAACAAATGGCCACATACGAGGATAACACTATTCATGATATGCGAGTAGGTACGCCTAGTAAGTTTAGGGTACCGTATTCAAAATATATTAACGCGACTAAACCTACTTATATATGTGACTAGGGATGCAACGATACCATTGAGGTATCGATACTTTTACTCGATACTGTATGATATGAGTACTTTTATCCGATACCTACTCGATACTTAATTTAAAAGTATGGATGAGTACTAAAAATACTTGGTATCAGAGAAAAGTATCGAGTATGTACTTTTATTCGAGTATTTACTCGTATCGTTTTATTCCTATATGTGACTTCACTATTCTGAAATACTTTTATTATACATACATACATTCATACGTATCATCACGCTTAATCCTCGAAAGGGTAGACAGAGTTAAAGATATTGGCTAGCGTGTCGCCTACACAATCTAACACCGAAAACCCAGTATAGCATCAGTCGTCTTTTACGACATGCTAGGCAAAGAACACAGTTGGTACCTTATTTTTTAAGTCCCAGACAAACATGGGCCTTTACTTATATTATTTCTAATAAATAAATAATAAACAAATATCCGACGACATCACATACATTGATCTGATTCCGAGGTAAGTAGCTTAAGCACTTGTGTTACGGATATCAGAAACAACAGTGGTATTACAAATATATACTTAAATATTGGATATTAACACCCAGACACAGAACAAATACACGCATTCATCATACGAATGTTTGTCCTTGGTGGGGATCGAACCCACAACTCTTGGCGCATGGGGCAGGGTCACTACTGAATGCGCCATCGAGCCAGTCTAATATTTCAAATATTAGAAATTATACTTATAATTAAAGTATTAAGGGTAAGAAGTGGGAGTTTTAAACCAGATTTATGTGAAAAAATTGTGAAAAGTAGCTAGCTCGTCGCCTATTTCAATTACAAACCCATTATCCAATACACCATTGGTTGTTCTCTACGACATGGTAAGCAAAAAACACCAATCGCCTATTACTTTTGAGTTTAAATATAGGTTCCATATTTATATTTTAATTGATATGTGAAGCAAAAACTTTGTACCCCTTTTTACGAGAATTACGCTGACGGAGGAGTATGAGATTTGGCACAGTTAAAGTTTATATGAAGAAGGAGCACAGCAAGCCAATATTTTAATAAATTTTGCGTTAGAAATTCATAAAAAACAAAAATGAATAATACATAAATATATATGGATAAAAAAACACCTACAAATTTATACGGAACTCTCAGTCGATGAATTCGTATCAGTCTTAACCAGTTTTTGGGTACACCCTTCCAGCGATTATGTAACAGACAGACTAAGATGTTTGTAGCTTAGTGGTGACAGAGCGGTTATGTATCTTCTTTAAACAAATAGGATGCTTATCCTATTTGTTGTACCTTGAAGTCCCTTGACTTACGTCAGCATTACTCAACATCAAGATTTGAGTGGGTGACCATTCTAGTAATTATCTGAAAAATGCAGTTGAATTAAAAGCAAAATTTTGTTTAGTTTTGATTTTTGATGTATTTTTAGGTTTAGGCAGAGGTCCCATGTTGGTCTGGGACTTGGCCCATGTTGATCTGGGACAAAAAAAAAGAATGTGGTTCTTGCCTAGCATGTCGTAAAAGGCGACTAATGATTTACGGGCTTTTGGGTATGTGACTGAGTAGGCGATGAGCTAGCCACTCGTCACTCCTTTTTCACAGCTTTCCATCCAAGCCAGCCCACTGTCCCATGTTGGTCTGGGATTTAAAAAGAATATGCCAACTGTGGCATATTCTTTTTAAATCGAGTGTTGTCACTGCTTTTTTATAATTTTCCATCTATCCCAGCCCGGTTTTATTTTTGGCTGAATGTGGTTGAAGGGGCACGCTGCCCCTTTGCCTCTGTCTACCCCTTCGGGGATTATGGGCGTGATGTTATGTAGGCTGAGGTGACCGGTGGTAGATATTGGCGTACAATTACCTTTACGTTGTTATTACTAGTGGGTAATAAGTGCATACGAGTGTTGGTGTAAACCGGGGTAGGCACTTTTGGGTTTTTTTCAAATCTAATTACAGATTTATACTACATGCTTAGCGATGAGGAAAAATATCATGAAAAGACCTGCCCGTTCAAATAAGCAGATGGTAATATTTAATTTTTATAGCAAATTATATTTAAATTGGTCCATTTAAATTCGTCATCATCATCGTTCCTTATTTTCCGGTCACTGCGCATTGAATTTCTTGATCACGATTAGGGCCCCAAATTCCTTTTAACTTGAGTTGTAAATAAAACCGCTATTAAAAATAAATGGGAGCTTTTTGCAATGTTGACAAACTCGTTAGTCGAGTGGTCAGAGATCCTGGCCACGAAACCAAGGGTCGCGGGTTCGAATCCCGCTAGAAGAAAATGTTTCGTGTGATGAACATGGACTGGCTCGATGGCGCATTCGGTAGTGACCCTGCCCCATGCGCCAAGAGTAGGTTCTATCTCCACCCAGGACAAACATTCGTGTGATGAATACTTGTGTTTGTTCTGTGTCTGGGTTTTAATATCAAATATTTAAGTATATATTTGTAATACCACTGTTGATTTGATATCTGTAACACAAGTGCTTATGCTTAGCTTGGAGTCAGATTAACGTATGTGATGTCGTCGGATAATTATTTTATTTAAATATAAGAAATAGTTACAAATTTTTGAAAAAGTTGTGTTATTTGGATAATTTGGTGGCTACATCAAGCACAAACACTTACCCCAATACATATTTTACGATAAGTCGCCTTTCACGACATGTTAGGCAAGAAACACAATTGGCACATTCTTTTTAAGTCCCAGACCAACATGGGACAAAGAGCCCATTGCTCTAACCCAGCCGGGTTAGATGGAAAATTGTGAAAAAGTAGTGACAAGTGGCTAGCTCGTCGCCTACACAATCACATACCCGCAACCCTATATACCATTCGTCGCCTTTTACGACATGCTAGGCAAGAAACACAGTTGGCGCACTCTTTTAAAGTCTCAGACCAAAGTGGGATTTTCAGATGTTAAATAACAAATTAATCAAGTTTTGTAGTCAAGCCGTTTCCGACGGACACTGTTCGTAAAACCCGGGGATTGATTTATTCTAAAAGCGGGGTAATGACTCGAAACTGTTGGCGAACTAAATCAAGTTACGCACTTGAACTTACTTTAAACCACTGTTTCTCAAAGTGTTATTACGGTTCCTTGGCTTGAGCGTTGAAAGACCTAAAGGAAATGGAATGTTGTTAAAGCCGTTTAGATTATGGATTATGGAATATTTTTAAGTAAAATAAGAATTAATTGACTAGGTTATATCATTTACTAAGTTTTGCCTTCGACTCTCCCCTTCGTATAATACTCTGTGTTATAAAATATATCGCACGTCCCACGGGATTTATCAATTATTTTTAGCGAGGAAGTATCCTATATAATTTCTCCCAGAGTTCAAACTTTGGACATGACAAATTTTATCAAAAATTTTAGTTTATTGGCGGAGAGCGGCGGCAGCTCAATAGTAAGTACACGCGCCTCTCAACCGAGGAATGCAGATTTAAACACGGGCTTGTACCTCTGGATTTTTCTAATCTAACTAACTTGACGGTGAGGGAAAACATCGTGATGAAATCTGCAAATTCAAACAACTTTGGATTTGTAAACATGATCCAAAAATTGTCTGGTTCCCCTATCTTACGGTTACGAAGGTCAGATCGGCGGTCGCTTCAATACAATTACCAGAATCGCTAAATCCTGGATCATGGTCCAAGCGGACCCCCGTCTAAGCACGGGACATAACGCTAGGAAGATGATTAGTTTATTGGCGTGAACGGAGCTTGTATTTGTAGGGCGCTGGAAATTAATTGTCCTCCAGAGAGTGGGCGTTTGACGAAATAAGTTTGCGAACCCGTGCTCAACACTTTAAGTCAAGTTGGTGAGGGTGTCGCTTTAAGCATGAAGCGTAACCAGGTGAAGGGTTGAAGGGTTTAATAATCCTACTTAGATAACTTGATTTACAAGCCTTTTCGACAAGTTCAAATATGGAGTTTTGTACTAGAGTAATTTGGAACTTTACAGATTTATATCTCCGTATTTATACGTAATTAACACAACATATTAGTTAAGAACTAGGAAAACTGGGCTGGGTTAGATGAAAAAATTGCGAAAAAATGGCGACAAGTGGCTAGCCTGTCGCTTACACAATCATATAGGTAGGTACACCATTAGTCGTCTTCTACGACGTGCTAGGCAAGAACCACAGATGGCACATTATTTTTAAGTCCTAGACCAACATGGGACAATGGGCTGGGTTAGATGGAAAATATGAAAGGTGACAAGTGGCTAGCTCATCGCCTTCACAATCACATACCCAAAACCCCATATACCATTAGTCGCCTTTTACGACATGCTAGGCAAGAAACACAGTTGGCACATTATTTTTATGTCCCTGACCAACATGGGACAAATGCCCTATACAATAATAACCTATGCTACGTTTTCGAGCAATAAATATGGTCCATGCACATTTTTTCTCCAAAACGAAATAACAGCACAGCGTTGTTATCAATTACCTACGGAAGAGTCAAAATCTCATTGAACGCTACGAACAAACACACAGGTGTTTATTTCACAGGCGGGTGTCTCAAATTGTCATATTACCATGTTAAAGGGGACGGAGAGGGCGAAAACGAAAGTCGACTGTCACGGAAATGAAATAAGGGGCGCCTATTGAAATATGCCTGGGGCGATGAGGGAAACGGTCAAGTGTGAGCTGTTCTAGTCTGTTCGTTCTAGATTTACTTTGTATTCCGTAAAAAAAAAAATTTAAACGAAATGTTATTTTTTTTTTTACTGCTGTATTAAAATTTAAATCTAATTCGATAATGATACATTCGAAAAATGCCCGTGCCCGGTTTATGTATATATATTGAGTAAAAAAAACATTAGTCTGGTAAATAGATAAGGCATTATTGTTCTTAAGGTAGAAACAGGTTTATTTTTTTTTTTATTATTGTTATTAAGTAGGCTTGCATTGGACTGTTATCTCACGTGATGATAAGTGACGATATAGTCTACGAGGTAACATGCTCACCTAGAAGATATCTATATTGTCAAATAAATAAATAAATCTATTCACTTGTGATTTGAAGAGCCCAATATTATAATTGACATAGGTAATAATTATAATAAGTTCCAAAAATATAAATCAAAAAGCCAAAATGTTAGTAGCTGCTAAAAATAAATTGTTAAGATACAGATCGAATAACAACATACTCACCATTTCCTGTCCTTAATTTTAAAGAGGAACCCTAAAAAATTGCGAGCGAGAGGTAATTTACAATTTAGAGGTGCGAGACATAATTCAATTTCCAAAGAAGGGTTCTTAGTTTAAAATATTCACTTTTTGTTTTTTGTTTTCGCGAAGGCGCTTAGTTATTCTCGGCTGAGACAGAGGTTCCGTACACGAGGAGACGTTTTAAATTGTACCGTTTTAAAGTTTTCTAGGGAAGTGAGTGAAAAATGCAAAGAGGACACCGGGCGTTTGTCGCCGTCTCGTTAAGAGGGTCATTTTTAAAGATCACTGTTTACTTTAAATATTGCCTCTTAATATAGATTAGTAAATGAATAAACGGAAAATGTAGTTGCATACTTAGTGAAGCACCGTAAGAGTATTAGTCTTACGGTGCTCCACCAGGTATTCCTCGGAATTACTCAATCAAGAACCAGTCAATGAATCTTCATAAAAACTGTTGGACTGCATAGTTAAAAGCTCAAATAAAAAAGTAAAAAAAAATACTGTTCCACCGCTCCTGAACAACAAAATATATAATAAATCCTGAACAACGGGTTAGGCAGAGAGAACCGAATGCCATTTTTTTTTGGATGATGTTTATTTAAGATATTTTTCGTAGACGCCTTACGGCACTCCACTAACTTCTACATTTCAGTTTAAAGGAGCAGCTGTCACTAGGGGGCAGCTAGGAAGTTAGAAATCAATTATCCAAAAGCTTTAATCTTTTTCTATGAGGATGTTTTTTAAGTGAGGATGACTCCGTCTACTCCACTTTAATTAAGGTTATCTATAATTTAAGCAAATTATCTCCTTAAACTCTACCTACCACTCAGAGGGTTGAGAGCGTAAAGTCAAATAAGAAGAAAGAAACAGTTTTTAATTGTTTTGGTTGAGTATTTTTTTTTAACACATAATTTACAGAAAATTGTATGAATAGTAAAAAAAAACATCAAGAAAACCTAATCCTAAAATATACATTATCACGATCCATTTAAATGTGGATGTGTTTATAATAATCTCCATGGACAGATACAATTTAGAAGATCGAATTCAATATTCGTTGTCGGACAAAACTTCTGACATATTTATTGTTATACCTCTCTGATTTAATGTTGAATTCCGTATGTTCCTACCTCCCAAAGTTTAAAATCCTTGCAAACTTCGAAAGACAAGAGGGTAAACAATAAAATTTCTCATATGGAAAGAAAATTCTTTACGCAACTACCCCCAAGCGGTAGTAAATCTCTTTAAACTTTTAAATGTAAAAAAAGTCTGGATTTAGTACTCTTAAATAAGAGCTCTTTGTCTCAAAGTTGGCCGTTGAAAAGGGTATATGCGTAGATAAATCGGGCTTGTCAAGACTAATCTGCTAGCATTTGCATAAACGACGGATACTAGTTAATTCACTCGTTATCTTTATACTGGTGGACTGTTTTATCTATTTTGGTTTCGAACTTTACAAAAAGTGTATAATTTATAAGTACCCATGTATATTTTGACGCTGTAAAGCACAACTACCGAGTTTCTTTGCGGTGGAATCAACATTCCGAACCGGTGGTAGATTCACATTGCTTTATAGATGGTTGTAGAATTGACGATTTATAAGCGCTTTTTTTAAAGTCTTTTTTTTTGACACGAGAAATGCGTCACGCGACGTTACTCTGCCCCGGGGAATAACCTGATGAGACTACCAGGGGCCTCTGAATCGGAGGCCCCCTCTTCGGCCAGAGATGGTAAGTGGCCGGGGTATACCCACTAAACCCCGCGGTACTCCTCGCACAAGTGGAAGTGTCATGGACACAATTCTGCTTCACATAAATAAGACATTTTTAATTTTGGAGCGTTTGAATTCGTTTTACTGTGTTAAACTGAAACTAAAACGATAATAGCCATTAGTCAAGTAACCAATACATTAACGTGATTCAGTTTATTTGGGAATAATTTCGGCTAAACAACGTTGCAGTCGTTGTGCTCTGATTGGCTCGCCAGATTTAACGCGATTGGTGGAGGATTATTTAGTTTAGTTTCGATTGGACATTAGTTAAAATTTTGGTTGCATCAAATCACCGAATGAAATTTGGAATTTCATTGCCTTTATTACCACTCAGGAGATAGTCTGCTCAAAGCTAAGTTAGTAAGAAGTTCCGTATATTGTGCATTGACGGAGTTTTCGTCATCTAGTGGAAATTAAATAATAATAATAATAATAAATGTTCGTTTATTTCTCACCACAAACAAGCAAGTAGTTACAAAAATTTTCTACTAACTAATTACATTCAAGAGCATTCAAGGTTAGAACTATGCAGATATTAGGTACTTGTTTGTAGAGACTGGTGATCTATGGTAAGTTAAAAATTACTTGTGTTACAGACTACCAGGTCTCCACCCCAGGGTAGTCACAGAATGCTGTAACATAAGCTAACGTACATTTGATAAATACATTCAATCGCATCTAACCACTTATATATTTATTTTTCTGATAAAATCCTCCGTTTCTTGGTTGTTTGCAGAGTAGGTAAAACTAACAATACTAACTAGTGTCATAGCGGAATGAACAACAATCATCAAGGTGCACATTAGCCTGTATGCAGGAGGGGAGGCATGATCTGCTTTTAATGACAACCAAAGAGAAGCGCTTTTGTAGGAAATGCTTCGGCTGACTTTGAATGACCTTTATTTTTAATGTATTTCTTTAAAGCCTTTACATAGCACAATCATTTCATATTACTTAACTAGCTCACAAATACAATTTATGCACAAGTTAAGGACCAAATTATTGTATTAAATGTACTTATTAGATAATAACAAATTGTTTTAAGTTAATACGTTATAAGTATAAATACGTTTGTATAAAAATTTTGGAAAATAGCGCAAACAACATCCTAATTAGCCTGTTTACATATTTTTTACCACCTTCGCCTATTTATGCTCTGAAATAAATTAACCATGAAACGTAGGCCGTACCCTCGTACCCCAGTTTTATTGATAACTATTGTTACAAGGGGTCAGTGCAATACGTGGGCCGGCCGGCAAACGTGACGAGTGGGGCGTGTAAAATAAATGATTCCGGTGGAATCGAGACCATCGTAAACCCATAGTTCTTGGTATCTTCCCGCCATAAAATTTGCACAGGTCGGAGGGAGGCAGGAAGTGACAAAAAAATTTCAAGTTCAACGATATCTTTTTAAATATCCTTTTGAAAAATCCAAACGATATATCGAAAAAAATATACATCGATTATTTTTTTCTTGTATTCCGTTCCATTAGCGATAATTATTAACAAAATTGCAAAATAATTTGGGGGACTTGTGTTGTGATTCGTAGTGTGTTGTGTAGTAATTTAATTAGGAAAAATCGTAGTGTGTTGTGTAGTAATTTAATTAGGAAAAATCGTAGTGTGTTGTGTAGTAATTTAATTAGGAAAAATCGTAGTGTGTTGTGTAGTAATTTAATTAGGAAAAATCGTAGTGTGTTGTGTAGTAATTTAATTAGGAAAAATCTTCATAAGACTTTTACGGCTACAAATTTCACTTAATTACTAGTTTATCATTAGCGGCGTTTAATGGCAATGTTCTTTTCGTCGAACTTTTTGCTGTTGGAAAAAATTACTTATTCGATACTTGTAGTTTATCGATATGTCAGCAATCGTGAAAATATAGACAAAAAAACAGTTCCATCGATATTTTTTGCACGAACCTAACAGATCGCCGTTTCGCAAGCAAACTTTTATCCGGTTTTTATTGCGGTTGCCGAGTGGACCTAATAGCAAAATGTGCTGAGGTGAGCCCCGGCTTGTTGTTTTACGAGAATTGAATCTGCTCAGCAAATGCCAACTCCAAGTTTTGTAAGTGAAGCTTTTAAGTATTTGATTCCCTGGTTATTCGATCCAGGTGCGTTGTGCAATAATAATGAGTCATGAAATATTTTTGCTGAAATGGAATCTGTTTGGTTACTGTGGTTTTGCATATTTTGCTGACGATTTATGTTTTTGGAGGCTATACAAATAAAAAAAAACAAACACAATTGGGAATTGTCCCATTGATTGAAGATCAATTGTGGTCTTCATTTAATGGTTAAATTAAATATAGATAATCAAATTACAATTGACTTTGTTATTTTATTAAATATTTAAATCTACCTAAGTCCACTCATAAAAGTAGGCCTGCTACATACATATTTATATTACTTTTATGGAATAGATAGGCTTATGAAAAGGTAAGATGTTTAATTATCCTAATCGCACTATGGCTGGACTGGATACGAATAATATAATGTAATAATTATAACTATTACGACTGTTTATTTTTAATTTAGAAGGCCTCCATTGCTTCGCAGTAGCAGTTCTGGAAATAAGTTAATTTTTTAGGTCAACGTCTTAATAATGGTTAAATTAGCAGCCTAAGCCAGAGTTTGCTACCTAACAGTAATTAGGCCCCTGCAAACTTAGTTTTTCAACTAATGAAATTATATTACACCTCCCGAGAACTATGAAATTTTTATATTTTATTATTCCCGAAGCCCGTGTTACAGTGTAAAGGTTTTTTGCTCTGCCAAGACCCACAGGGAAAATTAAATTGAGTGTAGAAATCTCTATATTTTTTTATATCTTTCACTTAAAATGTGCCCGCTACTGACAAGCTAACATGAAAAATTAATGAGTGTGGGAGAAGTGAAAGGTTATTTAGATCGTAGTAGATAGGAAGATATGATCTCTGCCTACCCCACGGGAAAATAAGTGACATTATGTAAGTAGTATACATAAACATAGGTAACTAACTACATAATTAAAAGATCCGTCATAGTTTCAATGAAGACACGCAAAACAAAAAAACACAAGCAGATTGAATCCAAATCAGAATTGAGTCTCAGCGAATTATCGCCAGTTAATTTACAAATAAGGAATACTAGTGGTCGGCGCAAGAGTCGGTTCATAGCCTAAATATGTTTCTACCAGTCATTATCAATTCAATAGATCCTTAAAAGATATGCGCGTTCAAACAAACAATTTTTTTTATAATATTAGTATTAGTAAAGATTATTAAAACATTCTCAGCTTTAATAAGTCCCCTTGTAAACCATACTGAAACTCAGTGACTCAGTGTCCATAAGCAAGTCGTACCCAATTCCCGTCTTTTGACGAAGAATAAGGCCAGTCATTTGGCCCACATAAGTACAGCACGAACGAACCCAGCCTTTGTTAGGTGCATATATTGCGTTGGCGCCTTTCCAAACAAAATGTCGCGGGACACTTCGGCATGTTTATGCGGAACACGCACATGTTGTCCCGTTTTCGGGGTTGTTTTTTTTTCTAGCCGTCCCTAAATCCGTTTTTAGATGCGATGGGAACAAGTTGCTGGTTTGTGCTTGGATTCCCTAGTTGGATAGTGTTTGTTGTGTAACCTAGATATGTGCAGTAATGCGTCGACTTACGCAAATTCGTAATTTTATGATTTAATTTTTTTTTGTCAATTCAAACAAACAAAGGTAATAAGAAATCAGTACACAAGATAAGTTTTATTAAAATTTATATTTACGAAGTTCGTCTACATTTATATTGCATATTAATTGTGTTCTTTTTTTGGTTGTCAAACCTCTATGCTGTTGTAAAAAAAATATGACAATAGTATATTCTGACGTCACATTAGAACACCGCTATTTTCTTATGACTCAAGTAATAATATGATAAAAATGTATAAAATTCAATGTTAACGGGTTATACCCGTCAAATGTTTAACACTACAAATAAGAACACTCGTAAAATCCCAAATGTTCCGACATTACAGCCTTTTCATTGCACCCCGAAGGTTTCCGCCAACTTAGTGCGCAAAATGTAATCTTCTTCGCGCTAGAAAGTGATTTGTTAACTTTTTATGGCGTTTTCATACTCATCCTGCGTACTGTTATGACCGAAAATGTCTTCCCTGTAGACTTGGGTAACAAATGAGATAGGGCCAGAGTAGCGCCCTGGGCAATTAACTTGACGTTGATTGGCTAATCCTATTTATCGATTTGATGCCACTGTGGCCATGTGGGTGTAAGTCGATGCAGGTATCGATAAAGAATGAATAAATCGTTTACCATATCACATCAATATAAAATATTAAATATATAGCGCACGAAATGTTGCATTCCTTAATCTAGATATGTGTGTTTCTGCTCAGCTGGTAAAGAGTAGCTGAGTAATAAACATGCAAACATTATAATTTAATTAGGTATTACTATTATATTAGTACGATTTATAGTCTGTTTCACCTAAAAATATTCCCGTGGCAGGTGTCAATACTCCTTTTCATGCATCGTAATTTTTATGAAACAATTTATTCGGTTTTAAACTTATTTGACTTTATACGCTAATATCATTGTAAAAAATAATTAATAATCTCCATTTATTAATGTAAGCACGGTTTATTAATTTTCTTCATCAATTTATTACTAATTTAAATTTAGAAAAAATATCGTATGAATTGCATACTACGGGAATCTGAACGTTTACTCATAGAGATTGACACTGCTATTCACGTCACATCATTTATCGATATGGCCGGCATCTTGTCATCGAGTTAGGATATTTTACAAAAGATATTCCATAAGCGTACATTTCAACCACAGATATAGAATTTTTTGAATCTATGATTTCAACCGAAAAAATGTTCCGAATCCATTGACAACAAAGAAGTGTCCCTAAGACACAAACAAAAACAAACCATCCGTATTTAGATAATTCCGAGTTTTCCAATCGCGTGCGCTTAAGACATATTTGGCAATAAATCCTATTCTATTCTATTCTATTTTATTATATTCTATTCTATTCTATTCTATTCTATTCATATTATTTACGTGAGAATACCAGTATTTATATAAAAATAAATCATAGTTTGAAATAATTTTCATTTTCATCAGGATTCAAAACAAAATGAATAAAAAAGGCGATTTATCTGCCCTAGAACTTTTTATCGAATTGAAAAAAATCGAATGGCTGTTATACGGATGCATAACTATTAACATCAAATTCAAAGTGTCACGGAACTCTTCTTAGGTGAAATGGACTATATAATAGTATTATTTAATTCTAACTAACTAAGCTTAACTTCCCGCCACTTTCCTAACAGGGTAGACAGAGAGAACCGAACGCCATAGGGCACGATAAAATATAATAAATTCTAAAATGTATTAATGTCTGTCGACGTCACACGGATATCCCTAATCGGCTCAGGTTGGTTAATATCCAACTGATTGACTCGTAAAAATGATATCGTTAAATAGGTGCATTTTTATTTTACTATTGCAAGTACATCTATTGACGTATATATAATATGTTAAAAGGGGGGGAATACCACATGAACTTCTTGCTGCACTATTTGTGTTCTAAAGCAACCCTCCGCTAAGTTTACCAACGTCGGGTAGATTTTCACCAGTTTCGCGTTTTAAGTGCCCCACATGTGGCCTGGAAGCAATCTTGAATAATAGTGATGTCGAAACAATTTGTCGATGAAGCTATTATCGTAACGTTAGTGTGGGCCAGCCGTATGCAGACTCTTAGTGCATTAGGGTCATGTCCATATTATAGGAGATGCACAAAGGAATTAATAATAATTTCCTCCTAACCGATATCGGTCACAGCGGCCTATCTCAAGAGGATTAGCCAACTGCGCAGGAGATATTATAGTTCGCAAGTGTGTCCGCAAACACAAGTGCACTCTCTGTTCCTTCACTTTCATAGTCCGGTAAGACGGCAATTCGACATGACCGGAGAGAGGTCAGGCGCAGGACCAACGGCATAACGTGCTTTCCGAGGCACGGGAGTGATTAAACCGCCAACTTCCTGACTCCAGGCGGTTACTGAGTAATTTCAATATTGAAATTACGGCACATATTACCACTAGACCAAAGAGGCAGTCAAACAATTAATTAATTAATATTACATTCATTCTATAACTTACTTGGTTAAGTTATTAAAGTTTGTATAATATTTAGATATAAAGTTCTTACTTTTGCGTCCCATGGTAGCCAGCCTCTTTAACACAGTTCAGTCTACTGCAACTTAATTGGTGCTTGCTTTTACTTACACTCTATCTTTTCCTTCAGGTATTAATAGTGCACATGTATGTTCTTAACTCTACACAAGATTAAGGCTATGTTTGAATAATCAACGTTTCTTTTAACAGTCACAGTGAAATTGTCTCATAATAGGTAAAAATAGAACTTAATAAGTTTACATAACAATAAATACAACGTTCCAGAATAAGACAAGAATATAAATTCGCTGTCTTTTCTCTGCTCCATTCACCCCATATTATGATTATTAACTGGAACCTTTACTAAAAGATAAGGAGACCAATTACTTAACTCCATCCACCGCTACACAGACAAACGAGTGTCTCTTTAGCTAATGCACGTTTTGTCTTAATTTATTCCACTATTTGACATAATGGTTCAACGTTTTTATTACAAGTGTATTAATCTACACTTAAGCATTTAAATTAAAAAAAGTTAATTAATGAGCTAGAGAAAAAAATTGTCGGTTTCTTTTTGAAAATAAGTGTGGAAGCTTATTAATAAGGATATGAGTCTTGCGGTTCAAATCCTGGCACGTACCTCTATAATTGGGGATCTGTAATGTATGCATGTATGTATATAACATTATATTTGATCTGGATCAATATACGATTTGTGCTATTATGGGTTTCCTAGAACATGGCACGGTGTTTTTTTTTTTCAATCGGACTTATTTCTTTACTTATTTATATAACACTAGCAGCGCCCGCGGTTTCACCCGCGTAGTTCGTGTTACCGTTGGAATACGTGAATTAAATATAATCTATGTTACTCGCTGATAAAGTATCTTTCCATTGGTATAAGAATTTTTGAAATCGATCCAGTAGTTTCAGAGCCTATTCAATACAAACAAACAAACAATGAAAACTTTCCTCTTTATAACTTTGAGCTTTCTCATGGATTTCGGTAACCGCTTATCATGAGACCGTATACCCTTGCATCACCTAGTACCTAAAAAAAACAAATGAAAATAGAGGTAGCATCGAAACCTAACCAAGAACATCCCTACGCCAAGATTCCCTCGTTCCCTTTCGGAACAGAAGCTCAAGTACACATTGTGTTTAGAACCTTCACGCGACCAAGCGAAGACAAATGTTCCCGCATATAGGCAGCAAGAAAACATGCTTCGGTTACTTTAGCGACTCACTACTTAGCGCTACTTAGCGTAACTTAGCTGTTATTTTAGTGCTGCGTACACACGCCTACCCAAGGGAGGTATCAACAATGTATGTGTTGATAGAGCCCGCAAATTATTACTGGGATTATCTTTTGGCTGGTAGGCGACGCGGCGTAACTTACGGTGATATTTTGGATTTAAGCACAGTCTGTTAGCTGAAGCGTGAATGGTTAGTTGTTTGTTTTACGGTAATTTGGGCTTGCTTTACAAATATGAGTTCTTGGTCCCTTCTAATATAAATACGAAAGTATTGAAAAATCAACTTATATCAACACGGACTAGTAAAAAGAGAAGGACTGCGCGCCAGTAACGAGACATTGAAGCTCTTCAGATGCTCCAACTTGACACACAACTTACGTCACATATTGACTTAATAAGCGCTCCAAATGACAGATATCCGATATCTGGTTTCCATAAGTATCTCACTCACACATGCATGCGTGGCTGCACGCTATAGTATGACAGCGTGAAGTCCTTCATTTTTTACTAGTCCGTGTATCAATAACGTATTTATTACATTAGTGTTTTCTATGACTACTCCGTTGCTAGGTGGCTGGTCTATGACAGAAAGTGATTCAAACTTTCTATGCCCATAACACATTGATCAAAGTTTTACAGAATGCACTCTAACGAATCTGCAACAAACGGAAATCTTCGCGAGCTAAAGGTAGTCGCTTAAACAAAAATATAATGAAGAGGATTCTAAGGACCTATCTTTTATTTCAGTAGTATAATAATAATGTCCTCCTAACCGATATCGGTCACGGCGGCCAATCTCAACAAGATTAGCCAACTGCGCAGGAGATATTATAGTGCACAAGTGTATGCGCAAACATAAGTGCACTCTCTATTCCTTCACTCTCATAGTCCGGTGAGACGGCAATTCGACATGACCGGAGAGAGGTCAGGCGCAGGACCAACGGATTAACGTGCTTTCCGAGGCACGGGGGTGATTAAACCACCAACTTCCTGACTCCGGGCTGTTACTGAGTAATTTCAATATTGAAATGCCCAGCCACAAATTTTTGGCCCGACCCAGGATTTGAACCCGGGACCTCTTGGTCTTTAAGCGGCGCATACTACCACTAGGCCAACGAGGCAGTCGAGTTTCAGTAGTATATTAGTAATCTGAATGTTCGATTTGTGTGTGCATTGTGTAAGCGTAGAGTGTGCTTTGACGATCCTGCCAATTCCAGTTTATTTTTGTGTGTGCATAGATTGAATAACTGTATAAAGTAATTGTCAACAGTCTCCGCGATAATGTGATTTACAAACAAAACTCATATTAAGTACCCAAGTTAACCAATAAGCACTGAACAATATCATAAAGGTTTACCGGTATAAAGTTTACCGTTATAAAATGCCCGTAAATTCTAAAAGATTTATGTTATAATAACCAAGAAATGTTCTCCCCACTGACACAAACGTTTTAAGAAAATATCCCGAGATGAAATTTTACCAGGTGACTAATATTAATGTTGCCTCTTTCAAAAGGTAATTAAATTTCGTTCTGTCAGACTTTATGAATGTTTTACGAGACACTAATGTCCTGTTTGAAAATGTCGCGAGAAATAGGTAAGTACCTATTTCTCGCGACATTTTGCATGCATTAAATTTGGACACTTGAACAAACTTATGTTTATAGGTACTTAACGACATCCGTCTATGATAAAAAAACAGTGAAGACTTTTGTCCCAATTTGCATGTCAACAGATGATGTACATATATTAGCGACTAGCTGTGCCAGCGGTGTCACCCGCGTTTATGGTTAATATTATAAAGACTATTTCCGTCATACATGATTTCTATGTAACTTTAACCATTAAGGCTGCACACGCGACGGAAGCTCAAAAAATGGAGTAACTTCTCCCGTTTTCCCAACATTTCCCTTCACTACTCTGCTCCTATTGATTGTAGCGTGATGAAAAGTATGCTATAACCTGCCCAGGAGTATGAAGAATAATTGTACCAAGTTTCATTAAAATCCGTCGAGTAGTTTTTGTTTCTATAAGGAACATACAGACAGACAGACAGACATACAGACAGACATACAGACAGACAGACAGACAGACTGACAGACAAAAATTTTACTGATTGCATTTTTGGCATCAGTATCGATCACTAATCACCCCTTGATAGTTATTTTGAAAATATATTTCATGTACAGAATTGACCTCTCTACAGATTTATTATAAGTATAGATAAGACCACCATATAATAAAACAAATTTCTTGCTACATATAATGTCTATGTATCTCTGGCTCGTTGGCGCATTCGGTAGTGATCCTGCCCCATGCGCCAAGAGTTGTGGGTTCGATCCCCACCCAGGACAAACATTCGTGTGATGAATACTTGTGTTTGTTCTGTATCTGGGTGTTAATATCAAATATTTAAGTATATTTGTAAAACCACTGTTGATTATGATAATCGTAACACAAGTGCTTAAGCTACTTAGCTCGGAGTCAGATTAATTTATGTGATGTCGTCGAATATTTATTATTTATTTATTTAAAGGTGAGGCTAGGTCCTTAAGATCATTAACAAAGCGTTTTTCTATTAAAAGGTAAAAATACATACACAATTTTGTTACATAGTTAGGACATCCTCAATATACAAGAACTATTCGCACTTCTCTAGTCTTATAATACTGGAAATAATGAGATCCTAATCCAGTTATTATGACTTATCCCAGACCACCTACAAAATTATATTAACACGCTTTTTCTTCCATATATTCCTTGATTAACAGTCTAGCCGCAAAAGTACTGAACTATAAGCCATTAATTATTCTCGTAGTAGCCTTGATTCATAAAAAATCCATAGAATATAAAGCCTTTGTACTGCAAAAGTTGGTGAAGCAACATTATTAAAAAACGAAAGAAAATTATCTGGACTCATATTACCGATCGCAATTCACAGCTCAATTGTGAAAAGTTTCCAAGTTAATGACACTTCTTAAAAAGGATTTTAACTTTTGAAATTTATAATGAATCGTAATTAGAGGGAGGTAATAAAATCTGTCGTTTCTGGGAACTTAAACGCTGAATGGGATTTCAGGTGAAACTGAAGATTAGAGGAAATGTTGAATTAATTTTCTGTTTGAGTAATTTTATGGAGGTATGAGAATAATAACGTCGCTTAAGGTGATGTAAAGAGGACGAAAGGAAACAAGACATTTTCTTAAAACGACATGCGTTCCTTAATAATCGTCACTAATATAATAAATGTGAGAGTAACTGTCTGTCACTCTTTAACGTTTTCTTGCATAATTGTGATGAAATTTGATACGCTAAAAGTTTCAACTATATGTAAGAATATATATATATACATACGCTACTTTGTTCCTAAAAAAAGTAGACACCACAGGGTGTATATATATATATTTTTTTTTGTTTGGCTAGCAATTAAATCTATGTATATCGTGTAATTATTTTAAATCTGCCATTTAATATACGGCCTAGGTGACCTTTTCTTGACCCGGACAATCGCGAAGGATACTTTTTACCCCGGGAAAATGAACAGTCCCCGAGAGACATGTAAAAAAGGTCTGTTTCGAACTGAATTTCTAATCTGGATATTCATTGGCTGGAAACTAGTTTTAAACGTAGACAAAGTAAATATTGTAAATTCTATTCATATTACAAATCCAAAACTATTTTAAATTATTAATTATTTCATCTCATGTATAATTTCGTTAAATAAAGCAAAATTGGAATTTGTGTAAAATTAAGAGATCACACTGTATAAGTAACTGTACTGTAATAATAATGTTATATATAACTCATGTATTTATCAAACATCATCTATATACAAATCTGGATAAAGATAAATTAATATCTGTTGACGTTAATTTTTATCTCGACAATAAAAAAAAACAGTTGTTACATTACAAAATTGTATACTATGAACTGTGACCTAAGCGGGTAAATATAGTATTTATTATATAAAACCCCAGCCCCAATGTGTCAGCGATTCGTTTCATTGATGCTAATAACGATAAAAATGAAGATAAACATCTGCGCAAGCACGATCCTACAAAATATATGGTCGTTCGCAAACTCTAATACAAACTTGTCGGAACGTAGGTTCCTATCTCGATCGTGATGATAATAACTACACATCACGTACGAATAACAAATGAAGTTGTTTTGAACATTGGAACGGAGACAAAGGGGACGTCTATATGCGTCAATGATTCGACTCGTTGAACGTGTAAACTCGTCTATAAATTCCCATTTGAATGTTTAGGCCGAATTTCGTTTATGCCCGTTATGTGGTTACGTTGAAAATTAACTGAAATTGAGGCGAGGCACGATTTATGTCTATTAGAAAATTTGAACAGTCAACTGGTTTTATTACATCGAAATACATTCGCATTGAGAGTGTTAATTGTATTTTATACGATTGAAAGTAATGAATTTGTCTGTGTAATTAATTTTGGGAATTTGTCCATGGTTTGAATTAGACTAGCATCGCCCCTGTTTCGCTCGGCTACATTTAGGTGATTTTTTTAATATAAAAATATGTATGTATGTCAATGTAAAAAAAATGATAGACTTAATGAATCGGTAAGCGCAAAACTCAAACTGAAACCTCTTGGTTCTTAGGCGACGCATGCTACGACTAGACCATCAAGGCAGTCGACGTTTATAATATCAGTAGGATAAGGACGAAACAAAAACTAAATCTGTAAACATATCAGACTATACCTAATATCAGACTACATCACATACATTGATCTGACTCCGAGGTAAGTAGCTTAAGCACTTGTGTTACGGATATCAGAAACAACAGTGATATAACAAATTTATACTTGAATATATTGGATATTAACATCCAAACACAGAACAAACACAAGTATTCATCACACGAATATTTGTCCTGGGTGGGGATCGAACCGACAACTCTTGGCGCATGGGGCAGGGTCACTACCGAATGCGCCATCGAGCCAGTCAATCTCAAAAATCTTTTTGAGATTGACTGGCTCGATCGGAGCTCGATCGGCTCGATCGGAGCTCGATCGGCTCGATTAGCTCGCTCGTAGCTCAAAAAAAGGCAAAAATCTGTGGCCAAAACAAAAAAAACGGACCTTTCAATGGCTCAGCCGAAGTTTAACGCCATATATCAAAATAAAGTGCCATTAAGTTAGTGATAGTCGCACACTAAATTGTTACACTTGCCATTCTTAAGAACAGTCGTTCCTTTATAATCCCCAGCGGGGGTTAGATACGCGAAATTGAAATATGTTTGCGCGCGACAAACTGAAACGGAGACGTTTAGAATATTAATCGCTCGATAAGACGTTTAGGGTTACGATAGCAGTGTCGATGTTTGGAAATACTTGACATTGCCATGTTGGTCTGGGACTGAAAAATAATGTGCCAACTGTGTTCCTCGCATGTAAAAGGTGAGTAATAGTGTGCTCGGTATTGGTTTTGACTGGCTCGAAGGCGCATTCGGTAGTGACCCTGCCCCATGCGCTAAGAGTGCGTCGCCTACACAATCACACACCCAAAAGGGACTTAAATTTTTTTTTTAAGTCCCAGAACAACATGGTACCTGTCTGGTCTGGGTATTATTATCTAAAATATAAGTATATATTTGTAATACCACTGTTGATTCTGGTATCCGTTACACAAATGCTTATGCTAGTTATCTCGGAGTCAGATCAATGTATGTGATGTCGTCGGATATTTATTTATATTGATTTTTGTGATTATGTAGGTGACGAGCTAGGCACATTTTAGTGTCAAGTTTTTCACAATTCTCCTTCTAACCTAACTCTATATTATTTTTGGACACATGGTTAAGGAGCTCGCTACTCTTTTGTCTCTGTCTTCGGGGATTGGGAGCGTGATTCAATGTATGCACATTGGAAATATTTTATCACTTATGCCATCAGATACAAAAATACATATGTTCATGATAATATGAAACCTTTTTCCTAGATACTGGCCAAAAAATATATACATTATTTTTCATAAAAAAGAAATGTAACTATGGCAGATGGGTAAAAAACGCGGCAAGGAAAAAAACATTGTAATGATATCGGAACAAATAAATATTTATAATAATTAAAAGTACGTAATTATCATTCTGCACAATAACTTTCGGCGGGTAAAACATTTAACACATATCCATTCTTGCTGTTTCTTTTTTTGGGAATATTCTTATAAATATTAGAAATGTAAAAGTGACTCTGTCTGTCTGTTACATTATCACATCGTGTGACATGCTAAAAATATTTCGTGACTTGTATCGTTATATATAAAGACATGCCCTTTCTGCACTTTTGTATATTTATAAATATAGATATATAACTAGGTATTATAGTTAACTTTATCAACCTATCTGGTATGTTTTCATGCCTATTGAACCTATAATGATGAGCGTAATAGGAGCGGTGGTAGCTCAATGGTAAGGACACGCGCCTCTTAACCGAGGAGTGCGGGTTCAAACCCGGGCACGTACCTCTGGTTTTTTCAAGTCTATCTACGTATTTATACCACTAGCTCAACGGTGAAGGAAAACATCGTGATGAAACCTGCAAATTCAAACAACTTTGGATTTGTAACCATGATGCAAAAATTGTCTGGTTCCCCTATCTTAGGGTTACGAAGGTCAGATCGGCAGTCGCTTCAATGTAATTACCAGACTCGCTAAATCCTAGATCATAGTCTAAGCGGACCCCGTCTAAGCACGGGACATAACGCTAGGAAGATGAAGATGATGATGAACCGATAATGATGAATGGGGCACTCCAAAGGTTTTAAATGTTACGGTCTCGTATCTCGTATCGTCTTTTATCCAGAAAATGTCGTTAGTAAGATATGTCGATGCTTTTGTTACCAGCGTAACACTAAGATGAAAGCTAAACCTAACTGTTAGTACATTATTACGGAGGTAATCCTGACGAGATCCAACGTGTTGGTCGCGAAATAATTGCCGCACATTCAGAATGGGGCCCATGTCGCGTATGTAGTATAGACACTACTAATCATAGTATCCCAGGAGAAATAAAAAATGAGTGGTTTAAATTTTAAGAATACGCATCAAAAGTCAAAGTCAAAGTTAAAATATTCTTTATTTATACAGGTTTGAAGGAAACACTTATAAATCGACAAACACAGGTAAAGCTATATGATTCTACCACCGGTTCGCAATGTTGTATCTTCCAAGAAGAATTCGGCAAGAAACTCAGTAGTTACTATTTTCAATACAATTTATACAAAGGTTTATGAATAATAATTAACTTTTAACCATGTTTTAGTGTGGGCCTGTTGTAGAGTATTAAAATAAAAATAAAAATATATAAATTACAAAACAAAAACTTGACTCGACCAGAGCAGACGTGGCGTGGTTCAACTATAAGATATCAACATGGGGATTAGACAAGTAAATATGAAACTAAATGATGTGTTATTTCTTATAAATAAATATGAAGAATTATGAATTTCAAAGAAGCGAGTGAGGTGTGTAAGTACCGTACCGTATGGCGTTCGATGCTCTCTGGTTTAGTTTAGTTTTAAATGAATCATCATCTTTCTAGCGTTATGTCCCGTGTTTAGACAGGGTCCGCTTAGACCATGATTCAGGATTTAGCGAGTCTGGTAATTACATTGAAGCGACTGCCGATCTAACCTTCGTAACCATAAGATAGGGGAACCAGACAATTTTTGGATCATGGTTACAAATCCAAAGTTGTTTGAATTTGCAGGTTTCATCACGATGTTTTCCCTCACCGTCGAGCTAGTGGTATAAATACGTACATAGATTTAAAAAATCCAGAGGTACATGCCCGGGTTTGAACCCGCACTTCTCGGTTAAGAGGCGCGTGTCCTTACCATTGAGCTACCACCGCTCAAGTTTTAAATGAATATGACTTGGAAAAAAATTCCAAGTCATTATTAATGTATGATTTTGAACCTAATGATTGCAATTCAGTCATAAAAATAATAAGACTTGGATGCAGCAATAGGCTATTTTATAAAAAAAAAAATTATAGTCCACCATTGAAATTACAAAAAAATATTGCTTACGTATTTTTTTTGTTCAGTAAACCAAAAATGATGATGATCAGCGCGCAAATTTTACCGTCCAAGCGACGTATAGCGCTAAATTTCAAAGATTTTTTAAAAGTGGAATAATAACGTTTTTATGCGGTTTTATCTTTCAAGCAGTCTAAATGATGCCTGGCGACATCTGTCTGTATCAAGTCTATACGAAATGTAAAATGTATGTGACTGACCAGACATGGTTTTAACAGGCTATCACATTCGCTACTTACAGGCGGTATGGTCTAATAGTCGAAACCCAGGTCACAAAATCAAAAATCGCGAATCCAATATTGAGGTGCATTCAGTACATCATACATACATTTTTTTTAATGAATTTTAGACTCCCGAAAAAAAAAAATACTGAAATAGGTTATATTTTATTCATGTAAACATATTTGTTTTCAGTTTTATTTGCTTTTGCATGACTACAGCTGATTTATATAATTATATCAGATTTCTCAACTTTGGGTTAAAAACTTTGAAAGCCATTTAACCAATCGTTCGAAGAAAGTTCCGTCCTCCCAGATTGAGGTACTCGCGAGCTCATTATCGTTTGAGGTATAAATCAGAGGGATCCTCAGGAATGACCCTTTTAATATCTCCCAAAAGGCAAGGGGGTGTTGAAATTTATTAGCACCTTTATGACTTTCCTTCGTAACTTCTTTTTCATCCGAGTACAATGACACGGAGATTAACGTACCCAAATTACACTTTGGCAAGATTCGGTGTCGCTTCACTAATGCTTGCTATCGACGTCCGTTATAAATGTCAAGCTACTCTGCCGTGGGCAGAAGTTGGATGGGTAACCATAATTATGATATTTTCTGATTCGTTTCGTTTGGTTTAGTCCACGCACATTTTCATGCGATTCCCGTCGTAAAATTAAACTTGAAAAATCATTTGTCCTGACTAATTGATAGGAAACAGTTGAAACTATCAAGTCTAGTAAGCTGAAATTTTGAATATATTAGGTCATTATGTAAGCATCTGTAAAGTAAGAGTTTATGGCAATTTCATTATTTAAGGAGAAGGTGGAACAGGGGATCATTTACTATCAACCATAACCTTATATTTATAAAAGTTTGAAAAATAATATAGGTGCTATTATGAAACATATGTAAACATGTAGATATGTACTACATATATCGTTTTTAAGTTAATCCTCAACAATAACAAGTCCCCCAACATGATTGGCCTCCAGGGCATAGTGGACGGGACCGAGTCGATTCCAGAGATTTATTAATGTGTTTGTGAGCTGCGACAAAGGCAGGAAGATACTTTCATCTCGCGTTATACAAAAACATAAATAACCGGCGAAAAACAATGTTTTGGAAGGGTAACGTGTAAGCCGCGCTTTGCGGTAAACCTTCTGGATTTTACACATAAAGGGCTATTTATTTTGTTGCTGCGACTATTGTACGTTCAACTCGCGTTGTCTTTTCAATTAAAATACCTACCATCTGCATCGTAAAGTAGAATGATTAGGTTAAAATGTTTTGACGTTCATTCTACTTCCATAATCTCTACCTACCTAAAGATGATAATTATAGAACAAAACGCTTTATCATTCGTGATAAATAGCTTCTGGTAATCGTTTGCTGTCAAGTCTATAACCGGAATTTATGTGGATGATGATTATAAACTAATTCACTTACTACACTTTATATTCTGTAGTTGTAGATAAAGTCATGAGAATCTACAGATTTTGAGATTTGATTGACAGTAGTGGTTTATATTTAACTTGATTAATTTTTTTTAACTATTATTTATAAGACTTGGCATTTAAAAAGAGTAACTACCTTTTGAACCGGTTGATATTGAATTAGTGTTGACGATTTATGAGTGCTTTGTTGAAGCCTATATAAATAAAAATCATTTAATTTCATTTCATTATATCGACACCATTAATTCAAGTTAATTATGTTTTACGATAAAATAAAACCTTCATATTGCAACTACGTACGCGAAGCCCAAACCAATCGATAAATATTAAAGAAAAAATATGACTTAATAGGTTTATTATGAGTGATTTCATAATATTCAATTAGGCTCAACTCCGAATTTATCACAGCGATAAAAACAAATTACCCCGGATTAGTTAACGAAGTCTGTCGCGGATATAAAATATCAGCTGTGAACAGGCCAAAGGCCGAAATGTAGTTCTAGAGGTAATTAAACTAAGACGGGAGTAAAGGATTGTCTAAATTAGCATCATCAAACTTGAGAGATTAATTACTTTGCCGAAAGTTTTACAATTTTCATCTTGAAACGTAGGCAGTGCTTAAACGATCTCAGGATATTAATTGGAAGTCAATTTTGGAAGTGAAAGAGGGTAATTTTGTATCTGAATAAGATTTTCGATTTAGAGCAATGAAACGTTAGAAATGTATTAATAATAATAATAATTAGTAATAAATATCAAACTACATCACATACATTGATCTGACTCCGAGGTAAGTAGCTTAAGCACTTGTGTTACGGATATCAGAATCAACAGTGGTATTACAAATATATACTTAAATAATATTGAATATTAACACCCAGACACAGAACAAACACAAGTATTCATCACACGAATGTTTGTCTTAGTTAGGGATCAAACCCACAACTCTTAGCGTATGGGGAACTTCCAAATGCGCCATCAAGCCAGTCAATTGTTTTTATTGTTTTATTTTTGAAGTTATTAAGTTACGCCTTCCACCTGTGCCCCTAAAAACGTCTTTGCAAAAGTCATGATTATATTAATAGTGTGAAAAACGCGACAGAAAGCAAGTAAACAAGCTCATTGCTTATATATAACATAAAGTTAGAATAAACTTAGAATTATTCCGATGTGCAGCCTAGATTCCTTTAAGGTTTTATTTGAAAGTTTATTAAAATTTTGCATATGACTAACAAACAAATACCCAGCTTTTCATCCACGTATGTAATATTAGTAAGATTCCACCTAAAAGGGTCCGGTTTATACAACTTTTCAGTCACAGAACTATGTTTTGTAACATGCTCAACGTATAACTAGAATTTCAGTTGAAAACATTCACTACAAAAAACCTTAAACTGAAACTGAATTCCGCGAGTAACATTTTAATGCCAGTTTTGACGGTGAGAATAAATATTGTACTGAACAGTTTAAGCTTTTTAACGTCAGACAAAGTTACAAACAAAGCCAGACTCACGATTAATCCAGACGAGTTGATTCTAGGGATTCCTTGGATAGCATTAAAATATCAAATCAAGACAGTGAGTCGTTTCCTATATATCCTAGACTAGCTGTGCCCGTGGTTTGACCCGCGTTTATGGGTAATGTTATATAGTTGATAGCCTTACTCGATAAATTGGCTAACACTGAAAGAATTTTTCAAATCGGACCAGTAGTTCCTGAAATTAGCGCGTAAACAAACAAACTCTTCAGCTTTGTAATATTAGTATAGACTAGCTGTGCCAGCGGTGTCACCCACGTTTATGGTTAATATTATAAAGACTATTTCCGTCACACATGATTTCTATGTAACTTTAACCCTTAAGGCTGCACACGCGACGGATGCTTAAAAAATGGAGTAACTTCTCCCGTTTTCCCAACATTTCCCTTCACTACTCTGCTCCTATTGATTGTAGCGTGATGAGAAGTATACTATAACCTGCCCAGGAGTATGAAGAATAATTGTACCAAGTTTCGTTAAAATCCGTCGAGTAGTTTTTGTTTCTATAAGGAACATACAGACAGACAGACAGACAGACAGAGTCATCGACATCAGTATCGATCACTAATCACCCCCTGATAGTTATTTTGAAAATATATTTCATGTACAGAATTGACCTCTCTACAGATTTATTATAAGTATAGATAAGCCATCTAAGCATATATATGCTTAGATGCATATATAAGCTCAGCCATGCCATGCATTAAAAAAATCATAATATGGACTTACTCTACTTTAGTTTGACAGTTAGGTGAGAAAAAATATCGTCAGAAGATCTGCACATTTTAACAACTGAGGTTAAGTAACCATGTCTCAGTTTCTCTGCTTCCCCTATCTGAGACTTAAGAAGATCACATAGATAAAGTGTAATGTAACTGGACCACACTTGCAAAATCCAGGGTCATGGTCTAAGTGGACACCGAATTATCGCTAGAAGGATGATGAACAATTTTGTTCAATTACTGCTAAATAAAGTACTGCTTACAAAAAAAAAGGGACATGTTAATCGAATTTATAATTTTAAGTTTAAATAACGGAATCCAATTCCGCGAAAACAACAAAGAGCTTGTTTCAAGCAGATTAAATGATTCGAGAAATCCGACATTATAAATGGCCGTCGATAATTTTGCGAAATGGTTTTTGAAACGGAGATATTTTAGGTCATTGGAAAAATAAATTTCTTTAATTTGGAACACAATCTTCGTAACAAATGTTGGAGATCAGCGGATTTCTTCTGAGGATATCGTGGAACATTAAAAACCTTTTGGCTTTGTAGGGAAGGCTATATTAATAATGTTTAATGTTCTGTGCTCCATGATAATTCATGGAGCGATAAACGTACGGATATTCGTAAAACGTAAGTATCATCTGAGTTCAAAGAATTACAGAATCCAATGGGTAGTTTTAGACGTTTGAAACAATTTTGGATAAAAATGTTTTTTTTTTAACAAAAAGGATAAAGAAATCCTTTTTGTCGTTCCCAAGTACTTATCAATATAATGAGCAGCCTATATTGGCATTCGGTCTGGACAGACAATTATTGCGCTATGGTATTCGCCCAAACTTCTTTCCTCTGCCTCTTTGCAAGTTTTTTCCTTACATTTAAACTCTTCATCTCTTCCTAGTGTTATGTCTCTTGCTTACGGGGTCCGCTTAGACCATGATCCAGGTTTTAGCGAGTCTGGTAATTACATTGAAGCGACTGTCGATCTGACCTTCGTAACCTTAAAATAGGTGAACCAGACAATTTTTGGATCATGTTTACAAATCCAAAGTTGTTTGAATTTGCAGGTTTCATCACAACGATGTTTCCCCTCAACGTCAAGCTAGTGGTATAAATACGTACTTACCATTGAGCTACCACCGCTCTCATTTAAACTCTTCATCTATGAACTTTTAAATATGTTCTAAATACCTATTATCATGTACATATGACTGACACTTACCCTCTTCACTTGTCATATTTGATAACTCTCATACGTTCCATGGAATGATACATTTGAATCCTCTATCTATGCCAACAAGTCCAAAGTACAAGCATATAATCTTATTTTTAGATATTTAGTCCCATGTTGGTCTGGGACTTGGCCCATGTTGATCTGGGACAAAAAAAATCGGATTTTGGGTGTGTGATTGTGTAGGCGACAGGTTAGCCGCTTGTCACTGCTTTTTCACAATTTTCCATCTAACGTATGTATGTATGGTATGCTGCTCCTTTGACTCTGCCTACCCCTTCGGGGATCATGGGCGTGATGTTATGTTTGTCTGTTTGTTTGTTTTGTACCGACTTTGCAACAAACCAAGAATAAATTAATTAGGTTATTTATAATTGTACATGAAATTTGTTACGTAAATCAAAATTTTTGTCATTTTTTTAATGAAAAAGTTAATTCGTTAGATGTTTGAAAAGCACTTTTCATTTTCCAAAACATTTTTTTCCACTGAATGAAAAAACCGTTTTAGGGTTTCGTAACCCAAGATAAACGCATATTACGTCATGTCAATTTGTCTGCGGACCTCTTAGCTCAAAGACTCTTAATACTAAAAATCTGTAATGTTACAAAACATACGTAACATCACGCCCATAATCCCCGAAGGGGTAGGCAGAGTCAAAGGGGCAGCATGCCCCTTCAATCACATTCAGCCAAAAATAAAGCCGGGCTAGGTTAGATGGAAAATTGTAAAAAAGCAGTGACAAGCAAAAACATGATTTTTGTATTTTACACTCCGATAAAGTTGTAAAATAAAATCTTAAATTTTTTTTGTGCACGCGTAAAATAGAGATGATTTTTATCATATTCACGTAGTATCCTACTGTAAATTGTCGAGAATTTACTAACAACACAGCATTAAGATGAGATGATATCAAAATAAACTACCAAAATTACACTATAAATTCAGTAACTTTTACGAGTCTTACAAAAGAAGTGCCAAAAGAAAATGTAGTTGCAGAACTACTGAAACTGTTCGAGTTTCGAAGGCGCAGTGTCTGAATTTGCATGAGTTATGCGTTCAATTGTGACGTCATTCGTCGAGAAACTTTCGGATGAAGTCGTTATCTCGAGACAAACACGGCAGATCTGCTGCTTCCTTTCCTTAAAGTTGATTTATTAAATATTCAGTCGTAGGCTTTCAACGGATTAGACGGATTACAACGGAAAAGTAGTGATAAGTGGCTAGCCCGTCGTCTACACAACCACACACCCAAAACCCGATATACCATTAGCCGCCTTTTGCGACATACTAGGCAAGAAACACAGTTGGCACATTATTTTTAAGTCCCAGACCAACATGGGACAATGGGCTGGGTAAGAAAAAAATCTGTATAAATTATTTAGTATATAACTAACAGTAGGTTTTGGAGTTGATTTCTATGATAAGATATAAAGTAAGCGGCCGATAAAGTATAAAATCACCAATTTGTGGATGTCATTCTATATTTTACCTAAGAAACAGGTGATCACGTTTCAAAATGACCCGTATTATAGGTTTATTTAACAGTTATCTTTTATCTATGCTAATATTATAAATAGGGATAATTTGTATTTTTGTATGTTTGTAATGAATAAACTCAAAAACTACTGTGCCGATTTCAGTAATTATTTCACCATTGGAAAGCTAACTTTTTCGGAAGTAACATAGGCTATATTTTATCCCTATATTCCCACTGGAATAGGAACTACGCGGGTGAAACCGCGGGGCGCTGCTAGTCTCTGATAAATACGGACATAATAAAGTAGATAGATGTATATGTCTATTGATTAATTATTCCGACATACAACCCGCACGTCATATTTGCTGATTCTAAAATAAATAGTCAATAGTGTATTGCAATACTGCATCGATAATGTGTTGTTGAAATAGCTGGATGTTACATTTGCTGGTGCAAGCATTTCATTAAAGTAGCAAATGTTTGAAATACCGAAAATAATTGCAAGGTTGGAATTCAAATTTGAACGTAGTCAGTACCTAGATTAATATTATTGTAACATATTACCTACATGTGCGGATGTGATCTCTGGCTACCCTCATTAGAAAAAGGCATATTAATATGTATGTATGGATTAACTTAATTAATAAACATCAAACATCACCTGCTCCTAATTATCTTTCATTTAAGAACAAGTAGCTTATCATCTAATAGCTTGCAAAATGAAAATAAAATTTAACCCAGCCCAGTTTTATTTTAGCTGAACGTAGGTTCTCACTGCCCCTTTTTTAAACTCTGGCAACCCCTTCGGGGATTATGGGCGTGATGTTATGTATGTATGAAAATGAGAATAATTGACAATACCAAAACACCTAAATCCGAGTCAAATGCTTTCGCAACAAGTATTTGTTCTCGTGCGGAATTAAACCTTACAAACAGGGCTAGTATAATTATAATGAAAATACCATCTAAATATTTAAAGAGATTTAGTTAATATTCCAATTTGTCTGATTCCTCTGTCTAAGATTGACGAAGGTTGGATAGCAGTCGCCTTAATGTAATAACAAAATCCAGAATAATGTTCTAAGCCGATTTCAACTAAGTACGGGGCATAACGCTAATGTCTGAAGAAAATATTCAAACTCACGTTACTTAAACATATATTTATTTCAACGCTACATAAGATATAGGTACCTACATAGTTTTTAAATTTCAATGCGAAACAATTTCGACGAGTTTTCGCAGTAGATTCAGTAATTTTAGATGTCAGTTTCCATCAAACAGAATTACAAATGAAAAAAAAAAACTAGCACAAAACTGAATCCGACTTTGTTTATTGGCATACCAATAATTCCTCTAACTCGTAAAATTTCTGCTAGGCCTGAAAAACTGTATCAGCCATTCAAATCAATTGGTTCTGATTGTTCGAAACTGGAACATGGCACGGTATTTTTTGTTTAGATCGCGTATTTCGGATTTAGTTTTGAGCTATGTTCACACTTGCGACATTTTGCTTTATCTCATGTTTACCATGTTGGTCTGCAACTGAAAAAGTATCATCAACAATTTTTTTTTTATTGTGTAGGCTAAAATGTATGTGACTGACCAGACATGGTACCTACCATGTCTGGTCAGTCACATACATTTTAGATTTTGTATAGACTTGACACAGACAGATGTCGCTACAGGCATCATTTAGACTGATTGAGAGATAAAAACGTTTAATGTCAAATTAAAAAAATTTTTTTTTTATTAAATAAGTTATTTACGTCATTTCTTAGATAATTTATTAAATTTAGGTGAAAAACATGAATATAAAATATTTTTTTCAGAAGCAAACCAAAATAACCTTTGTTTTAAAACATGAATTTTACACAGATGGCGTATTATTACTAAAAAAACCACTAACCTGTGCTTGTAGCGCCATCTTGTATTAGTTCTAACAAACAGACTAAACTTTGCTGTAGTTTCAATTACTCACCACTGTCGCTGTTCTTGCGCGAGTTATAGCAGTAATTTTTCAAGTATGGGCAGTGACCATCTGTTGTACGTAGTATATTATTATTCTATAGTACCTACTATTCTCCAATCCATATGTATGTTTATGTGATTATTGTTGCAAATATCTGTTTACTTACTAACATTTACGATATGATTTGATAAACGACATCGAAACAGTTTCGACGCAAAGCAACATGATACCATGAAACGCCTTAAATATAGACAGGGGCTAACGTAAGCCTGCTGGGAACGAATCCGTCAACATTCTGTGCGATTTTTTTACAATATTCAAATCCCTTCGGTATTGCGAAAATCTGTTGAGCTAGCTGATGAATGGATGAATACATGATGGATGTATGTATAGTGGTAACGTTTGTAAGTGGGAGTTGATCATCTTTTTTATGTAAAAGGGCGACAAATGATCGTGTATTAGCTATAAACCGGAAGCTGCCGAAGACCAAGTAATGTTATTTCGTGGTTTACGGATACAAAATAATCGCCAATTGCATGAAAATTTATTTTTTCTTAAAACCCTGACTTTTGATTTCATTATCACTAGGCATTTAGTTTCTTATTGCGGCTCAGTTAGCATTATATTTCCACAATGAAATTGGTGATATGGTGTTAACCAATCACTTGGTGTGACGTCACAAAACCATGACTTGTCAGCCATGTTAATAATGGCCACTATAAGTGTAAAGACTTCGTAAATGCCAAGCATATATGTATGTTTAGCTTCGTAGTGAAGTGTTCATCTGCAGTGTTATTATCTGGTTAGTGTAGATAATTAAATTTACAAAATTGTAAAATTTGGCATTTAAAATAGTAACTATCGAGTTTCTTGGCGGTTTCTTTTCTATAGTCTACCTTTCTTTTATATTTTGTACATATTGATTATTTAAGTGTTTATGAGTGCTTTTTTGAAGCATATAGTAATAAAGAGACTGAGTTTTAATTTAATTTACTCTAAATCTATCCATATACAATTTCACGTTTGCAATATTACCGAGTTCAATACAATGCATATACTGTATGCACCATACTTGGCTCTCCGTACATGCAACGGCATCCACAAGCGTAGTTTAGTCATACAAATTGCTTTGCAACATGGCTGAATTATAGCTTATTGACAGCTTGTTCTAACATCCTTTGCCATTAGTCATAACTCTAATCCGGTCAGTTTATTCGTACACTTGCTCATAAAACGCAACCTTTAACTGCTGTAAAGCCAGTTCATAGGAACGTGATTAGAATTTGTATTTGTAACTTCAATATGAACGCTTAAGGCTCCGTTGAATAATATGTAAGCCAATTGACCAATTATTCTTGAATTGATTTAAAATATATGTGAATGTTGTTTCTATTCAATCATCGAAGATTTGCTGTGAATGAGGTTCCGATGGTTTTTTTTTTCTGTCTTTTTTTTTCTCAACTTTTATGGTGAAGATATTTTTGGGTATTCTTTTTTCTCTTTCAGATCTTGTAACAATATAAAAAAATATATATATTTTTGGCTTAGAACATTGATCAATGTCATCAGGTCATTAATGAAAAGCGACATTTTTCGTATTTCTGAAGGACGATCTTCTGATCGATTACTTTCAAAAGGGAAGGGATAGTTCCCCTTTCAGTAGTTAGTCGTGAGTGCTCAGCTTTACTATCGTTAACGAACCGTGACCCTAACTGTAGCATAAATGTAACAAAAATATACATACAAGGGTATTTAAAACTGACAATCATATGTTACTAAAATAAATAATACTTTCATCATCTTCCTACCGTTATGTCCCGTGTAGACGGGGTCCGCTTAGACCATGATCCAGGATTTAGCGAGTCTGGTAATTACATTGAAGCGACTGCCGATCTGCTCTTCGTAACCCTAAGATAGGGGAACCAGACAATTTTTGGTACAAGGTTACAAATCCAAAGTTGTTTGAATTTGCAGGTTTCATCACGATGTTTTCCTTCACCGTCGAGCTAGTGGTATAAATACGTACATAGACTTGAAAAATCCAGAGGTACGTGCCCGGGTTTGAACCCGCACTCCTCGGTTAAGAGGCGCGTGCCCTTACTAATTAATAATGAGCTAACACCGCTCCCAAAAAAATTGATATATAAAATCAATATTACTTAAATAAACAAAAATATGCATCTTCGATACGCAATTATGTATTGAAAATAAAAACATTAGAATATGTGTGCACATTTTTATTATATCATAAATGTAATTTAAATCGTCCTTAATTGTAAGTATATTTCAATTTTAGATCGCCGCTAATGCAATTTCATCATTATCATTCCACTGCTAAACACGACATCCAGACAATAAATTTTAGTTTAATACATTAGTTCAAAGCACAGAGTCGCTGTGCAATATTGTTTCCACCATAAAATTTTCCTTCGTAAGTGCAGGATCAAAGAGTTATGCAAGCTTGGTACTCTATGCGCGATGGATATACCATAGACGATAACTCATCGAAGCCGTATTCGTCAGAGATTATCTCTGCTTTTTATACTCCGTTATTGCATGCTGCGTTCTATTCATATGAATAGACAGCAATAAAGCTCGATGAAAACAAATTTTCAGTGCTTGGGAAAAAACTCATACAAGTGATAATATACTAGTTGTATCGTTATGGCGTATTCGATCACCATCATGTTCTATTTAGGATGGATTAAATCGTGATACTCAGATCGTCAACGGGTGCGTGATAAGTATCACGAATTTTTAATGACATGGTATCTTTTGTCAGTGCTATTTAGACGGGGTATCATGATGACATAGGCTTCAATGAACCGCGGTTTCACCCGCGTAGTTCTACGGAATACGGGGATCAAATATAGCTTGTTACTCGCTGATAAAGTAGCTTAACATTGGTGAAATAATTTTTAAAAACGGTCTAGTAGTTTAGGATACTATTCAATGCAATCAAACAAGCTATCAAAACTTTTATCTTTTTAATGCTAACGTTGAAGTCGTCAATAAGAATATATAATTTTTTTTTTTTTTTTTTGCGGTTTTTCATGAATTTCATATATATTTTAGTCGTTGACAAGGTGTATGCAATTTTTTTTTGTATCAGTTGAGTGATTAAAACGCGAAAAAGTAACAAAGTCTTTTTTTTATTACTTAGGATTATTTTTAATCTTAGTATCTAAAACTTATAGAAACTAAAAACTCAATTTACCAGCAAGCCAACGGGGAACCGTATAATGCTAAAGTTTGAAAAAAGTGCGGTTAAATAAATAATTATTTGGTGCCTTCTACTTAAGTAAAACGTGCAGTTGTATTTCCCATGGGCTCCGTATTAAAACCTTAGTTTTAACCGCAGAGTCATACCTCATCCGACGGAAGTTCAAAACTTGTTCAGAAGAAAAACATAAATTGTATTACGAGTTCCGATGTATTTTACTCAGTACAAAGTGCAGGTGGTTTCTGTTTCTTTGTTTGTGTTGCATTAGACTCTGTGTAATATTGCTATTTGAGCTATTTAGATTAGAATACTTTCATTGAAGAGGCAATACCTACAAATGAAACAAATACATATTATGTACAAGCGATACATTTACTACCAATTTATTTTGACATATAGTAGTACAAAGATATCTATGTGCTACTATATCAGTGACTAGCTGTGCCCGCGATTTCACTCGCGTTTATGGCTAATGTTGTATAGCCATAACATACATTTTAGATTTTGTATAGACTTGACACAGACAGATGTCGCTACAGGCATCTTTAGAATGATTTAGAGATAAAACCGTTATTATTTCACCTTAAAAAATGTCTTTTTTTTCATAAAATAGGTTTTTACGTCATTTCTTAGTTAATTTATTAAATTTAGATAAAAAACATGAATATAAAATATTTTCTTCAGAAACAAACCAAAATAATCTTTGTTTTAAACCCATGAATTTTTCACAGATGCCGTATTATTACTAAAAAACAACTAACCTATGCTTGTAGCGCCATCTTGTATTATTTCTGACAAACAGACTAAACTTTGCTGTAGTTCCAATTACTCACCACTGTCGCTGTTCTTGCGCGAGTTATAGCAGTAACTTTTCAAGTATGGGCAGTAACCCTCTGTTGTACGTAGTATATTATTACTCTGTGCTATAGCCTATAGCCTTCCTCGATAAATCTATCTAACATTGAAATATTTTTTTCAAATCAGATTAGTAGTTCCTGAGATTAGCGCGTTCAAGCAAACAAACAAACAAACAAACTCTTCAGCTTTATAATATCAAGTACAGATGTGACTTACGTAGCTACTATTTGGACTAAAATAATATATATGACTTTCTAAGTCTTTCGGATCCACCAGCGCTATTGAGGCATACAATTTATATTAGTTTTTCTTTATTTAAATAAATAAATTCTCCAGACTGACACACCAATTCCCTAGTTCCAAACTAAGCTTATAAGCTTGTACTATGGATACTAGGCGAACGGATAGACATACTTAAATACGTTTTTATAAACATCCATGACTCGAGTACAAATGTCCATGTTCATCACACGAAACATTTGCCCCTAGCGGGATTCGAACCCGACCCTTGGCTTCGTGGCCAAAATCTCTGATCACTCGACCAACGGGCCTGTCAAAAAATTTCGGAGTTGGATTACATGGAAACTGTGCAGAATTGGAGACAAGACCAGCTCGTCGCTTACACAATAACAAACACTATTACAAATACATCATTAGTCGCCTGTTACGACATGCCAGGCAAAGGAACACAGGTGGCACATTCTTTTTAATTTCCAGATTTGCATTTACTTGCCATGTTTTTCGACTGTCGATTTGTTTGTTTGTTTGTCCTACTAATATTATAAATGCGACAGTTTGTTTGGATGTATGGATGTTTGTTACTCTTACACGCAAAAACTACTGAATGGATTTTAATAAAACTTTAGGATAACGTAGCTTATACTCTCGAATAACATATATGATATAATTTATCGACAAATAAATAGAATTTATCGGCAGAAGCTATAACATTATAAAGAGCTTCCTTAAATTCTCGCAAAGTGAATATTCAATGCATATGCAAACAATGCTAATAACGAGCTAATTACAATATCTCTGCGCAATCAATCACAAACACTGTTGTCGGGATCGCGCTGGAATTCCTGTTAAACCACTGACCGTATGGGTGCAGAACGTTTACTATGTATAGGGTCACCATCTTTACAATCTGGAAACCAGGACAAAAAGCGTTAAATAAAATGAAGTTTGGAGTTTCCACAACTAGGAACTCCGAAATTTCAACAGGATCTTTGAAAACTACTCAGTATAATAAAAAGGTGAGCGGTGGTAGCTTAATGGTAAGGACACGCGCCTCTTAGCCGAGGAGTGCGGGTTCAAACCTGGGCACGTACCTCTGGTTTTTTCAAGTCTATCTACGTATTTATACCACTAGCTCGACGGTGAAGGAAAACGTCGTGATGAAACCTGCAAATTCAAACAACTTTGGATTTGTAACCATGATCCAAAAATTGTCTGGTTCCACTATCTTAGGGTTACGAAGTTCAGATCGGCAGTCGCTTCAATGTAATTACCAGACTTGTTAAATCCTGCAACATGGTCTAAGCGGACCCCGTCTAAGCACGGGACATAACGCTAGGAAGATGATGACTAAGTATAATAGATAGTACTAGAAAATAAATCATTTTTTTTTATATTATAATCCATGGCTTCAAAATTGTAGGCCCGACTCCAAATAAAACACCGCTTGGACGTTTACCAAATGCACTTACAACTAGGACAAATCCGGAAAAACCCTTACGAATGACAACCCTAAGGACATATTATGTACTCGTTTTAAATTACCATCGCTTATCGGTTTGATGAATTCCGTGTAGTTGAAAAGTGGAGGTTGAAACTTTGATCTTTGGAATTACTTTCCTGTTGTTACTGGTGTGTGTTTACAAGAGAACGGATTACTTTAATACATTAGTATTGTTATGGCTGGTCCCGTTTGATTTGTGCTTACATATAATGATTAGGTATTAGATAATGAATGAGATAGTTGAGGGTATAAGGATATAGGGCGGAGGTGACATTATGTATGTATGTATAAGGGTATAAGAGTAATCCTTTTGTATGTTTAATATTCTTGTTATTTTATTCAGATGTTTGTTACTTAATCAAACTTTAAGGAATTAGCTGGAGTCACTTATCATCCTTTCTTAACACATAAAATCTACAATCCCATTTTTGTAAACCATTGGTGCAATAATTCAGAATTCGCGAACGTAAGACGCGAGAAAAAGAAGAATTTCTGCTGACAGGTCTTAACTTTGGAATAAGATCGATGTATGTATGATGTTATGACGCAACAAAGCGAAAAATATGTGTCTTATATTTTTGTATGATCTAACTGACGGAATAAACATAGTTTTTTAGTCGCCTTGCCTGTTCACGCATATTTAGGAACACGATGAATTTCAATATTTATCTATTATAATTATCCACATTAAAAATATAAATCACATTTAACCACTTTCCAATTAAATTGTTTTGTTGATTAATTAAAATGTTTTAGGTGTTCTGATTAATTTGTTGTGGTAGCGTTCATTATTCCCATTGGTTACTTATCATTTTGTTTAATCTCATAAATCATCTGGCCTGACCCAGAATTTGGTTTCGAAACGCTTTTCCTCTTAACAAAAGTTGCGCAAAAGTACATCAACTGCTTGTTTCAAACTCCACTTGTAAATTCCAACTTATATTGTCAACTTTGTCATGTTTTATGTTGTATGTCTTTTGTACGCCGGAGGCAGGAGGGCGCAAGGAGATCGAGTATCATTATTTAAAATACATAGGATAAAAAAATATATAAAAACGTTTTTAAAATACTGTTGCATGAAATTAAAATAGGTAAATTCTATAAATTTCCATTTCATGTAATAAGAATTAATTTGAATAGACCAAGAGTTCTCCGTACCATGAATGTTAAATACCCTTTCCAATGATTATTCCTATTAGTGCCGCATTTAAACCCTTTCAGCTTTTGCACATCGATCTCACTCAAAACCTCGAAAAACTAATAATAATATGTTCATTCTGATTTATAAATACATAAATAAATATCAGACTACATCACATACATTGATCTGTATATGATTCCGAGGTAAGCAGCTTAAGCACTTGTGTTACGGATATCAGAAACAACAGTGGTATTACAAATATATACTTAAATATTGGATATTAACACCCAGACACAGAACAAACACAAGTAATCATCACACGAATCTTTGTCCTGGGTGGGGATCGAACTCTTGGCGGTTGGGGCAGGGTCACTACTGAATGCGCCATCGAGCCAGTGAACAAAATAATAACAATAAAATTTATATTTTTTTTTTCAATACAGAAGCGTTCAACTCTTTAGAGTTTTATTGTATGTATATATAGAAGCAATCTATTTAATTCATCAACCGGGACTATTGTTATGTATTCTGACATAGCACACCCGTGTTTATATGAACATGACATGATCGCACGATGCTGACATGTAGACCAGAGCGTGTGGGAACAAGGTCTGATAGTGTTACCATCATATGTTGCGTTATTTCTCAAAACATTGGTCATTATACATAGTTGTCAGGTTCCCAATCCTCGAAAGGAAAGGCCAAGCTGCAAAACCTAAAAAAATGTTTTAAGCCAAAAAATGTTTGGCTTAAAACGTCAATAGATTTGAATTAGGTGGGTAAGATGGAGAATTTAAAACAAATGGCTGGCCTATTGCCTACCCTATCATAAACCCAATACAGTACACGAATCGTCGCCTATCACGACAAGCTAAAAAGGTGAACACAGTCGGTATTTTATTTTTAAAACCCATACCAACATCGGTTTATAGTTCTTAAAATAAAAGTTATTGAACTACTAATAGATGCACCTAACACGTCGTTAACAATAATAATATTTTTTATATTAAATTGCTATAAAAAGACATTATTCAGGCTAACATTACCACGAAATACTGAAAATGCTAAATGTTACTAATATTATAAACGGGAAGGTTTGTATGGAAGGATGGATGAGTGGATGTTTGTTACTCTTGCACGCAAAACGTACTGCATGGATTGTAATGAATCTTTACAATGCATTAGAATAACACATAAGCTATATTCCATCGATGTACCACGCGAGCAACGCCGCGGGCAGGAGCTAGTCATACATAATACTGTACGTCTTCAATCTTCACAATATACGATTATTCTTTTATGTTAATTTCCCTTTTCGGTTTTCAATGCATACTTCCTAGCAATATTTTACAAGAATCAATTTATAAAATGTTTTATTTTTCCACAACAGCCGCAAACGCAAAGACGAATAATGGATGCATCGGACATTGCACATTAATCATCTAGTCTCGAACTGGGGCATTCGTATGTTACCTACATAACGTGCAACGAGATGTTTCGAATACAATAAGTTTTGTTGTTGAATGCAGTTGTAGGTATCGGAGTTGCTGTTTTAATGATGACTTATTTAAGCTAATTCACATCACATCTTATACATTCGTTATACTATAGCCGAAATATTAAGTAGCCAATGCCCTTTTTTGGGTGTACAACGCCATATCGAATGCCAATTGATCAAAAATCAAATAATCGAACACTTCATCGATAAGTCAAAACATCGAACGTTCAAAATATCGAATTTACAAATGATCAAACGTTCAAAATATCGAATTGTTATTATCGGGGCACAAACTTAGCATAAGTACGAATTTAAATTGCAAAAATTGTTTTTTAGCCGTGCAGATGTAGCAGACAGACTGATAGAACCTATTTTCGTATTTAAATTATTAGTTCGCTTGTCGCTGCTTTTTCACAATTTTCAATAACCTAACCCAGCCCGGCTTTATTTTTGGCTGAATGTGGTTGAAGGGGCATGCTGCCCCTTTGACTCTGCTTACCCCCGAGGATTATGGGCGTGATGTTATGTTATGTTTTGTTATGTTTTTTGTTAAATTGTTAGTGAATATGAACAAATCGAGCAGTTAGTAATGAAAATTCACTTACTCTAAACTGTAAACTCAGTTTTTTTTACAAGATAACAAGGATAACAGTATATCACATATCTATTATTACATGTTATTATGTTTTATATGTTTTAGTCAATCACGACTGTCAGAACTCCCGCCCAATATTCTCCTACCACTATGCACAGAGTGTACACTTGTATCACACCAATCTAACCCCAAATATACCCGCAATGCTATGAAGGCTGCCCAGTGCCCAATTTATCAAATGCAGTGCGACACGTCACACCAATACAAGACCAGATGGTTCTGATAACTGAATATTCAAATGATCTCACAGACATACACACATACATAACATCACGCCCATAAACCCTGAAGGGGTAGGCAGGGTCAAGGGGCAACAGGCCCCTTTAACCACATTCAACCAAAAACAAAAGTGGGCTGGGTTAGATGGCAAATTGTGAAAAAGTAGTGACAAGTGGCTAGCTCGTCGCCTACACAATCACGTGCCCACAACCCCATATACCATTAGTCACCTTTTACGACATGCTAGGCAAGAAACACAGTTGGCACATTATTTTTTAAGTCCCAGACCAACATTGGACAAACTAATTTACTCGTAATTATCAATTTATTTAAGACTAGCTGTGCCAGCGATGTCACCCGCGTTTATGGTTAATATTATAAAGACTATTTCCGTCATACATGATTTCTATGTAACTTTAACCATTAAGGTTGCACTCGCGACGGAAGCTTAAAAAATGGAGTAACTTCTCCCGTTTTTCCCCAACATTTCCCTCCACTATTCTGATCCTATTGATTGTAGCGTGATGAAAAGTATACTATAACCTGCCCAGGAGTATGAAGAACAATTGTACCAAGTTTCGTTAAAATCCGTCGAGTAGTTTTTGTTTCTATAAGGAACATACAGACAGACAGACAGACAGACAGACAGACAAAAATTTTACTGATTGCATTTTTGACATCAGTATCGATTACTAATCACCCCCTGATAGTTATTTTGAAAATATATTTCATGTACAGAATTGACCTCTCTACAGATTTATTATAAGTATAGATAGGTAGGTACCTGCTTCAGTAAAATAAATACTTGTTCATCGTTTTAAAAAGGTTATAGTTAAATAAAACCAGCTTTATTAGATACAATATAAAACCTATGTTTTTTTAAATTTCAGTTGAAATTCTTCATTCCTTCCTTTAAACTGCGTTTAAACCTAATATTTAAAAAAGCTTAGCATTAGTCAAATAATGTCCGACCAGTTTCGTGCTTGTTCAAATTAACAATTACATCAAATTAACCTGAAACTGCCTGTAGGTTGAGTTTCAGGTTAATTTGATGTAATTGTCTATTTGCGAATTGATCGCTTTCCAGCAAGTCCGTGTTTACAAAAGGTGCTTGTGACTGTACACTCGTATCTCTAAATGCACATGACTCCACTCTAGCTGACATTTCGCTTTATCAAATGCGGGCGCGATATGACACCGACCAGCCCGGATCACTCGGATTACCGGATTGGAAATGACGGCTCGGATTTGAAGCTGACAACACTAGACGTGAATTAAATTTGAGCTAGTGTAGTGTACTGTTAGGAATGATTGCAGGTGCTCAATTGATGCACTGGTGACGTAATAATTGCTACGAAGGTGTGATATTATTAAGTCCGATGTTAATCTGAGACTTAAAAATAATGTGCCAACTGTGTTCCTTGCCTAGCATGTCGTAAAAGACGACTAATGGTATATAGGGTTTTGGATGTGTGATTGTGTAGGCGACGAGCCACTTGTCAATACGTTTATTTTTTAATTTTTTATTTAACCCAGCCCAGTTTTATTTTTTGGTTGAATGTGGTCAAGGCGGCTAGTTGCCCCTTTGACTCTGCCTACCCCTTCGGGGATTACGGGCATGATGATATGTATGTATGTATTATTATTTTTATTTGTCCTATTACATGGGTATATGCCTCCAAGAGTCTGTCTTCGTATGTCTTGGTATAATTTGTGCCGATCAGTTTAGTGTTGGCAAACTATCTCCTTTAAGTTCATAACATAGACTTTACTCTGATGATACATTACATATGAGCCAATTATCAACGTTGATTTTGGTAATGTTTTGTATAACCGAAAGTCTTACTGAGTTTTGGTTATACAAATAACTTCTATCCCAGAATAAAACTCAATCAATTCGTTCTAGACCTTCATTTAATGCTTTTACTTACATTGAAATTATGTGAACAAATAAGTAGAGAAATTAAACCTTTCCACAAACAAATTATGCTTTCATCATAATAGGTTTCGGCAATTATTAAAATTATTAGGCCTTTTCACCAATATTTTTAATGAAAAAGAAAACAGAATTCGTGCCTGAACTGGCGTAGCCTCATTTAACATGCTGTGTTTGATAGTTCGTGAATCTTAATTAATATTCATACGTTGGTCGATTTGCTCAGCGACCCTAATTTGGCAAATCGCCGCTAACCGCCAGCCATTTTGGTTTTGGTCTATCACGATGATTACCGGATTGGAATGGACGTGAAATATTCAATTCACTTCGGTTTGAAGGACCTATTAGTTGATGTTCGGCAATAACAAATTGACATGTGGGTTTGGTAATTTTGTCTAGTATTTTGTATTACTCGTAGGATAGCAGTTAAAATTACTTTAGAATATCTGAATAATTATTTCAAATATTTTTTTCAGGAATTACTTGAACATTTCATTTCTAATATTTATTATTACTGACGACTTTGTAATACAAGATCACGTATTTCAAGACCTTTTCTCCCATCTGCGCTTTATCTATTTATATTCTCATATCTGTCCGTTGCAAACGATTCCAATGTAACCTATTCCATTACCTTCTCGATGTCTTCTTTGACGCAAAATTCCTCTAATTTTAATAATATTGGAATTCATTACTATTTATCTTTCACATTGCCGTCATTATTATCTTCTTAGTGTCCCATGCTTGGGTGGGGTTCGTTGAGAACATGATCCAGGATCTAGCTAGTCTAGTAATTACATCGAAGCAACTGCCTATCTGACCTTCATAACCCTTAGAAAGTGCAACTAGTCAAATTAGATCATGTTTACACACCCATAGTTATTTTGAAAATGCAGGATTTTTTCCTCGACGTAGAGCAAGTGGTATGCATCCGTACATAGAATGTAAAAAACTCAGAATTATGTACCTGGGTTTGAACCAGAATCCCTCGTATATGGGGTACCACCACGAATTGTTTTTCACATTATCATCTTCAATAGACAATGGTTGAAGATGTCATCTCCGAAGGTGACTCGAAGCGTCCCGGTTTACTTTCCCAAGCACTACCTCAGGCATTCACGAGGCATTAAAATTACACCGGCTTTCAAGTCACAGCGATACAGGCGCCCCCGAGCGGCGGAATTGCGAACTAGCTCCCATAAGCGACGGGAATTGCGTTCAATTGATGATGCTACTTAAAGGTTGAGGATGAGCCAAGTTAGACTGTTGCGCTTCGTTGTGTTTTTGGATTTTGCGCCTTTTCAAATCGGTATATTCCAACGAAATACATACAATATTAAGTTGCTTTTATACATGAGAATAAAACTAACGATGGTTAATTCAGGTAATTGATGTCACCTTTCTTGCGTTGTAGTCTATTCTTTGTGCGCGCTAATCTCCTACACAATTTAGCGTTGTATTACGATGCTGCAGGGAATTCTTCGCAAAACGCTCAGTTTTATTCGTACATGTTAGTTTATGTTGCGTTTAATATCATCTAATACAAGACGATAAGACTGTGAGTTTGTTATTTAAAATAATAAATTAAGCTTGTTAAACAATTTCGCTTAATGTATTTACGTACACACACGCACGCTACTGGTAGCTTATAAATTACAGTAAGTATAATATTAAACTTAAAAGTGAACTTGGCCCGTTCCTCTACCGTGCGCCCCAATCTCCAACGCAATCTACCGTCGCAATACAGCGTTGCAGCGAGTTCATTGCAAAACGGTGAGCGGCCGTTATTTATACAGGTTGGTTTCCGTTATAGTTTGTGTTGAACACTGACTTATACAGGGTGAGATTATAAGTTTGGTTTTATAAAAAAATATTAACTTAACCAATATTGATCTGATGCAGCAAATTTATGTAAACTAACTAACTAAACTTCACGCCACTTCCCTAGCCGGGTAGGCAGAAAGAACTGAACGCCATATGGCACGATCCTTACACAAATGTATGTACTTACGGATATAAATTTGTTTCTCACAAGCACTTATTTCACATGAAATAATCGTATATGGCTAAGCAGATATCAGGCAGTATACCTATTTGCCATCTTTATGGTATACTAGCAGCGCCCCGCGGTTTCAGCCGCGTAGTTACCGTTCCCGTGGGAATACGGGGATAAAATATAGCTTATGTTACTCGCTAATAAAATAGCTTTCCATTTGTGAAAGAATTGTTTAAATCGGTTCAGTAGTTTCGAAGCCTATTTAATACAAACGAAAAACCTTTCCTCTTAATAATATTATTATAAAAACAGAAGTTACATTTACAAAAAAAAATATTTCTTCGTTATGAAATTAGTATACAAAATCTCCCAATTGGTCGTCTATTTATTCCTCGTTCCGTTTAAATCGATTAAAAGTCACCGGCTGAATGAAACGAGTAATCATATTATTTGCCAACTATATTTCATTTCGGCCGCTGCCATTTAATTAAGTCAATCGAACCATCAGAAATGCTACAGCGAAGTAATTACATAACATTGATCTGCAGGATACCTTACATTCGTTAATGTATGTACGCATATTTACATTACTTGCGTTTCGTTCATCAACTAGTCTCACTTGTCACCGTTGTCTTACAACCGCTGAAAACCAGCGTCGTGACCTAAGGTCGTGACCTACCTGACTATCAGGTGGCTCACGACTTAAGCTGAGCGGGCGCCATTTTGGCACATCCTATTTTTGTTTGTTAATTTTCTTTCTTTTTCTGTTATTGTTTTTTATTTGCTTTTTTTTCTTTTATCTGTATTCCTTGTGTGTGTGCCATATAAAGCTTTTCTAATCTATTCTATTCTATACATGACTTTTTATGATGGATTCACAAAGCTTTTTTGGGATAACTATCTTTTCTCTCGACTTCGATGCCGTCAGTACTTATTTTTCAATGACATGCTAATAAGTCTCATAAAATTCTTAAGATACGATAAGATCCACTTATCTTTAAGACGGATAATTGTAAAAATGAGTTTACCATGAAACGCCTTTTACGACATCCAAAGTAAATAACATGTCCCATGTTGCTTTCCTACCTAGTATGTCGTTAAAGACGACTAATGGTATATCGGGTTTTGGTTATGTGATTGTGTAGGCGACAAGCTAGTTACTTGTCACTACTTTTTCACAATTTTAAAAAACATCTTCAGACCAACCTTCTCCTCCACTTCCCTGGACATATCAAGAATTCTCCGTCGTAACCAAGAAACATGTTTCTCATCTAAAAGCAGCATTCTCTAAGACCAAAACACAAGAACCAATTAGAGTTTACGTCATCGGAGGCCATTCAGTAATATCCGTTTGTAGCTGCCGGGTGAAAACTTCGCCCCACTTCCCTGATTGCGTTTTGCACACATGACCCACCTACTTCCATTTTAATTTGGCTGTTTTGCACTGTGGCTGAATTCGGAAATGAACGCGACGGCTCTCAAGAAAATTTGATTGTTTAACTTTGAACGAGGGAGTAATAAATTTCCGAATTTAAAATTTTGGGAAACAATTTGTGTTGAGATGTCTTGTATATGTTAAGTACATACATACATTACATTATCATCATCTTCTTCATCTAGCGTTATGTCCCGTGCTTAGACGGGGTCCGCTTAGACCATGATCCAGGATTTAGCGAGTCTGGTAATTTCTTTGAAGCGACTACCGGTTTGACCTACGTAACCCTAAGATAGGGGAACTAGACAATTTTTGGATCATGGTTACAAATCCAAAGTTGTTTGAATTTGTAGGTTTCATCACGATGTTTTCCTTCACCGTCGAGCTAGTGGTATAAATACGTACATAGATTTGAAAAATCCAGAGCTACGTGCCCGGGTTTGAACCCGCACTACTCGGTTAAGAGGCGCGTGTCCTAACCATTGAGCTACCACCGCTCCTCATACTTACGTTACATACGGTATATTAATTGTACAGTATGGTTATAGGTATCCTGAAGGCTTGTGATTGTACGTTTGGTAACATGAAAAAATATTGATTGCTAGTCTTTAAAGATCTATTTCTATTACAAGTGGAATTTTATTCCATTTTGCGTTCCGCAGGAACGAAACGTTTTTCGAAATAATAAATTGCTTATGCACTTTTGTATTATTAACTACTATTGTTATTACTTAAACTTATGGAGTACCAAATTTCATTGCCATAAGTTAAAGACTTAAAACACTTACAATTTGGATAATTAAAAGAAAAATTGAAAAACCATGAAACTCTTTGTCTTAAATAAATTAACAAGCTTAACCTACATACATCCAAAGAACATTACCCTCTTACTCCAAATTATAGTTAATCGCAGTTACCCAATTGCATACTCACAATTCTATTTGCTCTAAATTTGCAGGGGATTTTGTTTCAATTCTAGAAAGCTTTCTAGTTCAAATAGGAACGGATGTTGTAAGAAGTTAAAGGCAAGTGATGTAATTCGAATTTCATTTATTAGGAACCTGCCTGCAGGCTATAGTTCCTAGTTTTATCTCGCTTTCAGCGCTAGTGTTGCGAATTTAAAGACTCGAGTCCTTATTCGAGTCTTTGAACTAATTTAGAGGATTCGACATAATAACCACTGCCTATACGATAATAAAAAGTGTTTGTCTCTCGATCACATATGTTATGCGTGATGAATTTCATTCCTCATACGAATTGACCTTCACGTAAATGAACACTCAATCTACTTTTTTATATAAGCGAAAGGAGCATTTGTCAATAGTTGCTTTAAGTGATAGGTGATGGCAGAAATATTTAAAATATACCTATATCGGTTGAAATATACGTTTCTGCTATATCATCTCCTATGTACATTGTATATGTTTTTATTTACCGATTAATATTTAAATGTTTGGCTGAATGTGGGTTAAGAAGCTAATTGCTCATTGGCCTACCCCTTCGGATTGCCGTCGTGTAATGTAATGTATGATAAGAAAGAGAAGTTGTAGAATTTTTTCGAAAAATTTACTCGAATTATTTTAAGTCTCGGGTGACTCGAAGACTCGAATTCCCAATACGCGTCCAGCACCTCGATCGGAGAGAAATGTGTTGGTATGGGCGTGTATTAGGTTAGCGCTGCGAATTACGCCTATTACAAATGGTGATTCGGTAGAATTGGGACTGTTGTTTGTGTTTCGCACGGGCGGTAAATGTTTTCGCCTTTTACCCTGAAAGGTTTACGTCATCCTTTAATTCGTTTATCAGATCATAGCGGAAAGGCAAACAAGTGTTCTCTGTAGTGAATCTGATTAGGTTTTCATGGTTTCGTTATTTGGTACATGTAGGAACGTTTTTTGGAAAGATGTTAGTAATTTGATGACGTGTAAAATAGACGCATGCTCTTAATGGCGGTACGCATTCGCATGGATTTATTACACCTATTCAAATAGTCAGGTTCATTCATGATCTAGTACTACTAAATTTTGTGAACAACAGATTGAAGAGTATGTATAACTAAGTCCATTTTATTTTTGCGTTAACACAGTATCTTGGGCGCAGCTCTTTTCGCCGACTAATAAGTTAACTCATAATTACTCCATAGAGCAGGTAAATGGAATATGTTGGTCGAGCCATGTGGCCATAAGGTACTGGAAGCGCGCTGTGCGGAAGACAGCGTGACGAAATCAGTTATCATAGCCGGCTGAATGAATTGACTTGGGGCGATTGCGCAGCGCAACGCTAAAAAGTCTATGATGTTCTTTATAAAGTCTTTTCCCAATTTGACGGTCAGTTCAGTATACGATATATCGCCCTAGTATACGTTAAACAAAACCCGCGACCCATATCTTACGGAGATTCAATTTATTCTGCCCGTGCGCCGCCCATGTTGTGCTCCGGCGATCCGCCGTGATCCCCTTTCATTTCTCGCGTGGCCGCCCCTCAGTCTGAATACACCCCCCCAATAATCCGAGGACCCACCAGATTTTCAATTGGGTCCCGCTGAAACGCCCGATTTGCTACTGTGAGTGCAGGCAGAGCATAAAAACATGATATGAAGCGACCGAATTGAATTTGCGTTTTGTATGCATTTCTGTGGGAAATTTTTAGTTGGTTTAAGCTAGAATTGCAAGTTTTCCGGCTTAGAATCCTGGTTGTCATTTTCGGATTAAATCTATCACTTACGATTCTAAGTGAATTTGAATTTGAATTTGAATTTGAATTTGAATTTGAATTTGAATTTGAATTTGAATTTGAATTTGAATTTGAATTTGAATTTGAATTTGAATTTGAATTTGAATTTGAATTTGAATTTGAATTTGAATTTGAATTTGAATTTGAATTTGAATTTGAATTTGAATTTGAATTTGAATTTGAATTTGAATTTGAATTTGAATTTGAATTTGAATTTGAATTTGAATTTGAATTTGAATTTGAATTTGAATTTGAATTTGAATTTGAATTTGAATTTGAATTTGAATTTGAATTTGAATTTGAATTTGAATTTGCAATACTCACATTATACACTATACATATGAAGTGAAAATTATAGGGCGCACTTAATATTATATTCACAATCACAACACAAACGCCTTCTAAATAGAAACAAGAAGGAGTTAATTTAAATAAAGTAGCTAAAAAACTTTATGTATGAAATTGTAGGTAGACAAAACATATAAAGTATACCGACTAAACTCCTGGGTTGTACCGTCTACGCCTTTATATAAGGCGCCCACGGGATCGCGCAACGCTATAGACCGTAAAATAACCAACTATTCCCTAAATCACTAATCTTGTTGCAGGCCCTGCTGCAAGCCCACGACGTGGTCGCTCGCGAGGTGTACGGCGAGGAGTCGCTGCGGGCGTCCCCGCCGCCGGTCAACGGGCGTACCACGGCGCCGCCGCCCGACGACGAGGACGACACCGAGCCGGAGTTCGAGAACGTGACCAGGGTGCGCCTCGTGCAGTTCCAGAAGAACACTGAAGAGCCCATGGTGAGTGGAGTACGAATTCGTTTTGTATTATGCATGAGTCATGACACTCGATCACCGTGATGCAAGTCCCGTTTGCAATGCAGTGGCGTATTTACTAGCTGACTGATCTGAGACAGTCGCGTCGGTGCAAAGTGGATTTACCAACAGGCTGAGTATTATTTATATTTATGGTAGTAGCCAGTTGAGCCCCGTGATGCGAACTCTGTTGGTGCTACGTGGAAATCCACTTAGCACCGACTGGGCTTGGCTGGGTAGGCCGGATCTGAGCGGCAAACTTGGGAGTATATAACATTTTATTATAAATAATAATAAATAATAAATTCTCCAGACTGACACACCAATTCCCTAGTTCCAAACTAAGCTTATGCTTGTACTATGGATACTAGGCGAACGGATAGACATACTTAAATACGTTCATAAACATCCATGACTCGAGTACTAATGTCCATGTTCATCACACGAAACATTTGCCCCTAACGGGATTCGAACCCGCGACCCTTGGTTTCGTGGCCAGGGTCTCTGACCACTCGACCAACGGGCCAGTCAAATATTTATATTATGACAACTTTGTATTATGCATGAGAGTCGAACGCCGGGATGCGATAGTCCATTGGTGTAACGTTTACCAACAGGCTGAGTAAGCTGGAGTCTAGGGCGACAGATTTTTGAGGCACCAAATTTAGGGGTTATATGTTATTATATTCCATTTCAATTTGTTATATCATTTATATTTTTGTCTTTTACGATAGGGCGGAACACAGGTCAGTAATTGGAACGAAATTTAAATAGCCTAATTCGATTCTAATAATTGATTTGATTTTACAAGTGAATATAAAATGTCGTCTGGTTATATTAATATATTACTTACGTCATAACTTCAGCATCGTAACGATAATTCTGAAGCCATTTTAAATCGATTATCGATGAATTTAGAACTATTTCTTAAAAATTGCCTGTAGGTACATAAAATAAAACCCTGGAATAATTTTTCATAATTTTCTCTTATTAGAACTTGATAAATATCTTTTTATGTACCCGCGCCATCTCTTGAACAGTGGCCAAACTATGTGACTGCCTGCACTGCTGTTTGTGACAGAGCCCTTGTGCAACATTATCTACTATGCGGACACTAGATGGCGCTAGCATTCATATAAATACTGTGTCGGTTGCCTTAACAAGCAGCGCACCTATCTTCGACTCTAGCATGTGTGTTGTGATACTAATATGTACGTCTTACATTATCTAAGTACCTAGGTACCTACCATGGAATGTTTAAAAAAACTATAATTAGTAAATGATGAAAGAAATAGTTGAAAGGGCATGCTGCCCCTTTGACCCTGCCTACCCCTTCGGGGATTATGGGCGTAATGTTATTTATGTATATGTATGTATGTATAAAAGAAATGAAACCAGAACGGAAACAAGGATAACGGTTGATGATGTAGTGCTGGAACAGGTGAATGAAATTGTATATCTAGGATTTGCATTTAAGTAGCAGAGATGAAAGGTACTCCGCTGATATAGAAAAAATAGTGAATGCAGGGAATAGGATGAATGGAATGTTAGAAAAACTTCTGAGGCAGTAAAGTCTTAAGCCAAAAGGCCCAGCTCGCTATACATAATGCGGTGCTGATTCCTACGCTAACATCTGGAAGCGAGAGTTGGGTATGGTAGAAAGAGCATAAAAGTAAAATAAACGCGGTCGAGATGCGTGCGCTGCGAAAAATCTGCGGTGTATCGCTCACAGACTGCGTTCGAAATGATGATGTAAGAAAGAGAGTCGGTCTGAAAGTCAGCGTCGGAGTCAAGGTACGAAGTGGCATGCCCCGGTGGTTCGGACATGTGGAAAGAAAAGATGACGACAGATTGACTAAACAGATACAATGCGAAAGTGCAAGGATATAGGAGCCGCGGAAGGCCCAGGCTCACCTACCACGACCAGATTGGTCATGTATAAACAGAAGGTGATGTTAGGATCATAAAAACCGTAGAGCTTGTATGAAAAGGATCATAAATGCTGAAGAGGCGAGTGAGGTGTGTAAGGATCGTGCCATATGGCGTTCGGTTCTCTCTGCCTACCCCGCTAGGGAAGTGGCGTGAAGTTTAGTTAGTTAATTAGTAAACCAACAGAAACATCAATAATATAGTGTCACGAAATGGTTATCTAATTTTGGTAACTGAACGTAGTCTACTCACTACATTATGAAACAAACATTTATTGTAAGAATTCAATATTTGTTCAGTATTTATTTCCGTTACCATAATCGAATCAAAACTATTTTACCATCTTATTTACTGTAATCCTACCCTAAAAGCCAGACTTAACCACTGATTCATTAAGCTATCTGTGTGTTATTTCATTACACAAATTTCATCAATAAAAACATGGCTAAACTAATTTATATTCATTGAAAACATTTAACATGTGAGAAATATTTTAATTTTAATTGCGTCAATGATCGTGGTGGTTAATATTCATGAAGTTAAAGTTAAATCAATAATGTATTTTAAATTTATGAGCTCTCGACGTAATCTCTTTAATATGCCAATATTGCACGCATTCGATAGTCGTAAATGAATTAAGGCACAATTTGTACGTTCCACTGAGAGTAAACAGAACAGTAATTGATTTATATCAATTTCGGAACGCGAGGTGCGGAGTATGTCATCGAAAGCAAATTAGGCCACGCTTGACATGTAAAATGTTTTTAACGGGGAAGGACTTTTTAAAGGTAAATTACGTACCTTCATCAAGCTTTAATATCGTTGACATGTGCCAATCATATGATTTAGAAAAAGCTTTTATTATATTATTTTTTAATTTGTAATTTGAAAATAATGACAGTTATTCAGTACTGAATTTTTATTCCGTAAAATTGTAATAACTGTTTACACTAAAAGCGCCATCTTTTGACGTTGACTTGAATTAAAACAAAGTTACCGACAGTGCTGCTAGTGAAGCTATTTCGTGCGCAGCGAGCAGCTCTTTGTGGTATTGTAGTTCGAGTGTAGATGGCGTACCTAACTATGCTTGAATAAAATGGCATGCGTTTACACCAGAATTGCATAGATGGCGCACTTTGGAATTCAATTGCTATAAAACGCCGACATATAATTGTGATTTTGAATTTACTGATTATGAGCTATGCTTCATAATAAATTAATTACGATAATTAATCGGCCAATTAGTTCCTGATATATTTTCGTGAATCGAATTGTCAGTGCCATACGGAATACAAGAAGAATGACAAAAACACCATGTAGCTATATACAATAGTACACAGTAGCACTAATAAAGATTAGTCACACATTCTGTTCTTAATAACAGCGAAGATTAAAAAGCATCTGTAATTTTGTGCATTCAAATAACAATAAGTCTAATTGCATTTTGCTTTACTTTATTATTTTAAAATTATTTTATTTTTTAAAAATCATTACTTTATATATTTAAAAGTATTTTGTTCTCTTCCGCAATACACATACCTACTTTATCAAATGCTCCGGTTCTTAGGCTACCTACCTACTACCTATTCAAAGCAAGTTTGATATTAAATAAATATAAAAAGGAGCAGCAAATCCTACTAATATTATATACGCAAAAGTTTGTGAGGTTTTTTATTACTCTTTCACGCATTAAACTACTGAATGGATGTTAATGAAACTTTACAATAATATAGCTTATACACCCGAATTACATATAGGCTATGTTTTATCGATGTCCCACAGAAGCTAGTTATCAATAAAACCTAAACGAGCCGAAATTTTAAGAAAAAAAATAGGAAGTTATTAAAACCCCACGAACAAGCATGATTTTCTTATTAAGAAGATAGGGCTTTTTGGATAATACAAAATTCCTCGGATCCTTTCAACAGTAAAAGCGTACCTTGGTATTACGCAACATAGATAAATTAATACTCTCACTATTCAAAAACAGATTTAAGTTTAATAGATGCACCGTTGCAACTGCGCAGGACAGCTCTCGAAGCTTCCTCGGTCTAGCAAATCAATACAGCCCGCGACGCCGATTGCATATAAAATGATAGATGTATCTTCATCGCCTTTGTCATCTAGGTATTTTAAATGTCCTAAAAATATTGTTGATGCATTTACATGAACTTTAAAAACTTCTGTTTCCGAAAACACTTTAATATTGTTTAAAGTAAATGTCAAAGGTTAGTCCGACGTTGGTCTGGGACTTAAAAAAGAATGTGCCAACTGTGTTTCTTGCCTAGCATGTCGTAAAGGGCGACTAATGGTAAGTATATGAAGTTTTGGGTGTGTGATTGTATAGGCGACGAGCTAGCCACTTGTCACTACTTTTTCACAATTTTCCATCTAACCCAGCCCAGTTTTGTTTTTGGCTGAATGTGATTGAATGGGCCTGCTGCCACTTTGACTCTGCCTTCCCCTTCGGGGATTATGGGCGTGATGTTATGTTTGTTTGTTCAAAGGTCAGCGATGTATGCTTTAACACTAATTTTAAAATTACTACATTCCGTATATTACACTATCACTGCTACATATTCAACATTAATAGTAGTACATAATTTTAAATAATTTGTTATGATTAATAGCCGATTCTTATTATATTTTATACAAATAAAAACTAAATAATCGGTATAAATTCGTTATAAGAAGATTCGATATATAAATTCGTCGGTGGTAGCTTAATGGTAATGACACGCGCCTCATAAACGAGGAGTGCGAGTTCAAATGGATGTGGCTAGCTTGACGCCTACAAATCACAAACCCAAATATATCATTAGCCGCTGTTAAGTCATGCTGGGCAAAGCACACAATTGTTAATCTTTTTGAGTCCCAGACCAATATTTTAAATATTACACAGATAAATCGTTGTAACCTTTATCATTTAGATGCACCGTTGCAACTGCGCAGGCCAGCTCTCGAAGCTTCTACAGTCTAGCCTTCAATCAATACAACGCACCCACTCCTATTGGCTATAAAACTTTATGTATTCGCATCACCTTTACCATCTCTGCAGCTTTATATTTACATTTTATCTCTAAACAAAATCTTTTCAATAGTTGCTAATCATGTTTTCTTTTTACAATACCACCAACATCACGCCCCTATTTCCCCTAAGGGGCAGGCGGAGTCAATAGAGCAAAGCTTTTTAAACCACACTTAGCCGAATTTAAAATCAAGTCAGGTTGGAGAGACAACTTGTGAACAAATGGCAAGCTGGTCGCTCACTTAATCACAAACCCAAGAGTTCCAGACCAACATGGGATATATTTTCTGATATTCATAAATAAATAAATAAATAAATATCAGACAACATCACATACATTGGTCTGACTCCGAGATAAGTAGCTTAAGCACTTGTGTTACGGATATCAGAATCAACAGTGGTATTACAAATATATACTTAAATATTGGATATTAACACCCAGACACAGAATAAACACAAGTATTCATCATACGAATACTTGTCCTGGGTGGGGATCGAACCCACAACTCTTGGCGCATGGGGCAGGGTCACTACCGAATGCGCCATCGAGCCTAATTCATGTAGATATAAACTGTTTGACGTTGATTAAGATTAGAACTGTCAGTGCTTTGAAATTGTCTACTAGACATAAATCAACATAAATATACTATATTTTTGACGTCAGATAAAATTTTTCAAATTTACATACAAAAAAACACCGCCACTTGTTGGTCCCCTTAAGGGACTAAAGGAGTGAACAAGGACTGGGTGTGTAAGGCCTTTGGCCTTTAGATTTTAAAAGAAAAAATCCGTCATTATGCGATCAATCTGTTACTTTAAAAATAGATTTGAATTTCATAGTTTATTTGCTATATGTTCTTGACAGTATTTATTATAAATATCGTCATTATATTAAAAATATTACAACATCTTTTGGGGCCTGTAGTGCTGAGGGTTATTTTGTCTTCAAAATGAATCGTCCTGTGTTACGCAACGCACATAAATCCTAGTTCTAGCTACATATAAAGCATGCACCGTTGCAACTGCGCAGGTCAGCTCTCAAAGCTTCCATGGTCTAGACTTCAATCAATACGACGCACCTCCACCTATTGGCTATAATATTATGGTATACCTATCACCTTTACATCTTTATGATGTTAATTGTACCTATATTTTTTAATAACTAACTAAACTTCACGCCACCTCCTTAGCGGGGTAGGCAGAGAGAACCGAACGCCATATGGCACGATCCTTACACACCTCACTCGCCTCTTCAGCATTCATGATCCTTTTCATACAAGCTCTACGGTTTTTATGACTCCTTAACATCACCTTCTGTTATTGTTTAATAGATATATCTTAATAAAAAATATTCTTACTCTAACTTGATGATAATATATTTTATTTATTAATTTAATATACTTTTAAAAGTGATAAAGATTTAAAATTTTGTATGTTGGTAAAGATTACAACCTTCAGTAACTTATTATACATAAATATACTAAAATAGTTACAAATATTAGTTATTTTTCACATTAACGTAAAAAATACCCATTTGTTGTTCCCCTGCAGGGACTAGTAGAATAATCAAAGGCGATATCTTGTTCATTGAGCCATTATCAATAAGTATTTTAAATAAGTAGTTAATTTTAATAACACGTATGTAAAATAGATACAAATTTTACTTTACATACTATCATGCCCGTAACCTCCCAAGGGACAGGCAAATTCCAACGATCAAGAGGCTCTTTTAAAAATATTTAATAATAAGGCAATAGAAAATTTTTGTTGGTTTAATTAAAAAAAAAAGTAGTGTTATATAGTTCGATGCCTACTTAACAACCACAAACCTATTACACAATTGTATTACGACTAACTAGGTAAGGAATATTGTTACTAAATGTAAATAAATAAATAAATATCCGACTACATCACATACATTGATCTATCTCCGAGGTAAGTAGCTTAAGCACTTGTGTTAGGGATATCAGAATCAACAGTGTTATTACAAATATATACTAAAATAATATTCAATATTAACGCCCAGACACAGAACAAACACAAGTATTCATCATACGAATGTTTGTCATGCGTGGGGATCGAACTTACAACTCTTGGCGCATGGGGCAGGGTCACTACTGAATGCACCATCTAGCCAGTCAAAATGTAATTTGACATTATTTATTAGAATATGTCTTCACCATGAAGTAAATTTTGTTTTCTGCAAAATTAATAGCCCTTTATTACGCATTACATATAAATCATAGTCATAGCTGCATATAGTACATGCACCGTTGCAACTGCGCAGGACAACTCTCGAAGCTTCCAGGACCCTTGCAATCAATACAGCCCGCCACGCCAATTGCATATGTAATTATACGTGTATCATTATCGCTGTGTGATGTCCATATTTGTTACATAGTACCGAATCGAATAAAGTAAAACACTAAAACACTTTGCATAATGTCACCAGAGTCAGGTCGCCATCAGGTTCTCCTAAGAGTTATGGAATCTAAATTTATTTTTATTGAAAAGGTATGACGTTGTCCTATGATAGTCTAGGACTTTAAAAGAATGTGCCAACTGTGTGTGACCTAGCATGTCGTAAAAGGCGACTTATGGTATATCGGGTTTTGGGTGTGTGATTGTGTAGGCGACGAGCTAGCCACTTGTCACTACTTTTACACAATTTTCCATCTAACCCAGCCCGGCTTTATTTTTGGCTGAATGTGGTTGAAGGGGCTTGCTGCCCTTTCGACTCTGCCTTCCCTTTCGGGGATTATGGTGTGATGTTATGTATGTATATATGTAACAAAAGCACAAAGATGAAGAGCATCAAAGTTTTAGAGTAGGGGCTTGCGACGTCACTATTTTGTAAAAATTTTACGAATGTGTGACGTCACGCGCAACTTGAATGCATTGTATCTTCGTCAATGTTTGTTTGACAAATAATAATAAGAGAGTACGTGTTCAATATTTTTTTATAATCTAACTGACGGACTAAACATAATTTTTAGTCACCTTGCTTATAGTATAAGTATAATATCATACAGTAGCCAACAACAATATAGCCTAACCATAAACATACCTACTTGATTTAATATTAAGTGCACCGTTGCAACTGCGCAGGACAGCTCTCGAAGCTTCCACGGTCTAGAAAATCAATAGATACAGCCCATCCCACCAGTTGCATATAAAATGATAGATGTATCGTCATCGCCATTGTCATGTTGACTGGCCTGTTGGTCGAGTGGTCAGAGAATCACACGAAATCATTGCCCCTAGCGGGATTGGAACCTACGACCCTCGGTATCGTGGCCAGGATCTCTGACCACTTGACCAACGGGCCAGTTTAGAACGTCATGTTCACATCTTATTCAAGTTTGGACAAAGAATTTGACTGAATGCCAAATATATGTATACATAAAAGTCATCCATTTTATTTTCTTCTGCATCGTTAATATTTTAGAAATATGATTGTCTTTTTCAATTAAATATTGGAAAAAAATTAATTTATATTTAAAATATTTGTATTTTTAAAACCCTTAAATATATATATTTTTTTGAGTACCTATATTAATTTTTATTGATGATTGTTATAATGTTTAAGGTTATAGAAGAAACATGCAGGTACTTAGTATATATTCTTTTGAACACTCGTATAAATTTGTAAAGTAAATACTTTCTATAGAACCTGTTGCTTCCTCAGTTCAAGCAACATCAGAGACTTAAGCCACGCAAAGAGTTAACAGGTGGTTAATACTTTTAGGGCTGACTTTCCAACTGTCAGGGGATGTCTCGTACAATACAAAACAGTTTTATTTATTAGAAACAGAAATCATTCAATCTGTAATGCTTTTTTAGCTATTAATTGGCTGTGCCCGCGGTTTTAGCGTTTATGGTTATTGTTATATTTCCTTCTCCGATAAATGGGCTATCTAACACTGAACGAATTTTTCAAATCGGACCAGAAGTTTCTGAGATTAGCGCGTTCAAGCAGACACAAACTATTCAGCTTTATAATATTACTATAGATTAATCCAAATATGGATTAATTTATTAACCGACGAAAAAAACGGAGGAGGTTATCGATTTGACGCATTTTTTTTTTGTGTATTTCCACGCAAAACTTTTTATTTAATACTACAGTATCCGATAAGGTTGTTCCTTGTAATCTTATATCATTGAATGCTTCATAAAAAAAACATTTTTTGCAATTGCCTGTAAACGCCCATCATCCAGCCTTGTTATTTTTTCTCCAGTTTGGTTACGCAACGCAGATAAATCATAGTCCTAGCTACACATAGGATATGCACCGATGCAACTGCGCAGGACAGCTCTCGAAGCTTCGAGGGCCCTAGGAATCAATACAGTCCGCCACGCCGAGTGCATATGAAATTATAGGTGTATCTTTATCTATAATCTTTTTTATATAATTCAAAACTCTTTGAAAATAGGTACATCTCCTGGGATATTCCAGCTTATCATATTCGTTCAACGCAATAGAAATTCATGTCTTAAACTATTTTCGATTTATTTTTTTCATTTGGTAATGGATTGCGTAAATGCAGTGACAGTCTACTATCTATTCTTATCAATAGAAATTTCATCTTAGCTAAAACGGGCTGTAGACATGCGCACACAATGGTGGGTTATTTGTAAAAGCTGAAGTTGAGGTTGATTATTTTTCTTTAATTTATTTTTATTATTTAAAACCATTTATAAAAATAGATAAGGATGGCTAAAAAATATATTTAGGTGAATAGTTTTAAAATATATCATAACAAGGGTGAATCCTAGTACGTATATATTAAATGCACCGGTGCAACTGCGCAGGACAGCTCTCGAAGCTTCCACGGCCCTAGAAAATCAATACAGCCCGCCATGCCAGTTGCATATAGAATTCTAGATTTATCTTCATCGTTTCCTTTGTCTGTATCATTTTAAAACCTTACCTTTATAAGCACATTTATCATCTGGTCATCCACTAGGACGTGATTGGTGCATAGTTAAAATGTCAGAAGAATTTGAAATGTAATTGTGATACTCATAGACGAAAGTGTGATGATATGTCTGACCCCATTAGTTAGGTTAATAAAATAGCTGATGATAATGGTGATGTTGAAGATTATGATGAGCTTCTTAAAATATATTTCTTTACATTTTTCCACTGTTTTACCCTTGACATCAGTTACCATTCAAGCTAATAAATAAACACCACTTGTTGCCCTTCTTGTCACTTGAAGGAAGAATAAAGGCTTAGAGAGTGCAAAGAGGCAACAGGTCTTTTTATTCATCGGGGCTGATTTTTCAAACCGTTTAACAATTTAATAATAAGTACAAAGGATTTAGAGTGTTAATAATATTTTATATTTTTGGATATAGCCGTTTACTTAAGAATGATACCAAGAGATTTTAAATATATAGTAGATTATTTCAATAAAAAAGCTATCAAAACCATTCATTACTCTTTATTGTTTGCACATTGCGAATCTTAATGTAATTGCTTTGAAAAGGTGTCAAAATCTTTTTGACAGCTTATATTGAAATAATTCATCAAATAATTGGTGTCATCTATCTATTTTTTAATATACTATTATATAATAAACACGTTGCAATGTCTCATCGTCTATCTTTACATAATATAAAACAAAGTCGCCGCTTCTGTCTGTTCGCTTAGATCTTTAAATAAATAGAGTGATTCAAGAGGAAGGTTTATATGTATAGTTCTATATTGTTTTGTGCTCACCGTGCCGGTCGCTAGTAAACTATAAAAGCGTTAGAACATATCATACAACATAAGTAACAGTTCTACCTATATGCATTTCCCCCTGTCTCCTCCCCTCTACCAATGCAATTACTCTCGAAGCTTCCAGACGAAATCAATAACGCCCTCACCCTCCGTGATTGCATATGAAATCTAGATCCAGCTGTATCTCTGAATAGTCTTTGTCTATACTTTACTTTACTAATTTATAAAGAGGAAAGATTTGATTGTTTATTTGTTTGAATTGAATAGGCTACGATCTACTAAACCGATTTAAAAAAATATTTCTTTAATCAAAAGCTACTTTATCAGCGATAGCGACATGGGCTATATTTTATCTTCGTATTCCCAGGGGTTCGGGAACTACGCGAGTAAAACTGCGAGGCGCTGCACTGCTAGTCTGTTATAAATTCAGCTCCAAAACTAACTGATTATTGTAAATATTTAAATACGTGTTAAAGTTTAATACTTTCATCTAAGTAGTCGGATGAATTTATTTTATACTTTAAATATCTAAACACTTAAGTGTTTAAATATCTAAACACAACACTAAAGTATTTAGATATTTAAAAAGCTATTTAGGCAGGTTCTTATTTGTGTTTTTTTTGATAAACATTTTTTGCGGGGTTTTTTTTAAGTCGGTGTTTATTTTTTAGTAAAAGTTTTATAGTACCTTTTCTTCACGCCATTATAGTCCATTTTACCTAAAAAGAGTTCCGTAACACTTCAAATTAACATTAATAGTTATGCATCCGTATGACAGCCATTCGTTCTTTTTTTCAATTCGATAAATGTTCTACGGCAGTTAAATCGAATTATTTATATATTTTATTTTGAATTCTGATTAAAATTAAAATTATTTCAAACGTATTATTTTTACCACGCTTTTAGAGACCAGATTTTACCAGATTTAACCAGATATGTCTAATGCGCTCGCGATTGGAAGACTCGGAATCATCCAAAAAAGGATGTTTTGTTTTGTTTGTGTCCTAGAGGACACATTGTTGTCACTGGGTTCGTAACATTTTTTGGGTTGCAATATACGATTATGAAATATCTTTATTAAAATTTCCTAATTCGACGACAGTGGCCGCCACATGGATTAATGATGTGATGTGAATACTAGTAGTGTCAATATCTATTAGTAAATTTTCCGTAGATTTGCGTAGTATGAAGTGAAGAATTTAGTTATTTTAACTAAATTTAAATTGGATTAGATTAGATAAATTTAAGCAGAAAATTGATAAATCGTGTTTCCATTAATAAATGGAGATTATTAATAATTTTATAACAAAATTGTTAGCGTAAAATTTTTTAAACTTAATATTTTGATTCGTAGAAAGTACAATGCATAAAAAGGAGTATTGACACCTATCACGGGAATCGTCTTACGTGAAACGGGCTACATAAAACAACAAGTGATTACAAATATGACATCACTTGTTGTTTTGTATTAAAAAAGGGCTTCTAAATTTAAATACTTTTTTTTTCTATTTAGGTACTTGATGAGGTATAATGTGTATTTCCATTACCATTACAACAATAAGTGAGTAATAAAATTAAATGAAAATTGTAATATTTTTTGTTAAAATGTGGTTTTAGAAGTCTACTGCTCCTTAGTCTTTAGGTATTGCAGGAGTGATGGTATGTACATATCATCTTCCTATCGTTATGTCCCGTGCTTATACGGGGTCCGTTTAGACCATGATCCAGGATTTAGCGAGTCTTATAATTACATTGAAGCGACTGCCGGTCTTACCTTCGTAACCCCAAGATAGGGGACGCAGACAATTTTTGGATCATGGTTACAAATCCAAAGTTCTTTGGATTTGTAACCATGATCCAAAAATGGCAGGTCTCATCACGAAGTTTTACCTCTCCGTCGAGCTAGGGGTATAAATACGTACATAGATTTGAAAAATCCAGAGGCACGTGCTCGGTTTTGAACCCGCTCCCCTCGGCAATGAGGCGCGTGTCCTTACCATTGAGCTACCGCCGCTCATGATATGTACGTACATATGTAAAATTACATACCACAAATACCATAAACATGACTTTCTAGAAGACGCTTTAGTGCTTGTAATGTTTGCAATTACGAATCCTTTTATAATCCATAATTAACTATTATAAACATACTACACAATATGAGTATCAATATGTACCATAAATGCAACTACGCCGCTCTCGAAGCTTCGAGGGTCGTGGAAAATCAATACACCCCCTGCCCACCCCTTACAAATGCATTATAAAGTCTAGATCTGTCTCCATTGAAATGGGTTTTTCATCTATGGCACCATCCATTCAATTTCGCTTTTTGATTCTTATTTATTTCACGCGTAATATTATTGAGTTATGTATACTCGTAATTATAATCATTTACCTTATTATATAAATTATATGCAGATTCATAGTTACTGATAATAGAATTTGGAAAATAATTTTATATGATGATTATAGTCTCTGTGGCTACAATCACATGTTGCTGAGCAATCAAATGCTACTTATCAAACATATCTATTTATTTATTTACTTATCTATTTTATTTTGTAATTTAGTTTTTGTTTTACCACACCAGAAATTCCTTAATAACAAACAACGTATGGCCGCGAAAACGGCTAACTATTTTTAGTTTTTATAAAACTTAAATAAAAATTTTCTTTAGATTCTTATTTGTTTTAAAAAGTATAATAGTTTCATGTTCCGTTTTTAAAAACTAAGAATTTTATCACAATCAAACAATGAAATTTCCAAGTGCGCAACTTGTTGCTCCCCCTTTCTTACAAGGAGCAAACAGGTGGTTGCATTGCTCCTACATCTTTACATAGTATAAAACAAAGTCGCCGCTTCTGTCTGTTCGCTAAGATCATTTAAACTACGCAAGGGATGTTGATGCGGTTGTCATTATTAGATAGATTGATTCAAAAGGATGGTTTGTATGTATAGTTTCATATTGTTTTATGCTCACGTTACACTACACTAGTATATTATACAAACTTTTTGCTTTCTGACCTGCTATTTTACATTATTGTCAGTAAAAAAATAAACAAAGTCTTAGATTTTTTCCATAAATACGTAGATTCAATGATTACATGCAGTAACGATGCGCTTTATTTTAAACTTAAAAGAATAATATTAAAAAAAATGTTTTTTATTCATAATTAAAAAGTTAATTACTGAATTAACCTAAAGGTTATTATAAATGAAATCTAACACTACATACGTGAAAAATAGTTATTGAGTTGATAAAATTTTATAAAAGTTATTTTATCTTTATTATTTTAAAATGTCTGTTACATTTATAAAAAATAAATAGTAATAGTAGACTAATGTTAATTTCATTGAAAAGTTTAAGAAATCAGATTATGCCTACACAACTTATGTTATTATCATTATAAATATTTTATTACGCAACGTCAGTTCTAGGTGTTTGATATGCATTCCCTGTTGCAACTGCGCAACTCCCGGAGAGTCCAGACTCCCGGGGATCGATACAGCTAACCGACAATGGCGTATAAAATGTTTGTAAATTGTTAAATACATCACATAATTATATAATTTATATAATTTAGTACTTATTGAAAACCTCTTTATGGAACTAATTATTAAGAGCAAGACATCTATGCCCTATTAAAAAATTACGAAAACTTGGATCAGATTAAGAAAATATACAATCATTAAACAATGGTATCTAAGATCTATGAAGTGATAATGATCATAGCTTTTTTAATATTCATTAATGCAGTGGTTCCCAATCAGTGGTCCGCGGACCACTGGTGGTCAAGACTTATTATTTGGTCCGCGGAAGACCTAAAATTTTGTTATACATATTTATATTTAAAAAAAGTTATTTTAAAATTAAAACAGTTCATTTTCGACCTAGTGGTTCCTGATAACAATAATGAAATCAAAGTGGTCCTCAGTCACTAAAAGTTGGGAAACCCCTGTATTAATGTGTCATTAGTACCTAAACAAATTATACAAGAATATACGTAGGGATGTGATTCATTTATTTTAGAAAGAGTTCCAATATATTTTATAGCAAGATATCTATTAAAATACTAAACTGATTAATGTACGTACTTCATCAAGTATGTAATTTACGTTGACGAAGACGGACCCCAGATTAAAAACTATTATTTTAATGTATCTTAACGAACACAGCTTTCCATCCAACCCAGCCCACTGTCCCATGTTGGTCTGGGACTTAAAAAGAATATGCCAACTGTGGTTCTTGCCTAGCATGTCGTAAAAGGCGACTAATGGTATATCGGGTTTTTGGTGTGTGATTGTGTAGGCGACAGGTTAGCCGCTTGTCACTGCTTTTTCACAATTGTCCATCTGACCCAGCCCGGCTTTATTTTTGGCTGAATGTGGTAGAAGGGGCTTGCTGCCCCTTCGACTCTGCCTACCCCTTCGGGGATCGTGGGCGTGATGTTATGTATGTATGTATGTATGTATCTTAACGAAACCAAATATAAAAAAATATACTCGTATATACATATCATCTCTTATCATTTCACTGGTTATTAAGTACCTACTACTTAGACTTAAAATTATATGTGAAGAGGTGAGCTTTATTGATTGGCCGGGAACTGGGAAGCTTCGGAACTGCGCAGATGCAATAAAGATGCACTTATATGGCCTCTTAAGTAGTTTAATATAATAAGATTGAATCAATCCAGTTATTATATGAATGTAACAAATATATACACTACGGCAAATTATATTTCCGTTTAATTAAAATAAAGCACATGTATTGGTATTTAATTACTTACCATTTATTGTTTTTTTAAATCTCACATATACCTATGTATATCGTTTATTAATCTTTAAAACCTTTATAAATTGTGAACTGTGGATTTTTAATGCATTTTTATTGAAATAAAAGTGACATTAACTAATAATACAATATAATATATCTCTTGAGTTCATTTAATAAATAAAAAGAAACAATATTGATTGTAGCTTAATACAAAAAAAAAGAGTATTAATTAATAATAATTGATCTATTATTTCATTATACAATGTTGGAAAAATTAATAATATGATTTTATATGCAAAATTTATTAAATAAAAATATCCCATTTTGGTTTGGTTAAAAAATGTGCATTAACTGTGTTCCTTGCCTAGCATCTCGTAAAAGGTTATTAATGGTATATCGGGTTTTAGATATGTGATTTCAGGCGAAGAGCTGGCCACTTGTCACTTCTTCACAATTAACCATCTAACCCAGCCCAGTTTTATTTTTAAGCTTTTGTATTATGTGCGGGACCATTATTTTCAAAATGTAATACATCAAGCGTATTACGCATCATTAAGCCGCTTGTTGTAGGTACACCTATACGTATGTATTTCCAATTTCCTTTATTACTGCACCCACGTTGTTCTCGAAGCTTCCAGGCTCCCTCAAAATCAATACGAACCAACCCATCCCCCAAATTGCATATAAAACGTTAGGTCTATCTAGCGACGGCGGCCTCTGACTGGTCTAGACAGATGCGTTGGTGGGGCTGCAGCGAATCGCTGCACGCCGTATTGCGTCTGCGAAGTGCATGCCATTAGTATTGATTTACACTTTTCTAGGCATCCTAGGTCGCCCGCTCTGGAGTTCAGTTTGTTGGCGAATGCGAAGGATAGAAGTTGTCTACTAGTACTTAACATCCGACTAAACTTTCCTTCCTGTACTATTCGGGCTCTAACATCTACCCATCGCCAACAAACCTTTTATCGGGAACTACATCTACTCGATTTTTTTGTAACCAGCTCTCAGTTGGTTAATTTAACAAAGGCGCTACCATCGCGCCTTATCGCGGTTTTACCACCTTCGCCGCGGTCTTAAAAGGTCTTAACATCAGACCTTCAACCCAAAGACAGGCCCTTAGCCTTTATTGGCTCTCCTTTACCCTCTGGTGGTGATCATAATCAAGATGTAGTTTTTACCCGGGTCATGATTACTGCCAAAATGTAAGTTGAATTTTTATCTGCTCTTTTATTTGTTATATTATGTGTATGTTCTTTGTTGAATTTTTAAGTGTCTGAATGGATTTCCTAATGCTGATGCTTTTTTCAGGGTATAATATATTATACCCTGAAAAAAGCATATGTATAATAAAATATATATATTTTTTGTGTCTGATTGGATTTACTAATGCTGTTTCTTTTTTCAGGGTATAACACTCAAGCTAGCGGATGACGGCCGGTGTATCGTGGCCCGTATCATGCATGGGGGCATGATACACCGGCAGGCAACTCTTCATGTTGGCGATGAGATAAGAGAGATCAATGGCACGCCTGTCGCGAATCAGTCGGTCGCGCAATTGCAGCGAATGCTGGTAAGTCACAACCAATTTTTATATTTTTCGACCTCTCTTGTTCTAATTGTTTCGTTTGTTCCTTGTTTCTATTTTTTTTTCTATTATTTCTGACTTTTTTATTTTTTACCACTATTGATTCTGATTATCATTGCTCAGTTTGTTGATTTTTGGAATATATTTTTTATATCTATCTACCTACTTTTCTTTGGCTCTCGAGTTGATTTCTTTGTTAAGTTTAATTTTTTACTGTTTTTTCTTTGTGTCTGCTATGCTGTATTTTAAATTGTGATTTATGGTAATTTTAATGTGTGCAATAAATTTCTTCGATGGTAGGGCGTAGTCAGAGTGTTAGCGTCAGTCATTTGTAAACGCCTGCATATTCCAACATGATACTTGAAGTCTCGAAAGTATTTCAATATCGCATAACTATTACTTGAATTCAATAAGCGAATTTGCTAAATTTCACGAAAACAAGTAATTTCTGTTTTATGGGTCGTAAATGACAAGGGCGATTTTTTATATATTTACGAAGTCACCATAGTCTTAATTTGGGCAAATATCCAAAAGACCCAATCAACTTGCTCATTCACGGGGCATAGTTTTACGCACGCGAATTTTTCTTAAAGACTCGTGCACCAATTTTTTTGCCTAAAATATAAATTATTATGATTCCTGCAATCATAATCGTGTTCTAGATACGAGATAAAATTACCATTTTTTTTTTACTATAGGTACAAACAAATACTTGGCAGTTTTTTATTTGTATAATACGTACTATAGATTTTTTAATTTTGCATTATTATTTAAATGACGGAATTTAATCAACAATTTCCGATCAATACCTATTCAATTCTTTGTTTCAAAGGTATAAATAAGGGAAGCTTAGATTAGGAAGGGAAATACCCAAAAACTCCTTTGTCCTCCATTTTGAAATCATATGAAACCGAAATCATATGTATTCCACATCTCAGAACTAACCTAAGTTTTGAGTTGTGGAATACATATTTCACGTAGGATGTGACAAATTTGCGAGACGGAACCCATTTTGTTGGAAGCTTCAGGATGTTCTATTCAGTATTACGGGTTCTTTGTTTCGGGGTACTTGTACATTGAAGATTAAGATTCTAGGGCTTAGGACAAATGTATTGGGTTGCAGTGTGGCTCATAGGTTTGCTAACTGCCATTTTGAGAATTAGCTTTGAGATGGTTCAAAATCAAAAGACTGGGTTCTTTGTTTTGAAAGTACATGCGTAATATCGATGGCGCGTTTCATCTAGAATACAGAGGAAGGGAAGAGGGAGTGGGTAGATAATGCTCTGGTACTCTGTCCGTTTTTTGATGGCAGCCATCTTGTTGGTAGTTTCGAGATGTTTCAATCAATAGTCAACCGGTTCTTTGTTTCGGATATGTGCAATACCTATGTGCTTTCTATTATGGACAAAGAGTAGACTTGAAGGGCCAGACTGGGCGAGGCCTATATTATTTGAAAGCTTAAATTTTTAAGTGTTCGTATAATTTTTATGGACATAAAATAAATCATGATTTAATGAAGTACTTGCGCTGTTTTGATATATTAATCATTTACCGCCATTTTGAAAACTTTAGTCTATTGATTATCGGGCCATCTCTATGTTACCTTAGTCCTATGGTTACATCTTTGATGATTTCTTGAAAATATATCATTAGGAATCATGAATAAATACATTGTTATAAAGTTCCTCGATATATTTTTTGATTATTAGTCGTGATTCGTTAGATTTTTAGGGATTAGAAAACGCGTTAAAGTAGCAATCGATGTAAAAAAAAACAATGTTGTTTCTCACATGCGCAAACCATAGGCATACCGAAATGTGAACAATGGAATGAGTTATTACATGTCGGTCATTTTCTATTTCAAATTTGCTAAGAAATATTTGCATCTAATTAAATACAGATCAATCCTCCGACATGTGAAAATCAAGTTTCGCGTAAGTTCCCTTTGCTATGTATTCCGCCATTTTTAAATCTTGAAATGCATCTTCATTGCTGAGTTCCATCAGTTTCATCTCAACCTTCTGAATCTATCTTGTAGAATTATCTGAAAATATGCCATTAATTAACCTCATGGACTACAACTTAATGGAAATTATCGATATATTTCTTCTTTTTTCTAAGCGATTACTTCGATTTTAGTACACGTCGGTACTGGGCTATCGTGATAGCTTGATTTTTAATTATGGTTCGCACATGCGCAAATCTCTGGCATAGTGAAGTCTGTACTTTGGTACAAGCTTTTGATATATCGGGCATTTAATTTTTTCTCCCTCTTTACGTCGGCCATTTTTAAGGCCTGAAACGACTGTATTAAATTCTGCGCCTTCTCAATTTTATATCAGTACTCTGAATCCATCTTATGGAAATACGTGAAAATATACCATTAGGAAACCCATACAATGTATCTCTATGACGAACATTGATATATTTCTCGTTTTTTGCTAGTGATTACTTAGATTTTTAAAGATTGGGACACGCCCCGGTCTGGCAGTCGATGAATAATATTTAATGAAGGTTCGCGCATGCGCGACTCATGGTGTTCTGAAGTCTGTATCCTGGTACAAGCTATCTCTCGTTGCCCATTTCAAATTTACCGACATTTTGTTATCCAATTTTGCAAACATTCCGATGAATTTAGAGGCTTATAGATGTCCGCTTGCAGACTTGAAACTATAGATATTGTTTTGGATTCTATGCCTTCTCAATTTTATCTCATTACTCTAATCCAACGATATTACAAATTAATAACTACAAGAAAAAGTAATTGCACTAATCCATCTTGTAGAAATAAGTGAAAAAATACAATCAAACTAAAAACAAGACTGAAAAAAGTTAGTACTTCATTAAGACTAATCCAAAATAACAGCCGATCAATTGAGAAAAAAAAAATAGTTGCGGATTCGATATAATATTCTCTTATATTGAGATGTAGTTTCGTGATAGTTTCGGTCAATATTCATCTGCCATATTTGATTTTGAATAATTATGATGTCGGCATGAATTTTGAAATATAATGCCGAAGACACGATTTCTGACATATTTATTTCATAATAGTCCTCTATTATATCCTACGCTACGATTTCTGCCATTTTATAAGCGTTAGAAGGATCTATTGATTTCCGTGCTTTCTGTAGAATTACGTGAAAATATACCATTATAGTCCAAGAAAATAGGCCTTTAAATACGAATTTGAGGTAAATACTTGAATTTTTGATATAAGTTACTTTGAAAGATTTAAAAACGATCTGTGAAAGTTTTTTGTAAAATCACCCCCGAGAACATTTGAAAAAAAAATAAAAAGTATTTGTTTTTGAAATTTTGGGAAAACGGTAAGTAGTAGAAAAAAAAGGTTTAAATAAAAGTTGTAGAGCATCAGATTTTATAAAGAAATGCCCTGTTTATATTTTCGCTAACATTAAAATTATCCGAGATAGGGCGGTTAGAAGCTTGTGGATGATAGTAATAGTCCGGTCAGTTTCCCATTTTGATCTGAAAGGATAGGACCAACGGGAAAATTTGTGTGTGTACTAGATATTTAACAATCCAGAAATTCAGGTCTCTGACACATCAGGTTAGCTAAAAAAAAAGCGCGGAAGATCGAAAAAGGCAAACAACTCATGAGTAGTGCAAAATATTGAAAAATGCTAAAGGTAAAAGTTATAGATAATTGAATTTCCTACAAAAATGGTATCTGTATATTTTTTCATAAGTACGATACTTTTCGCAAAAAACACACCTAAGTGTAAAATTATTTAAAAATGTTTTTTATCTTACAAGTTTTTCTCAATAAATAATAATGCGTATAGCTACATTATTAAGTCTATTTTTCAATAATAAGCAGCACTTTAAAAAATATTTTTTCCTTACTAAGATGAATTTTTTTTTCTCATCCTGACGGGTTTTTAATGCAGAATTAAATCCTTTGGTTTATGCGAAATCCGTCTACTTAGTACCTGTAATTTATTAACTTTCATTGAATAAAGAGAAATGATCGGTAGTGACTGCCTGACCGAGTCAGGATTTCTTGCCAAAACCGAAACCGAAACCGAACATTAGGCAGCTCTCTTAGTTTTGGCTTAGGTTGACATAGCATGTTGAAATAAAGTGTATCTTTACAAGCTTTTATGTCTATATGTAATAGTGAGATTAGAAAAAAATATTGGTTACGTTTTTTTTTTCTTTTGTTCAGAAAAATAAGAGTGACAAATACAGCGCGTTAAAGGTCCCCGTAACGTCACTTGTTCCGTAAATGCGCCGCGCTCTAGATTTTTGAAGCGCTGTATCTTTGTAATTTTCCAAGTATTCGATAAAGCAAAAAATACGTATTCAATATTTTGATAATTTTACTTACGAAACAAAACAAATATTTTTTCAAGTAAACAGGAGGAATCATCAAAAGCAAAGAAGGCCAAAAAACCCTTCACAGTTTAACATTTTATCAAGAACAAAAGCCTAGAAATCCAACTCACTTAACAAGTTCTTAAGCTAGACAAACTCATCGACCAAGCGGATATACCAATATACCAATACTGAGGAACCTCTTAATAACAGTAATTAATAAAATTATAATAGATTAATGCCAGCTTATACAGTTGCTTCTTGGAACATCAATAGCCTGGTCGTTTATGTTATTATGTTGAAATTCTACTCCCATAGCATAACATTGATGTACTGCTTGTCTCTGAAGCACAACTAATATTCAATCACATAAGTGCTTTATTGAAGCCTATGTAAATAAAGATAAGTTAGGCATTACAATCAAGGACTACCACATTCACTCAATCTTCCATCCAGACGGGACTGCTCATGCAGGGACTGCTGTGATTGGGAAAAGAAATATAAACCATAAAGTACTACCAAAATATAAAACAGTACATCTGCAGGTAACATCTGTCATGGTGCAAGATGAACATGGTCAGCTAAAACATACAACATAGGAAAATCAATTTACTGACTATTTTAGGACCCCTTGTCATAGATTTATAAATTCAGACGTGACTCCCATGCAAAGAATGTTGCATGTGAGTCTGAATTCTTTGCATGGGAGTCACGTCTGACTCTTCCAAGAGGACGAGAGCTGAAGAAAATCCTTGACAAGAACAACGTCTACGTATTCAGCACAGGTCAAACAAAATATTCGACAAGCTCTATGGTGCATTCCGTAGTGATCCTTTTTTTTTTTCCCGGGTGTAATCCGTCATTCCCCCGAGAGACGAGAACTACGGGAGTATGTCAGACTCCTACTGACTAAAACACCCGGGGTGTTCCGCCGCATCGCTTATGGAGAGGAGCCCTGGGAACGCTATGCCTGCCAATGAACCCCTCCCACCTGCGGTCGCTCTTGCGAGCACGACTTTAACATTGCTCCATCGAGCTATACTTCGACTAGAAGCCCCGGAACACAAGGGGCGTCTACGTCTGACTAGGATGCCGGTGATGGACCCCCCTATTCATCACTAGCTAGCGCAGGCTAAGGCGGCATGCATGCATATTTACCAAAACAGCCATGGCTAGTTAGTATTTGTGCCAGGTTGAATGTCATTTCGCCATGTTTGCAGCTGACCCAGTCTCGGAGGACTTATTACATCAACTAGCTCCCGGCTAGCTCCCGAGTTATCAAGTCTTTCCGACCATATGACGAGCAATGCTTCTCGCGCTTCATCCCGCCATGCTTGGACCTCGCGGGGGTGAGGACGAGGATTCTCACCTGATTCGATGGCTGGGTCTGGGTGTTAATATAAAATATTTAAGTATATTTTAGTATTACCACTGTTGTTTTTGACAACTGTATCAGAAGTGCTTAAGCTACTTACCTCGGAGTCAGATCAATGTATGTGATGTCGTGGGATATTTATTTATCAAACATATTGGCCCACAGATCTCAAGAAACGACCAGACGTCCTAGACTTTCTGGTTTTTAATGGATTCTCAGAGCGATATTCAAATATTAAAAGCTGTTATGATAGCAGTTCAGATCATACACAAATCATTACGACTATAAGTTCTACAATACAATAATAGAAAAACCTATTCAGTAAAAATACAGACTGATACGGTACGCCTTTAGAAAACACATAGACTTAAATATAGTTATAAAAGTTCTACTTAAAACAAGTAATGACATCGACGAGGCATATATTATGGTTTCCGGACATGGAGGTCCATAATTGACGCGTTTGAAGTTGCCCATTCCAGAATCTTGGGATAGGGGGATGGAATCTTCGCTACATCATTTGATATAGCCATTGCATTAAATTCCACCACTCAACTATAATGGAGGCACTGTTTTACTATTGGGTACCGACTTATCTGCGGGTTTTGCATGGAAGTAGAATAAGCACGCGGTCGAGGTGCATGCACTGCGTAAAATCTGCGGTGTATCGCTCACAGACTGCGTTCGGAACAATAATGAAAGAAAAAGAGTTGGTCTGAAAGACAACGTCGGAGTTAAGGTAAGAAAAAGCATGCTCTGGTGATCCGGACATGTGGGATAAGTAGATGACGAAAGATTGAGCGAAAGTGGAAGAATGAAGGAGCCGCGGAAGGTCCAGGCTTACCCACCATGACCAAATTGGTCGTGCGGTAACAGAAAAGTGAAGGTGAAAATGTTAAAGTAGCAAGTGAGGTGTGTAAGGATCGTGCCATACGACGTTTGGTTCTCTTCTACCCCACTAGGGAAGTGGCGTGAAGTTTAGTTTAGTTAAGTTCAAAACCATAGAGCTTGTATGAAGGAATTATTAATGTTAAAGAAGCGAGTGAGGTGTGTAAGGACCGTGCCATATGGCGTTCGGTTCGCTCTACCTACCCCGCTAGGGCATTTTCCTAGCGGGGTAGGCAGAGCGAACTTACTTCACGCCATTGCATGAAGTAAGGTATTAACGCGACTACTATAAAGCAGGCTGTGCTCAGGGTTTCTTGGTATAAAACAAAGGGGGGTTATTAGAGGGGTATTTCACTAGCGGGGTAGGTAGAGCGAACTTACTTCACGCCATTGCATGAAGTAAGGTATTAACGCGACTACTATGGAGCAAGCTGTGCTCAGGGTTTCTTTGTGTAAAACAAAGGGAGGTTATTATATATCCCACAAAATATCCACATTATACGCCACACAATACGCCATAAGCATGCTAAATAGCTAGTCTACAGAGTTAACTGTCGGGAAAGAGCTATCCTGGAGTATAATCCACATCCAATTGAAGTCATCGAGGTCACATATTAAAGCCTGGATATCATTAGGGACTAGGGGACTTGTGAAACTTGGTGCCACTGCATCATCAGATGTCTTGATAAAAGCTTTGACCAAACATTAGAAATAATACTGACGGGACTAAACTAGACTTGAGCTCAATGGTAAGGACACGCACCTCTTAACCGAGGAGTGCGGGTTCAAACCCGGGCATGTTAACCACCTCTGTATTTTTCAAATCTATGTACGTATTTATTACCACTAGCTCGACGGTAAGGGGAAAACATCGTGATGAAACCAGCAAATTTAAATAACTAGGATTTGTAACCATGATCCAAAATTTGTCTGCTTCCCTTATCTTAGGGTTACGAATGTCAGATTGGCAGTCGCTTCAATGTAATTATCAGACTCGCTAGATCCTAGATCATGGTCTAAGCGGATCCCGTCTAAGCACGGAACATAACGCTATGAAGATAAAGACTGACACTACAAGAGTACTTACAGCTTGATGTTTCGGCATATCGCGTTTAGTCCAGTCAGTATTATTTCTACTGACAATGCAACGAGAAAGTTTAAAATCAAATATCTATATTCAACAAATCAAACAAACTCAAACTCGATGGGTTAATGTTACAATTTTTTGCTATATCGAATACTCGGAAAATTACAAAAGTACAGCGCTTCAAAAATCTGTAGTGTCTGGAGTGAGCGCGTCACGGGGACCTTTAACGCGCTGTATTTGTCATTCTTATTTTTCTGAACAAAAGAAAGAAACGAAACCAATATTTTTTTTTAATCTCACTATTACAGATAGACACCGGGTCAGGAGACATAAAAGTAAAATACACTTCATTTCAACATGCTATCTCAACCTAAGCCAAAACTAAGAGAGCTGCCTAATGTTCGGTTTCGGTTTCGGTTTTGGCAAGAAATCCTGACTCGGTCAGGCAGTCACTACTGATCATTTCTCTTTATTCGATGAAAGTTAATAAATTACAGGTATTAAGTAGACGGATTTCGCATAAACCAAAGGATTTAATTCTGCATTAAAAACCCGTCTAGATGAGAAAAAAAATTAATCTTAGTAAGAAAAAAATATTTTTTAAAGTGCTGCTTATTATTGAAAAATAGACTTAATAATGTAGCTATACGCATTATTATTTATTGAGAAAATCTTGTAAGAAACATTTTTAAATAATTTTACACTTAGGCGTGTTTTTTGCGAAAAGCATCGCACTTATGAAAAAATATGCAGATACCATTTTTGTAGGAAATTCAATTATCTATAACTTTTACCTTTAGCATTTTTCAATATTTTGCACTACTCATGAGTTATTTGCCTTTTTCGATCTTCCGCGATTTTTTTTTTAGCTAACCTGATGTGTCAGAGACCTGAATTTCTGGCTTGTTAAATATCTAGTATACACACAAATTTTCCCGTTGGTCCTATCCTTTCAGATCAAAATGGAAAACTGACCGGACTATTACTATCATCCCCAAGCTTCTAACCGCCCTCTATCTCAGATAATTTTAATGTTAGCGAAAACATTTACAGGGCATTTCTTTATAAAATCTGATGCTCTACAACTTTTATTTAAACCTTTTTTTTCTACTACTTACCGTTTTCCCAAAATTTCAAAAACAAATACTTTTTATTTTTTTTTCAAATGTTCTCGGGGGTGATTTTACAAAAAACTTTCACAGATCGTTTTTAAATCTTTCAAAGTAACTTATATCAAAAATTCAAGTATTTACCTCAAATTCGTATTTAAAGGCCTATTTTCTTGGACTAATTAGAAAGCTCACGCGGTAAAATTAAATGAAGAATGGCGATATATTTTTTGTTTATGGCCAGTGATTATTTAGATTTTTAAAGATTAGGACCAGTCTCGGCGGCGCTGTCGATGAATATTTTTTTATGACGGTTCGCGCATGCGTAAAACGCGGCGTTCTCAAATCTGTATTCTATTACAGGCTTTTATGCGTCGGTCATCTTAAATAATCCAACATTTCGATATTCAGTTCCGTAAAAGTTGGTTATGAATTTCCATTACTTTTAAGACTTGAGACGGGTGGATTTAATTATATGCCTTCTCAACTGTATCTTAGTACTACTATAAATCCGTCTTAAAGAAATACGTAAAAAAAATATTCCATTAGATAGATCAAACGTTACATAAGATGGTCGATATATTTTTTGTTAATCGTAAGCGATTATTTAGATTTTTGAAGATCATGAAACACCTTGGCTTGTTTATCAATGAGTACTTCACAATTATGCTTTGCACATGCGCAAAACACTGACGTACTAAAGTCTAAACAAATCAGAAGCGTCACTTCGGCCATTTTGAAATCAGTAACAAATATCTGCATATGACGACTTCATCTTCTGATATTTTAAAATCCAGTTTTCTGAGAAATTGGTTCAATATTCAGCAGACATTATGCAAAGGATTTAATTTCTGCTCAATTGCCATAGGTTTTCTTTTTAGGTTCTACGCTACAATTTCCGCACATAGGTAAGCGTTAGACAGATGCATTGATTTCCGTGCTTTCCCAACTTTATCTTAGCTCCCTGTTTCCATCCTGAAATACGTGGAAATATACCATTAGGAAGCTAAGGCAGTAAAATTAAATGAAGATCAACGATATATTTTTTGTATATTGCAAGTGATCGGTTAGATTTTGAAAGATGAGGACACGCCTCGACAGCACTTGCTAAATGCTTCTTAATGATGGTCCGCGCATGCGCAAAACCAGGTGTTCTGAAATCTGTTCTCTGGTACAGGTTTTCATGCGTCGGTCATCTTAGTTTAAATCATCCGACATAATAATATGTTAAGTTCCGTGAAAATTCAGATGAATATTCAGCGACCTATGAATTTTCATCGTTTTAAAAACCTGTGACAGGTGTTTTGAATTCTGCGGCTTCTCAATTTCATCTCATCACTCTAAATTTGTCTTGAAGACATACGTGAAAATATAAATTAAGAAAGTTAGAACGGTACAACTAATTGAAGATTGTCGATATATTTCTTGTTAATCGCATGTGATTACTTTGATTTTTAAAGATAAATTCCTCGGCCGGGTTTATCGATGACGACTTTTATTATTTTTTTCTTTGCACATGCGCAATACACGTACCGGACGTACTGAAGTCTGAACAAGTCTCGAGCGTCACGTCGGCCATTGTGAAATCATTTAAAATATTTGCATCGACGATCTTGAAATGAGACAACTTATTCTTCCAACATTATGAAATCCAGTTTTCTGAGAAATTGGTTCAATATTCAGCAGACATATTTGAACCAATCATGATTTCGTCGCTAAGAAACAAATAGGCAAGATGACTAAAAAAATCTGTTAAGTGTCAAGAAGATTACAAAAAAATATTGAACACGTATTTTTTTATTTATTTGTCAAACAAAAATTTACGAAGATACAATGCATTCAAGTTGCGTGTGCCATCTTACTTTCGTAAAATGTTAACTAAACAGTGACGTCGCAAGCCTCCACTCCAAAACTTTGATGCTCTTTATCTTTGTGATTTTTTGTTAATTTCATAAAGCGAAAAATATGTGTCTAGTATTTTTGTATAATATAACTGACGGACTAAATAGAATTATAGTTTTTTAATGCCATCATCATCCCTATTCCGCAAATACTGCACTTTTCATAGGTACTGAGTGATGTATTTTTTTCAGCGCGAGGCTCGAGGTTCGGTGACATTTAAGATCGTTCCATCTTATCGGTCTGCTCCGCCACCATGCGAGGTAATGAAATCCAACAGTTTTCCGACAGTACGACTTGTAGAGAATCTTGGACATCCTAAAACCTTAGTAGTGTGTGATGTGGTTTTGACTTTCTGTAGATAGTTGATAGTTTGTTACTTACAAAAGATACTGCTAGAATAGTACAGCATTTTGACAGTTTACTAGATTTATTAACAGTGATTAACATACATAGTGAGATACAAACGCTTGCTTTTAAATTAACGGTTAATAACGACGACGGTAAAATGGAAGTCGACAAGCGCACATAAATCTTTAGATGCTTGTCCTTATGGCATAAACTGATTGGTGATGACGAACTAAAACAATGGAATATAAAATTTTGTATTTTTGTTTCGACTAGCTTTTCCGGATTAAGCCTTCGCCCGTGCTAGTAAGTAGCGATGCCAGACCTGTTGCTACTGTCGTAATATGTTGGTTGCCCATTTTATGTTGTGTTTATGTTGTACGTCCCGGGCATGGCTGCGGTCCACAATCTCCGTTTCTGTGCGCTTGTTGTTCTTTACCATCGCTTCACACTGTCATCCCATCATTTACATCTTTTTTATCATTCACATGACACTCATTATACTTCCTTCATTTATACTGTACTTCAAGATCTACTTATATCATTACATCCTACATATTTTTTCTTTACATTTGCATTCAAGCATTATCGTTCAGTCGTATCGCAATCGCATCCATTTTAGGCGACATCAGCTTATTGTTAGTGTCAATATTATTTGATTTCAAGCTTTCATGTCTATTGCGATTCGACTCATCTGGCGTTTTCAAGACAGCATTACTCCAACTTTATATATTCTTACAGATCTTTGTGAGAGCCCAATTTGATTATGATCCGTTGGAGGATGAGCTCATCCCCTGCGCTCAAGCAGGCATCGCCTTCACGACTGGCGATATCCTACAGGTGTGTACCTTTGTAGAACTTTTTAATACTAATAAGATTGTCATAGGATTTTTTATACCAGGAGAGGCTACACCAGAACTATTTCAACACTTCCAGCAATATTTTATCATAATCCGTTAAGACAACTACCGACTTGGAAAAGGTTTAGGTGCTGGTTCGAATCCAAGCATCTAAACATACCTGTGGGTTTTTATTAGAAAAAACATAACCAACAACAAGAACCTCTAATGACAATTGCTGCACTGTAACGATTAGACCGTTAAATCGTGGATCAATGTCAATACTTGGGTTCCGACTTGGAACGGAATGCTTCAGGGATGGTTAATCCTCAAGAACCCGTATTTATAGTATACAAATCTTACAGATCATAAGCAAAGATGACTCTCACTGGTGGCAAGCAAGAAAAGACGCATCCGGCGGCTCTGCTGGTCTCATTCCCAGCCCTGAGTTACAGGAGTGGCGTGCTGCTTGCGCGGCCGCCGAAAAATCTAACACCGATCAAGGTTGGTAAAGCTCGATGTTGAAATGTTGAAACGTTGCCTGTGTGCTGAAGTTAGTTTATCGCCAGTTTCATCGTGTGTTCGCGGAAAGTCAGTTACGCAAATATTTAAATTCTCATTTATCTCATTCATCTGGGTGTCTCATTGTTAAAAAAGATTAGACAACGAAGTTTGTTCGTCAGATTCACC